>CM062293.1:434362958-434504773 GCA_031216915.1 Pictodentalium vernedei
ACGAGAGGGGTCACATGATATGGTTTTGTTGAAATTTTTTTTAAAATTTAAAAAATGATATTTAAATTCATTAATTTTGAAATCGTCTGCGTTGGGTAAAGGGTTAAAGTGATTATATATATATACACACATGCTTATGAACCCTTCCGAAAATTTTCACTTGTCCTGAAACGGAAAAAGCATTATTTATAATGTGTCTGGGTCAGAAAGTTTACCGGATTGATGTCAGAGTCGAAATTTTGAGGCCAATGTCAATTTTAGAGTAGGAAATTTGAAACTCAAGTTTCCAGTTGGAAATAAAAGGTCAAACTTTCTCATCATTAAGTTGGAATTTTAATATTTTTCATGAACAATGTTAATTTATTGAATTTCCAACTATTTGATTATTTTTGACCTCGGAATTTCCAACTATTGAAAAAAATACTCCTAGCTAAGGGGGGGGGGGGGGGAGACACCCCCACCCCACACCAGCACCCCCACACACCCCGTCGCCACATCCTGAGGCCAATTGTGAGTTGGGAAAGACTCAGGAACACAATACATGTGAGTTAATGCCCTCCAATATTTACTCTAAAATTATATTGCCATGGAGACAAGCTTCAAAAACCTCTACAGTATATTTTAGGTTTCGCTGGGTTTTTCCAACTTACCTGTGACATCAGATCTGATGTCATTTAAAAATGCTAACTTTGACTGAGTAAATGTACCAGCGTTATTGGAAGGGAATTGTATTGGAGTGGGAGAACATGTAATTCCACAGCGATAATCAATGCAGAATGCGTAGGTAAGAGAGTACTAGTGAGCCGGGACATAGGAGAAGATTAGGTCATGGCGGCTGTGCCCCCCCCCCCTCCCCCCATTTACAGTACGGGTGGGCCAACCATGGACCCCTTCCCCTCAACACAACGCTCGCATTCACATTTTACTTTTACCCATGGGAAGTATGTTACAAACAGTCACCCAAGTCAGCTGAATCCAGTTGATGTATTCACTACATTACTTTGCTCTCTGTAAGGCATCACATGACATCAGACCTACCTGGGCTGTCTTAGCCCAAGTGTGTCATAGGGGATATGAAGGTTTACAGAAACCCCATCCCCTACCCGGTCCCTACGCCACTTATATGAAGATTTACAGAAACTGTGCTACTGACAAGACACCCAGCTCTGATGGGGCACGCTTTTCTTAAAATCATTAGAGTTTGGACTAAGCGTTGATAATATTTGGGAATTTCCTGAGAGGTAAATACTCCCTTACAACACCATCCCCTGCGTTGTTGTGATAAAAAACACGACATGCTTGCATTTATTAATGCATTGGTGAGAAGTTAACTATATTTCCATACGTTAACTTTAACCTCATCTCTAACATTTTGTGTAACTTGGTGACCAGTTAAGTAAATTTTTCCACATGTAAAACACACAGTCAGGGATGTGGCTAGAGGTTTTCAGCTGGGGGGGGGGGGGGGGGGGGGTGCCACCGGTGTAAATTTCAACTATGAGTAGTTTCGACAGGTGGTTGCACTGCAGCGTTGGGTGATATCTTTTAACCCTTTACCCAACGAATCGCCCGCAAACGCCCGTGTAATATACAAATACAGCTGCTGAAAAAATATTATTTTTCGAAAACTTTCAACAAAACCATATCATGTGACCCGTCTTTGGAACGAGCTCGTCGAGCTCGTTCCAAAGAGGGGGTCACATGATATGGTTTTGTCCAAATGTTTTTTAAAAAAATGATATTTAAAACAATGAATTTTGAAATCTTTTGCGTTCGGTAAAGGGTTATGAACCCTTCTGAAAATTTTCACTAGTCCTGAAACGGAAAAAGCATCATTTATAATGTGTCTGGGTCAGAAAGTTTACCGGATTATTCTCAGAGTCGAAATTTTCGAGTAGGAAATTTGAAACTCAAGTTTCCAGTTGGAAATAAAAGATCAAAGTTTCTCATCATTAGTTGGAATTTCAATATTTTTCATGAACAATGTTAATTTATTGAATTTCCAACTATGATTTTTGACCTCGGAATTTCCAGCTATTGAAAAAAAATACTCCTAGCTGGGTGGGGTGAGACCCCCCCCCCCCCCCCGCCCCACCCCACACCCCCTATCGCCACATCCCTGCACACAGTGTGTATTTGGAGACGGTATGGACACGTATTGCTACAAAAGTAATCCATACACTATTAAAAAAAGCAGGGGATATTTCATAGAATTGAGATATATGAAGAAATATATTTATATTTTCATCAAACAGACAGTTGAATCATTGAACTGTGACATCTGGTGAATTTTAGAGATAGTTGTTTGTCTGACAAGCATGCATTCCACGCACTAAGCTGTAGAAGTCATGGACGGTCAGTCAGAGAATTTACCACATAAGACAGCATAAGACCTCAAAAACTTGTAAATCCTCCTCGGTTCGCGACACAAGCGCGGATCCGACGAAGCATACTCCTCACCAAATGTCCAATATCAGCTTGACTGGTGTTATTGAGTTCTTCCTGCAGTGCAGCTGTGAGTTGCTGGACATTTGTAGGGGGCTGTTGGCGTTGGCGTAGGCGCCTGCCAAGCACATTCCAGACGTGCTTGATTGGTGAAAGGTCTGGACTTAGTGCTGGCCAAGGCAGTGTTGTGATGTTCTGCTCCCGGAGGAACTCTGTAGCGACATGGGCCCTGTGTGCTCTTTCATCGTCATCTTGGAAAATGAATCGACGGCCGTGGCGTCGCGCAAATGGCACCACATGAGTTGCTAACATGTTGTCACGGTTGTATTGCCCTGTGACACGCCCTTGGATGACATGTAATGTTGTTCTGCTTGTCATGGTTATGCTTCCCTACACCATAATTGATCCACCACCAAAACGATCGTGCTGCATAACGGTTACGTCATGGTATCGTTTGTTCCGCCGCCGCTACCACACTCTATTTCGCCTGTCGTGGAAGTCGAGAGGTCACCTCGATTCATCGGAAAACATGACGTTGCTCCATCGACGATTGTCCCACGCCCATTACGCCCTGGTACAATGTGACGTTCAGTCAAACGTGGAATTATTCGAGGTCATCGAGTGTACAAATTCCAGCTGTGTAGGCGATTTTGGATAGTCTGACCACTGACTCGCACATCTGTCGCTCGGTGCAGCTGCTGTACAATTTCTGGGACACTATGATGGCGGTTACGTAATGATGTGGTTCGGATGAAAGAATCCTGGTTACCAGTTGTCGCCCTTGGACGACCTGACCGACGTCTGTCATCAACATTGCCTGTCTGACGGTCGCGAGTCTACAACCTACTAGTCACCGATCGAGTAACTTTGAGAATTTGAGCCACTGCGGTCTGTCTGTTGCCAGCTTCCAGCATGCCAACGGCACGTTTACGTTCGTCAGTGTCAGTCTTCGCACACCTCAAAAGTTACGTTTCGACCACAAACTAGTGATGAACGAGTTTATACCAAGAAAAGAATAATGAGTGACCTCCGAAAAAGCCCGTCCAGTACAAATGAAAATCTCAAAACGCACCCCACAGGTATTAACGCGACGCTCATGCGAAAACCCCGCACGAAGTTTTCGTGGGCCGGAGACATTCATGAACCACACGAAACTTGGTAACATACTGATGTGTCCAATCATGCGTATCCAATACAATTTTCCGAAAATGTCAACATCAGTTGGATATCTCCTACTTTTTTAGGGTATATGTTAACTGTCTCGATATGGGTACCATAACACCTGCAACTTTTATTCTATTTGGCACCTAAACAACCTTTGACTTTATATAATGAACTACTGTGCGAATTCCCATGCACAATTTATATGTCGATTTGCGTGTATTTCACTACTTACCAAAATAATGCTAAAAGATTTACCGCAGTAGTACTCCCTTTCCGTTTAAAATAGTGAAATGTTTCTCCTACCCCAACGTTGAGACTAGCTTCGTTTTTCTGATGGTAACATTGATTGGATGTAGATTGTTCAATGAAAGCTGTGAAATCTGACTTGCTATCAGGCGTTTTCTCGTTCTATATATACTAATCTCATGGAAAAATGCAGTGGCAATTTGCTCGCAAGTTTGGTACCGATGAGCTAATTTGTACCCGCCCGGCATTTACCAACTGACGTTCAGTGCGTGCAGCTCGCAGTTTGGTGCCGAAACGCAAATGCAATTTCACATCTGCTGCACAGAACATACGAGTGACATCACACACAAGCTACACACCCCAATAACGGTACATTTCAGCCGCGTTGGACACTAGTTCTCGGGCTAAATTACCGTATTATACAAGTTCTGCACTCCGGTTCGGAGGTTCTTAACACATCACACTCCAGCGCCACCGCGAAATACAGTAGATATACCCACTGAACGACACTCGATCCAATCGGCCTGAACAAAAATAACTTTTGATTATCATTATTTCATTAGTTAAATTTCATGTATGGAATATTTTATGAGCACGGGTTTTTGTTCGTGGTTCGTGGTGGGGGAAGGGGAGGGGGTATGATCACAGAGAATTTTGTCCAAAGATGTTCACTTTTAGGGTTTTTGTCCGTAGTGGTTTTGTCTTACAGCCACGTCAGGAAGAGAGTTAAAAAGAACATTTCCGCGATACACAACCCACATAATAACATTGGTGGAGCCATACGGGGTAAGGGTAAGGGGGGCCGGGGATAATAGGTCACCCAAACTCATCCAGGCTTGACTCTACCCTGTGCCCGTATACCCCTCAAATGGCCTCGAACTATACCATTTCTGGCTTCCTAAATGATTAAAATTAACCATTTACACAAAGTAACGACCCAACCGGCCACAGCACAATACAAGAAAATCGCAATTCATACTTTGTTTTATCATATGACTCGTCCGTTTTGTTCACTTTAAAACATTTTATATTTTGCTTTCATATTTATCAGTGATAAATAAAGCCTTCCGTCGATTTCATAGGTCAGTTTCAAAACTAGACAATTTGATTGGCTGAACAAAATACAACTGGAACATATTTTCAAAATTTGCATAATTGGAGTTGGGAGATTTCACTGGTCAATTTCAAAAAGGACAATTTGATTGGCTGAACAAAATACAACTGGGTTACATTTGCATAATTTGAGTAAGGAGTTCCAGTGCACGTTTTGTCTGAAATCCTATACTAGGAAAGGTCGATTAGAAAAACATATGGAGAAATGTCAAATCTCGACATTTAACTGTGCGACTTGCGGGTTTCAGCTGATTCAACTCAACCTCATCGCGCCACAAGTAGCAGAGATGCAAAACTCGATGTCGATTGACCGGTGGAGTCGCTCCTCATCAAATAAGGGGAGGGGGGTCAAATGATGTTATAAGGAGGGGTGAAGGAGACAAGTGTGCGGTCATATGTTTAAAAATTTAAATTTTAATAATCTTAATTTGCTATGACGTAGTCTCCCTAATAAATAGCGTATATTCATTTAATATATATATATTAATAATTTTCGTTAAAGAAAGATATTGCGCATCAGCCAGTTGAAGAACCTTTGCTGCTTCACCCAGTTGTGTCGGGCAAAGCTTCCCTATCCGGGCAAAGCCATAGAATGCGATTACGAAAAGCGCTTGATATAAAACACAATTGTAATTACTGGATGAACAAAAGCTTAAGACTTGTAATAACCGGGTCAAAATAGATTTAGTAATAGATAGTCGAACATCTATCGACGGGCGAAGACGCTGTATGCCTGACATAATTTTTTGCACTAAGAAAGAGTGAGTGGGGTCGGGCAAGTTGTTTATCTTGTGTATGTATGCTAAACCAGACAGTATCGAACGGATTGTCTTTTATGCAAACTGGTCGTTGAATACATGCGTAAGAAAAAGGCACAATTGCGAAACCGGTATAGGCCAGGTTACAGGTTAACCCTGTGTTTGGCAAAACTTTTTGTACTTCTCGACAGTGGATGCATAAGAACGCCGAGTAGAAGGAGACGTCGAATTATCCAATAAATGTGTTACTGTGCTAGCAAGCTCTTTAGCTTCCATTCTGGTGGCATTGGGGTTGGGTCTGCACGGCTGTGTGGTGCTAGCCTCTTGAAGTCTTGAACTTGCAATCGGGATAGACAATCAGCTAAAGTATTTACTTTCCCTGGTATATACTGAAAAACGCAAATAATCACGTTACTCAATTCCCATTGGTCAGCTGGATGAAAACGTCATGACCAAATGTAATTCATTTTCCAATGAATACATTTGGTCGAACTTTGACCCGCATTTACGGTATCCCGTGAGGTTTGGGTATTAATGACGCAACCTACGGCCTGATTATCCGAATGAAAAATGATCTGCCGGTTTTGCAGCCGGGGTCCCCAGGAAAGCAGGGCTAAAACAATGGGATATAGCTCTAAGACAGCTGTATTATGATTTGGCACGTCCGCATCCTATGGGAGAGAAAACCATTCCTGGTTGAAGAACCCTCCACACCCTAGGGTGGTGGCTGCATCTGTATACAAGTTGAGCGTAGCATTGTTGATCCAGGGGCGAGTCAAAAAGAAAAGATTTCCCATTAAAATTATCTAAAAACTAAAGCCATATGCGTAAGTCAGACTTCGCTGACTGTGACAAACGAATGTGATGATGTGGCTTGGTTACACAAAGAGTAAGGTTAATTAACCGACGCAGGAATACTCGTCCCGGGACAACAACTGCGCAGGCAAAATTGAGCAAACCAATACGGGACTGCAGTTCACGTAATGTAACTTTTGCCCAAGATAAAAAAGAACAAATTGTTTCCCTGCACTTATCGAGCTTGTCTTGTGGCAGACGTGCCGACATGTCCACGGAATCCAATTCAATCTCCAAAACGACAATACAAGCGGTGGCCTTATGAGTCTTGTCGTCTGCAATGGGCATGCCCAATTGAGAGCAAAGAGCAATAAATTTTGTTAAAGCCTTTTGGCATTCCCCATGAGAAGGAGGAATGAACAAAAAATCATCCAAAACATGGAGCACCTGCCTAATATTACATTTACACTGCGCTATCCATTGGAGGGAGGTGCTGAAGCATTCAAACATTTTACATGACGAGCGGCAATCCATCGGTAGGCATTTATCAAAATAATGTTGACCTTCTCATTTGAGCCCAAGCATGAGATAATCTTCCGGATGAACAGGTATCAAACGAAAAGCTGATTTGATATCGGTTTTCGCTAGAAAACAGCCCCGGCCTGTGGCACAAATGCGAGCTATGGCATCTTGGATGGTTTGATAACTGACTGCAGACTGTGCGATTGAAATGGAATCGTTAACTGAGTCACCAGAGGGATACGAGAGGTGGTGAATCAGGCGAAATTCATTAGGGGCTTTCTTCGGCACAAGCCCGATAGGAGACATAACAAAATTATCGAAAGGTGGAGAATCGAATGGGCCGGTTATACGACCCGCCAAAACTTCCTTTGCTGATTTAGAAAAGTAAATATTGTGAGATCGTACCCTTGCAACATTTCTTTAAATTTTTCCACTTTGATTGGAGTTGGCAGGCCGAGTGCGTTGATTGTTCCTGACCGAAGAGGAGGCTCTAAGGCCCCCTGCACCACGAAAGGGCTGCTGCCGGAAATTCCAGTAGCGTTGTGGGCATTGCTGAAAGCTGTGTTGCTGGTGGCAGCGAAAACAGCTATTTGAAAAGGTGCACGGCGTTGAGAGGCACTTCTCACCAGCATGAAATTTATGACAGAAGCCCAAAGGATATTGGCGTTTGCCCCTCCATGACTGGGTAGAAGCTCATCTGCTCAAGTTTTGATTAACGCGGGCATTAGTTTCTAACCTGCCCCCAGGCATGGCCTGCATGTAAAATTCCCAATGCCACGCATCCCACGAGAGTTGTGAATCGCGCTGGCGCAGGGTTCTGAACTGCTGATCATAAAATTACCAATCAAAGCCAATGGCCGACAAGTGTCGGATGTTTGATTGGTATTTTATGATCCGGCCTGCCTGTTGGGGGTAACGTTCGAGGTTAGTGGCCATGAAAACCTCAAAAGTACTGAGCCATTGATGAATGGATGCCAATGCCTTCGGGGTTTTAAAAACCGTGTAGGTACCTTCTGCCTCACAAACAGTCATCGTATATGACGCGGTTTGTGGTTGTTGGGGGCTGAGGGAAAACAAATTGATATATTCCTCTGCCCAAATCTGGGCTTTCATTTTTTGAGGCACTGTGTCACTTAAGGGGGTCGACACTGACATGAATGGAGGAGGTGCTGAGGGAGAGACTGTGTCACCTATAACCAACTCTGTGTCAAATTCAGTTTGCAGGGGAGGCTGGAGACGAGGAGGGGAAGTTATCTAATGATTACCTAACTTATGCTGTTGGATTGCCTCTCCAACAGCATGACAAACACAACTGGTGATGTTCCCCTGATGTAGAACCTCAGACGGAATGTTTATAGTTATAGGCACCGAGCGCCCTGCTGACGTAGCGGGTGTGGAATCTGTGTGATGGAAATTACCGGCACCTCCGGGAACGGAACATTGGTAGAAACAGTCTGTTGGTACGTAGACACTGCAGGTGCCGGCAGCACCGAATACATGTAGGTCATGGTTGATGGTGGTCGAGAATAAATAGGCACAGTCTGTGGTAAGGGGGCAGACACATTCTACTGGTATATAGGCATGCAATGCACTGACTGCACTGAAGTGTTTATGGTAGATGATCTAGAAGAAAGAGGCACAGTTTGTGGTTCAGCAGATGCAGAAATCATTGTTGTTGATGGTACAGAAAAAGTCACAGCAGGCGTTGGCCTAGATGAAAACAGCACATGATGTGATGTGGTCAGTGGTCTTGATGTAGCAGGTAATGTCAAATCAACTGGCATACTGGACGTTTCCGTTGGCAACGACATAGTCACCATGGTTTCCTGCGTGGGGGTGCTATGTGTAGCCCGTAACGCCCTGCGCCGACGTGCAGGGGCAGAGTTAGTCCTGGAAACTGCAGCAGGTGGTGGTACCACCGATGAAACACCAGCCACTGGTACTGTTGGCGAAAGTGCATGATCAATATGTGGCTGTTCCGCAACAGATGCCAAATTTGGCTGCACAGTTGGTGGAATGACAGGTGCAGCGGTAGAGACAGGGTTTCTCGGCGAAGACCTCTTCTTCCTAGCAGGTGTGAACACTGACGATTAGTGATGTGTGACAAGAGGGTTTCAGCTGGGGGGGGGGGGGGGGGGGGGTGCCACCGGTGTAAATTCCAACTGTGAGTGGTTTCGATAGGTGCTTGCACTGCAGCGTTGGGTGATATCTTTCAACCCTTTACCCAACGAATCGCCCACAACCGCCCGTGTAATATGCAAATATAGCTGCTGAAAAAATATTATTTTTCGAAATATTTCAACAAAACCATATCATGTGACCCCTCTTTGGAACGAGCTCGTTCCAAAGCGGAGTGACATGATATGGTTTTGTTGAAATTTTTAAAAGAAATTTAAAAAAATGATATTTAAAATAATGAATTTTGAAATCGTCTGCGTTGGGTAAAGGGTTATGAACCCTTCTGAAAATTTTCACCAGTCCTGAAACGGAAAAAGCATCATTTATAATGTGCCTGGGTCAGAAAATTTACTGGATTGATGACAGAGTCGAAATTTTGAGGCCATGTCAATTTTAGAGTAGGAAATTTGAAACTCAGGTTTCCAGTTGGAAATAAAAGATCAAAATTTCTCATCATTAGTGGGAATTTTAATATTTTTCATGAACAATGTTAATTTACTGAATTTCCAACTATTTGATTTTTGTCCTCGGAAATTCCAACTATTGAAAAAAAATACTCCTAGCTGGGGGGGGGGGGGGGGGTGAGACACCCCCACACACTCCTGTCCCCACATCCCTGCTGACGACAGCTGATCAAGTAAAATACTTCTCTTCCCACGTGGCATGTCTGAAAAACTGAAAAAAGAAACAAGCCGATTAATGGTGTAAAATTGGTGACATGAAGTACTGATACCGGCACAATACGAGGGCAGTCCTCACTCGCTGTACAGACGAGTCGCGTTATGTCATGGACAATGTGTATTAAAACTGAATACTAGGCGCAAATGGATAATATGCTACCAGGAAGCAAGCTTAGCACCTGAACTGAAACAAAATTACAATGTAAGTGAATCCCATCGCTAAATGTACCGCGAGAAAAAAACAGTTGCAATTAAAAGAAGAAACTAAACTAACACAGAGCACGAAGGCACTCTGCACCGAATGCATGTCTGTGACGGTGATCAACAAACAATACTAATAACATGTGCTGCACTGTCGTATAAACAGTAAAGTCTCACTTGGAGAAAGAATACTCTGCACCACAGTTGGCTACGGTGAGTTCCAACACAAAAAAAAATTAAACTTTTTTTTTATTTTCAGAATAAACACAGTACGTGTAAAGTGTACCATCACTAAATCACCCGAAGAGCGGGGATTCCACCCAAGCAATAATTGCAAATTGTTGCAAAGCGTAACAAATACAAGCAAAGTGCCAAACATTGCTTGTGTTCGTTGTCCACATGTACAGAAAAGAAAGCGATACTCTGGATGATAACTCCTCTCCACGGCGACCTCGCCACAATCCACTCTCCACGTACTGTTAATTCACACACAGCATGAAGGCACTCTGCATCTATTCCCGGTGACGGTGAGCAGCAAACACTATTAATAACTTGTGCTGCACTGTCGAATGAATAGTGAACTCCACTCCCCGGCGACCCCACCACAATCCACTCTCCACGTACTGTAAACACACACAGGTCATGAAGGCACTCTGCACCTATTCCCGGTGACGGATGAGCAACAAACACTATTAATAACTTGTGCTGCATTGTCGAATGAATAGTGAACTCCACTCCCCGGCGACCCCACCACAATCCACTCTCCACGTACTGTAAACTCACACAGAGGATGAAGGCACTCTGCACCTATTCCCGGTGACGGGTGAGCAACAAACACTATTAATAACTTGTGCTGCATTGTCGAATGAACAGTAATGCCTCACTCTGAGTACGATACTCTGCACCACAGTTGGCTACGGTTAGTTCCAGCATCAAAGATTAAAACATCAAAGCTGCGCCACTAATACCAGTGGCAAAGACTCACACAGAACACAGCACCCTGCACCACAATAATGGCTACGATGAGATTCAACATGGCCCGTGACTGACCTGGGAACAGTAATGAAAATTTAATAACATGTGCAATGATATGAAATCGAAAAGCTCTGAGAGAGTAAGCAATGCAAGAGTAGTCAATATATATATATATAATATGATACAAACCGTGATACGAAGAGGAATGTACAAAGAGGAACATGAGGTCGGCGTAACCGGGAAACCCAAGGAACCTCATTCCACAGCAAGAAATACCACGATGAGAATGCCCACCAAGGGGAACTGAGCAGAGGTACCAGAAATTAATCACTGCAAAGGCGAAACAGCACAGACTCTAGAAAGCCATGAAAAGGACTCCAAAACAATAAAACAGAGGGGCGGAGGGGGGATCCATGGGGAACAAGCCACCATGGCACTAGAAGGACAAACCAAGGAGCAGATGTATGTTTTTTTTTTTGTTTTTGTTTTTGTTTTGAGTTGAATTGAGACACACAAGTACGGAAAGAGATGAATAACGATCCCAAACAATGGACGGTACAGAGACAGGGCACAACAGCACAGGAACCAACAACTAACAATCAGCAGCGTGACCAGACCCGCAAAACGTTTAGTGGAAAGGATTCAGGTAATGCAGTATGGCCCTACGAATCCCCCGCAAATACTTGCGTGTGCCGACTGCGTCGAAATGCACACCGTCACACAAGAAATGTTGCACCGCCCTCTCTAGTCGTATATTGCCATAAAGAAAACAACCTGGATTCACTGCAATGAAGTGTGTGAGCATTGTGTTTACCAAATCAACGACCGTATTAAATGATGCAACAGTTAAACCGGGCAACTTGACACGTTTCCTCGAAAGACGGGTCCGGTGGAAAAGGCGATTAATGTACACCCGTGGAACTCCATACTGCTGGCGTAGACGCAGCTCGAAAGAGTCCATGGCAGCCGAAACAACTTCTGGAGGACTCGAACAGAGGTCATTTGCCCCAATTTGTAACAGGACGAGATCTGGACGGAACGACTCCAGTGTGGGGCCAATGCGAGCGGACAAATCGCCTACTGACGCGCCACTCACTTCAAAAAACTGAACATCAACAGGACGGCCATTATGATGACATCCCAATGGAGAGGAAAGTGCCGGGCCCCGGGACCGCCATATAAATGAGCCCCAGCTCTGGAAACAAAAGAATGACCTACAAGCCAAATACGAACCATCGTGAAAAATACGAAGAAGACACGAGTCAATATAACGTAAGAAAAACAGGTAAACTTACTGAAAATAATAAATGAATCCGAACGGTGAAACAAATGAACGTGAAACTGTGAAACTCGCAATTAGCAGGTATTCCGAAGAATGAAGATGAGCTGACGGAAAAAATGTTTTTTGCGCGCCGAAGGCGCGCAGGGACGGTTTGAGGCAAGCCCCTTTCGACCCTCTTTAGCTGTGGAATTTTGTTATGTCTGACCGTGGTAAAGGGTGTGGGGGGGGGGGGGGGGTTGAGGGTAATTAGCGGCGCTTGTGTCTCGTTTGCTTCTTTTTCAGAGGTGGTGGTTTGGAAGGAGAAACAGTGGCAGTCGGCGTTGTTGGTGGACTTCCTGATGGTGATTGTGGTTTGTATGGTCTGGTCCTCGCTGAGTCTGGAGTGGTCGTGTGTGATGGCTGAGGCTCTTGCTGCGGATGGGCTTCTATTAGTTTTCTTGTTTCTTCTATTTGTAGGAGGAATAGTATTTAGGAGTATTTCCGGTCCATCTCTTTCCTGTGTAGGTCCCCTTTTATCTTATTGTCCTCTATGATTTTTTCCAGCCAATTGTCCGCGTCTTGGCATTTTGGCTCCGAAGGAAGGGGCGAGTGGGGATCAGGAAGAGGCGAGAGGGCAGCTTCCATTTCCACCTCAGTCTCCACAGACTCTTCCACATCCGCCAATACCGACTGGGGAGTCGGCAGTAGGATGAGACTGTCTGTGAGAGGGGAAGTTGTGTCCGTCTCTGTCTCTTTATTTTCCTCACCGTTCTCTTTCTTCTTCTCCAAAAATGCCTCCAAGCGGCGGGCATCCCTCCGCTTGGTGGACGGGCTCTTTCTCCTAGGTTTCCTTCTCTTTTAAGGGCCTCCAGACCCCCTTGGGTGAGGACCAGTGTGGGAGGAGGACCTTTCACTAAAGGTACTACCTCTACCCTTGGGGGTGGTGTGATTTTCTCATCTTCGGTGGCTAATTCCAGGGTCAAATAGACGCTCTCGCCCTTCTCCTGGGTGGATAGTCCAGGTGATGCGACGAGAGACGCCCAGAGCTGATATGGTGTTCTGTAATCTTGTCGGTAATTCCAGTGCTCCCATGTTGTTATAGTTCAGGTGTTCACACTCTGGTGTCAGAAGTGTGAATGCATGACGACGAAATAGAAGCTGAGCTCGGACGGAATGGTTTCGCAGGAACGCTATAGAGCAAGCCCCTTTCGACCCTCAGTGGCTGTTTACGATCAATTTGGTCTCATGTCAAGGGGTGTTGGAGGAGGAAGAGGTTCAGGTACTCTGCAGATGTCTCTGGCTAAGGTGACACGGGTGTGTGGCTTCGTTGACTGATGGTGATTGAACCCTCGGGTGAAGACCAGTGCGGGAGGTTGGGTCCTCTCACAAAGGTGCTACCTCTCCCCGAGGGTTCTGTAGGGTTAAGTTTTCGGGCAAATATAGTCTGCCACTTCAGAGATGATGTTGGCGGCGAGGAAATTGAAATGGAGAGGATCATATTCGAGTACTGGGCGTACAAAGGCTTTGTATAGTTTACCTTCTCGTTCCCTATTTTATTTTGAGGCTTCCTATTTTTAGTGATATTTAGCTGAGTCAGTGAGGGCAGCCCTTTCTGGTAGAAGGCCACAGCTAAGCTGAGTAACAGGATGTTGACTGTTGTGACCAGTCCCATGTCCTTCAGGGCGTATATCTTCTGATACTTAGATTTTAAGTTTGAAGAGGATGCAGGCATCCGTTTACAGACGTCAGGCAGTATTGACACTTCCGAATTTCATCAGCTTTGTTTAAATACTTCCTTGTTCGTGTGGAACATATATCAACATCACAAATGATAGATAAACTCTCCCTGCCATTAGCAGTTTAAACTTGTATTCAGTTTTTAATAGCTTTCCCATCTTGTAGTTTAACCTTACAAGCGCTACTTCTAAAATAATAAAATATGCGCTCTTAAGTAAAACTCGCCTAACCCTTCCAAATGGCTCAGTCTACGTTGACTCTGTAACACAGCAATGGCTATTTTACAACATTTAGGAAAGTAGCCGTGCGTGAGGCATGCATTGAACAGTTTGTTGAGTTTGTCGATTAGGGAGCTTTGTTTTAGAATTTTGTAGCTCACTTCATCCTCATCGAGCGAGGAAGAATTTCTACAATTTTTTATGATGATGATTTCGTCATTGGTGATGGGGGTGACGAGGTCTGACTCGTTATCGAACTTGGGGTCACGGTAGACATCCGGGTGATCATTGATGAAGTCATCAATGGCGTTTATTGTGGTGTCAACGTTGCCCGGGCCTCGATACGGGCGATGCGTTTTTCTGAGGAGGTCGGCAAAGGTGTCGGCCTTGTCTTTGTCGGTGCGAGTGAAAGAGCCATCTTCCCTTTTAAGAGGTTTGGTTGCAGCTTTGCGGCTTTTGTTTTTTTTTGCCCAGTTAGGGTTTTGAAAGAGTTCCAGATTTTGTTTGGCATCCTTGACCCCGTTTAGGTTGGCTGATGCCTTTTCCCCAGTTGACTTGTTTTTCAGCTTGAATGGCTTTCTTAACCTCGCCATGAAGACGGTTGTATATTGTTTTGAGGTCAGCTTTTCTTAAGGGGCCTGTTTCGGTTTTAAAGGCGCGAAGAGCTTTCCGTTTGGTTTTGATTAGTGAAAGTATGTCGCCCGAGATAGTGCTTCCCCAGGGGCGTACTTCTTCTTTTGGGCATATTTCATTAAGAGTAGAGTTTTTTTCAGTGCCCTCGCATTGGGCTTCGAGTTCAGGTGCATTTGATGAGGAGGTGTTTGTGAGTTTGACATCAATGATGTCGCGGTAGAGGTCCCAATTGATTTTTCTAAAATTCCTGCGGAGAGTGTGGTGTGGGGGGGGGGGGGGAGGGGGGTACCTGGGGGGGGGGGCATTGCCTAGTTGGATTGAGGCATGGGCTGGGAAGTGACCGCTGCCTTCTGCCTAGGTCATCGTCAACATGGTTTATCAGGGAGTCGCTAGCGATAATTAGATCGAGGATTTCGGATGGGAATATTGAGTTGTTACTGATGTAAGTTGCTAAGCTGTCCTTCATAACCCCATGTAGGTTATGTTTTTTGTGATTTCGAGGAGGGCTTCGCCGTTGGGGCTGATTTTGTTGCAGCCAAAGTACAGGTGTTTGCCATTTGTGTCGCCGAGGAAGATGCAGTGTTTGTATTTCCTCGCAAAGAATTCAAAGACAGTGTCAGAAACAGTTTTGCTTGGGTCGTTATAATAACAAACAATCGCGATGTTTTTACTGTCGACTGTGATTTCAGTTGCAATCACCTCAGCATCGAGGTGATTAGTTTTTATGGTTTTAGTTTTGATGATCTTCTTCATTAGAAGACCGACGCCGCCTCCTTTTGGGATTTGTCGGTCTCTTCTAATAGTGTTGAACCCACTTAATGAGAAATTTTTTGTCGGAGTGAAGCCAACTTTCACAGATGGAGACAATCTCTGTATCTTCGAAATATAGGCTCATTTAGAGTTTTTTTTATTATTAACGCTTCCAGCGTTCCTCACGGCAATTTGTAATTTATTCATGACAGAGGTTGATATTTGGTCGCGGTGTTTGTCCAGCGTTCCTCACGGCAATTTGTAATTTATTCATGACAGGAGTTGATATTTGGTCGCGGTGTTTGGGTAGAGATAGTTTGTAATTTATTCAAGACAGGGGTTGATATTTGGTCGCGGTGTTTGTCCAGCGTTCCTCACGGCAATTTGTAATTTATTCATGACAGGGGTTGATATTTGGTCGCGGTGTTTGGGTAGAGATAATTTGTAATTTATTCATGACAGGGGTTGATATTTGGTCGCGGTGTTTGGGTAGAGATAATTTGTAATTTATTCATGACAGAGGTTGATATTTGGTCGCGGTGTTTCGGTAGAGATAATTTGTAATTTATTCATGACAGGGGTTGATATTTGGTCGCGGTGTTTGGGTAGAGATAATTTGTAATTTATTCATGACAGGGGTTGATATTTGGTCGCGGTGTTTGGGTAGAGATAATTTGTAATTTATTCATGACAGGGGTTGATATTTGGTCGCGGTGTTTGGGTAGAGATAATTTGTAATTTATTCATGACAGGGGTTGATATTTGGTCGCGGTGTTTGGGTAGAGATAACTTGTAATTTATTCATGACAGGGGTTGATATTTGGTCGCGGTGTTTGGGTAGAGATAAGCGGTGGCTTAATTAACCCTTTACCTAACCTGAAACGCAGACGACACTTGCAAAAATAATTCTTGAATAACTAATTTTTTTCATTTTTTTGTCTCAAAAACATAGGTTATGAACCCTCGTTGGAACGAGCTCGACGAGCTCGTTCCAACGAGGGGTCATAACCTATGTTTTTGAGACAAAAAATGAAAAAAATAATGAAAATTAATTGGCGGTTTTTGAGAATAGCGCTGGCCGGTTTTGGCCGTTACGTTAGGTAAAGGGTTAATATTAATATTGATGGTGGCTTTGACTATGGATTCAGAGATTTGAGTTTTGAATAGCCGGGCCGCTGTCCGGTTCACATCTCGGCAGATGTCACATAAATTGGTGTTTACATGTTTCTCCAATACCGAGTGAAGTGCACCTGCGATAAGGGAGCACACAGCATGGAGAGATGAGGCTGAGGCATTGTCAGACTTTGTAAGGTTTAGGTTTTGAATGAATGAAAGGTTTTAGCGCGCCGAAGGCGCGCAGGGACGATGTGGGATTTACAAATCCCTTGCGACCCGGTTAACGTTATTTGTTTCCCTTGGATCACACAGGCCTAGCTTTCCTATTGCCCAAAATGGAGTCTGAGGGGGTTATGCACGCGGTTAGAATACCCGACAGTTTACGCTGGAGTGTTAGATGGTCAATACTCAATCCCTCAACGCCTTTAAAACTATTAGAGAGCGAGCTCTATTCGGTTCCAGTTCGGCGATGGTAGAGGTTTGAGTCCCATCATGGTGGCGAGCCAGAATGTAATGTTGTGCGATGGCAAGTTTAAGGGAAGAAGAGAAAAGAAAACCAAACAGCAACGCCGGTTTGGTAGCGGCCCCGGTATATGACCATAGAGGTTAAAAAAAAGAAGTGGAGAAAGCTCCAACAGTTTAGTTTTAAGAAACCGGGAGTCATCCATCAAGCCTTCTGGGAGATAGGATGCCGTATGTGATTTTGAGGTATCTGGTTATCCTTCGGGAATTCCAAATGACCTCCTCCCCCCCCCCCCCCAAAAAAAAAAAACAAAAAAAAAAAACAAAAAAAAACAAAAAAAACAAAAAAAACAAAAAAAAACAAGAAAAAAAAACCACTCACTGACACACACCCTCAAGCCCTTAAAAGGGCTGTTAAATCTTTATTCAAATGTTTATTTATATCAAATGTACACTCGTTCCCAGCCAGACAAGCTTGTTTCAATCCTTGCCTAGCGTTTGGTGGTTTCTTGTATATGTTGCAGAAAGCTAGGTTGCACCAATTCCTCCTACGCTTTGTCTATCATTTCCATGCGTCTTCCTGATAAGAGTGTTGCAAGAAAATTTGAGAATGTTCAGTTAGAAAAGTAAAAGGTAGAGAGAAAGATAGGTATCCGCTATTGTATATTGTGCCTGCTGTGTGATTGTTGCTATGGATGGGGTAAGGGGTGTGTTTCTTCGGAGCCCACTCCCCACACGCAGAGTTGCGAGGCAATCCTCACAGACTCAATCCTAAAGATCTCCATGAGTAGCGAGGCAATCCTCACTGACTCCACGCAGTTTAATTCTATTGAGTAATTTTAATTTACTGTGGATTATTTTGTTTTTCTGTTTAGGGTTCGGTGTTCGTTCAGCTTCACCATTGATTCACTATCCTGGAGTATGTGGAGGGTTTTGTTATATAGATCTTATTAAACGCGTTTCAACCGCGCTTCAGCAGAGTTGCGAGGCAGTCCTCACAGACTCTATCCTAAAGTTCCCAATGAGTAGCGAGGCAATCCTCACTGACTCCACGCGATTTAGTTATATTGTATAATTTTTATTTTATTTTATTTTATTATTTTTTTTTTTTTTTTTTTTTTTTTTTTTTTTTTTTTTTTTTCTCATTTTCTGGAAACTTATTTTATTTTTCTGTTAAGGGATCGGTGTTCGTTCAGCTCAACCATTAATTCACTATCTTGGAGTCTGTTGAGGGTTTTGGTTTGTAGGTCTTTTAATCGCGTATCAATAGTTTCTATTTTTGCTAGCTCGTGAAGTTCCTTTATCGGTGTCCATTTCGGTTTGCATAGTGCCACTCGCAGGGCATAATTTTGAACCCTCTGTAGCTTCTGAATGTTGGTTTTGCTTAGGTCGCTTGTTATTATGGCACCGTATTCTAGTACCGGACGTATAAATGTTTTGTAGAGCTTGAGAAGCACATCTTTGTTTGCTCCCCAATTTCTACCTCTCATCATCTTCAGAAAATTGATACGTTTAGTAGCTCTAACCGTAATGGAGTTTACGTGACTGTTTAGACTGAGATTGCTATCTAGGATAAATCCCAAAAATTTGGCCTCTTTGTTTGCTTCTAGTTTGTGATCGTATAACTGGAGATCGATACTTGGGACTGGTTTTTTCCTTTGCTTTTTGAAGAACGTAACTTTTTGAGTTTTGGCGGCATTAAGTTTGATGCGCCACAGGGCACACCAGCTCTCAAGATCGCGAATGGTATCCTGTAGACGATTTTTAATTATGTTTCTGGACTTGCTGGCTGTCCAAATGCCTTTGTCGTCTGAGAACTGCGATAGTTCAACAAAGTTTTTCCCTACTTTTTCTATATCATTCACATATATTATGAAAAGAAGCGGACTTAGAACCGACCCTTGTGGTGTTCCCGCTTCGAGTATTACTTCCTCGGACACCTCGCGATTAACCCTCACCTTGATTTTTCGGTCAGTTAGAAATGATGATATGATCCTTAGAATTTTAGTGGGTAATCCCATTTTCGCTAGTTTATATCTCACGCCATTGTGCCATACCGAGTCGAACGCTTTTTCTACATCCAAGAAAAGCGCGGTTCCGGTTTCGTTTTGACTAAATGCTGTTTTCATATAATCGACCAGTCTATATACGTGTTCGATTCCCTCTTTCTGACTCCTATACGCTCTTTGCCATTTGTTGAAAAAGTTGATTGATTCGAGATAGCTGCGAAGTCTCGTAGTGAGAATCCGCTCAAATATTTTCCCAACACAGCTAAGCAAGCTGATTGGGCGGTAGTTAGAAGGGTTGGTAAGGTCTTTGTTGGGTTTAGGTATCATGACTCCCGTGGCCACTTTCCAGCATTTTGGGAAGTACCCGGTGGCTTTGACTATGGATTCAGAGATTTGAGTTTTGAATAGCCGGGCCGCTGTCCGGTTCACATCTCGGCAGATGTCACATAAATTGGTGTTTACATGTTTCTCCAATACCGAGTGAAGTGCACCTGCGATAAGGGAGCACACAGCATGGAGAGATGAGGCTGAGGCATTGTCAGACTTTGTAAGGTTTAGGTTTTTGAGTTCTATATTTGTTTTTATCTTCTTGTAATGAGGACACCCGCGGTAGTTGCCATGGTGACCGCTGAGCTACACATGCGACGGTATTATCATTACTCATTAATCATCCGCACCAATGACTAATAGAATGTCCAGAAAAATTAAGACAAAGAGGTGAGAGAAATTAGGACGTGCTAATCACGTATCAATGCGCGATGACACCTGCTTTGTGTATGTATACACAAAAGAATATCCGGTCCAATTAACAGTACAGCTTTGTCAAAACAGGTGTCAAACAAACCTCAAATACTCCCTGCCACTCTGTACAAATCCTGACAGCGGGCCGCTACCATTCTATATATCTTTATTCAGCTGATTTGAGAGTTTTACAAAATTGAATCTTACCAGTTTAGTCATTTTTTACAATACCCGATCGCAGCTGAAATAACTTGCCTTAATTTATTAAGGGGGTTCGCCCTTATTTTGAAAATTGATCAAAACAACTAGTAAATTTTTAATTGCTTAAATAATCTCTACTGTCAAGTATGGATTGAGGACTAATTGTTGTGAAGTATGTTGTTTTATAGTTTTAACAAATATAATTGATTTCAGTTGAAATAACTTGTGTTTACATATCCGTAATACGAGCGTTATTTGTATTTATTCCATTCCTGTTGACTTTCTTGTCCCCACCATCTATGCCTTCTTCTTTATCACCTATGTGTCTATTAAAGTCACCCATCAGAATTATACCGAGCCCCATGTTTTCTAGTCCAGTGATATTAGACCTTAGTGTTGAGTATATCGAGTCATTCCAATCGGGTTTACTTCCCTCCACCGCACAGTACACAATCCCAAGGGAAATACTTTTGTTTCTCATGTTGATCTTTACCCATCCAATTTCTTTCGATACCTCAGTCGAGGTGCTGACATCTTCCAGATCTGTGATCAGCGACGGTTTTAAATCCTCTTTAATGTACATGCCTACCCCTCCCCCTTTTTCTGGCCTTCCGTTCGCCCTACACCTATCCACACGAACCCGCTTACTTGGTCTACCAGTTCCTCGTGTCTTACCCACATCTCGCTTAAGCCCATGACATCAAACTCCTCTGCCGCGATCAATGTAGCAATTTCACTTACTTTCCCGTGGATACCCTGGATGTTGCTATAACTCACTTTCAGGGTACCGAGGTTCACTGGCTTCCGCCTACTGGGCCCATTGTTTTCTGTCCCCCCTCGCTCTTGTTCACCCCCATCTATGTCCACTCTAGTTATACTTGCCTCTGACCTCCCACCCCGCTCCTCTCCAAAAAAGGCTCTGCTACCCATAGAATTTTATCCCCAATACCCGTTTTCCCACCCTGCTAAGATGCAGCCCGTCACGTGTCCCAATGGACGATAAAGGGTATTCCCAGGTCAACACAGTAGTCCTCCAACTCTTCATTTAGCGCCAAAATCCTTGAGTTCCGTTCGTCCCCACCTCCAAGGACAGAAAGGACCCCGGATACAACTATCCTTGCATTCCTACTTAGCAGTTTGCTGACTAAGCCTCTACACGACTCCACCAAACATACTGACCTTCTGATATTCTTGGTCCCCACATGGATCACCACTACCGATTCCGGTCCTGACCCTGCCACAATGCCATCTACCCGGTCCCTCAGATCCTCCACCTTCGCCCCCGGAAAGCTCAAGACTGTTCGATTGGAACTATCAGGACCACAAACCACATTGTCAATCCCACGTACAATGCTGCTCCCCGCTACAACTAATTTTCTTCTTTTGGCCCCAGTTCCTATATCAACTGCACCTCCTCTCGTTTTGCATGCCTCTGGCCCCCTCTTTCTCTTCACCGCCCTCCTTACCCCATCTGGCCTATCAACATCAACAACCATCTCGTCCCCACAATTTCCCCCTCACTCTCATCCCCAGGGGTATCAGAATCTAAAGCACTAAACCTGTTTTCTAAGCACCGCCTAGCAACTTTGGCAGCCTTACGCAGACTCTGGTTTCCGGACTCGACGCAGCCCTCACCTGATGCCACCTTCCGAATTTTGCTACTAGAACCCCCTCCTCAGTTACACTTCCCACATCAAGCATTCTTCCCCCACGTTTCATGCTTCCCAGTTTCCTCCTTGAGTTCACAACTACCTTCCACCCACCTTCCACCTCACCATCATAGGTAACCTTCAACGGGGTAACCCCAGATACACCAGCCATCCCCAACCTCCCTCTCAGCTCTGCAATCTCCCGGTCGAATCCAACACACTTCTCTAACAACTGTAAAATATCCCTGCAGTTCGCACATACCCCACTACTCTCCATTGGCCGACCACCACCAAACGTTAAATTACACTGTCTGCACGCCTCCGTATCCTCACTCTCCCCACCTGCATCTGCACCCCCAGACCCCCTTTAATATCCATACTTACCTCCGTCTGGACACCCATTGTGCACTTACCATTCATAATTATAAATATTATATAGAATCTAATGACCGAAAACAACAAAACACCAAGGCTCCAAACACACGAAAAAAGGTAACTAAGGTAAACAAACAGCAAAATTGGAAAAACCTATCAACTAAACCTCCTTATTTCACCCTACGATCCTCCCCAAACACACGTGCAAACTAAATATATAAAAAAATTCCCTGAAATAAAACTAATACTCTAAAAATACTTATAAACAGTTCCAAGTAGAAAATTCTCTTCTCTTCGTGAGTAGTATTCACTGTATGCTATCAATAACGTTCATGCGAAAAGAAATATGATCGCGTAATTTTAATTTTGGCATTCAAATATCTTTGTCAAGTTTTGCCCGTCAGACAACTTTCTCGGGCCCGAAAACAGAGGGTCATGCAACAAATAAGAGAAAAAAATACAAAGAGAAGTACCGGTCACGTGCACATATTTTTCAGGGAATTTCCTACAGAAACACACAAAAAGTAAATTGTATTTTTTAGGTCCAAAAGTCATCAAATCTCCCTTTTTTATCAGGAATATTCAACAATAATGCAAGCTGTTACACATGTAATAGAATGATTCAAATGTTTATTGGAACAATATATTTTCCCACGGCTGTTTATTTTCCGTTAATAGAATGTTTCAAATGTTTATTGAAGCAATGTATTTTCCCAAGGCTGTTTATTTTCCGTTAAAAGAATGTTTCAAATGTTTATTGAAGCAATATATTTTCCCAAGCCTGTTTATTTTCCGTTAATAGAATGTTTCAAATATTTATTGAAGCTATATGTTTTCCCAAGGCTGTTTATTTTCTGTTAATAGAATGTTTAAATGTTTATTGAAGCAATATATTTCCCCAAAGGTATTTATTTTCCGAGATTGCATCATTTACGACTGCAACATCAAGGCGGGTAACTCTAATTCAAACATTTAGTTCAGCGATACCAATAATTATCCTCAACCCTATCAAATGGACCTTTTACCACTTCCATGAGATAAAAGAGTCATTTCTGCATTCGAATCCAACTTTTGGCTTCTGTTGAGTCAAAGACATGGAAAATTTGCTCTTTTAAAGAAAAGTGCTCAAACTTTTCGAATAGGCATAAAAAATGTTTTCGCCTCCAAAAGATTCTTGTAGCCTGTCACCTAATAAATTAGCTAAGAAGAATGTGAATTTACAGCTTTTTTTAAAAACTATCCTGATCCCAAAATAATACTAAAATCTGCATCAACACACAATATTTTGGGAAAAAATCTGTATCATTTAACCATACAGCAAGCAAAACAGTGTCCCAACCCACATGAAACAATATGAATGTCAATGTTGTTCCTAAAACTGGGAATGGAGCTATATATTTCACCAATATAAAAGGACTCTGCCATTTTATCCTAACAACTGATGCCAAATTTTCTTCTGGCTCCTGATGTTACTGAAACATAGCCCTGAATAGGACACCCCCCCCCCCGGTATGCCACTTTTCATCAAAGTCAATGATGTAATTAAAAAATTGATGGATACTGACCCAAAACAAACCTTCTGTGATATTAAATGTTCCATTTGTGATAGTTTTTAGATCACATTCTGGCTTCTGAAGACATTTCACATTGTGTTTGATGAATTTTTTGCAATTCTTCTAAAGACGAAGCCTCCGTTTTCTCAGTTAAGGCACCTAGAGTCATTAGTATGGCACTGACAAAAAATAAAACAGTGCTTTCTTTTCAAAAGATGACCAGTACCTGCCTCTGTTGTAACACTGTTAAAATGCAAAAAAAACAACAAATATTCATTCTATAGTGCTGTAACGTCTCGCATCATTTGTAAATAGTCATAAAATGTAGTTTGTAAAACAGTATTTATTCAAGTAGGAGTCCAATAAACAAACAAGAGGTCCCACGGGGCCTGAAGCGTTCATCTTGTATAGAACACAATATAAACAGAGTCCAAGAATGAATCTACATTAAGCAATCCATCTCCATCGGCTACACTGTCAATCCTTGAGTCCGTCATGAGTGACAAAAAAAATCCAGACATCATGCCTTCTTCAGTTGATCATAATGTAAAATGCAGAGCTCCCCTACGAAGCCACTTGACACAACCTATGTGGAGTAATCTTAGTTACACACCTCTAGAGGGTACTGAATACAAAATTTTTAAATCTTCAGCAAAATGGCCAATTCCAGCAACCCATATGGGGCCCAAATATTAACCCAGGCTCTTGATTTGACAGTTGAATCTGACCTCCCTAGAGATGTCGTGTACCAAATATGAAAGCATTCTGACTGTTGGATCTGAAGAAGAGAAATTTTAAAGAAATTTCTTCATATTGCACTAAGTTAAAATTTGGGCTACCATAGCGAGCCAAATATTACCCTATGGATCCGATTTGAACAAACTTGAATAGCGAGCCCAAATATTACCCTATGGATCCGATTTGAACAAACTTGAATCTGACCCCCCCCCCCCCCCCTCATTCTGACTAGTGGTTCTGAAGAAGATGATTTTTGAAGAAATTTCCTCAAATTGTACTAAGTTAAATTTCAGGTTCCCACATGGAGCCCAAAGATTAACCCAGGCTCTTGAATTGAACAAACTGGAATCTGACCCCCCTAGAGATGTTGTATACCAAATATGAAAGCATTCCGACTGGTGGAACTGAAGAAGATATTTAAAGAAATTTCCCCACATCGCACTAAGTAAAAATTTGTCTACCATAGCGAGCCCAAATATATACCTAGGGATCTGGTTTGAACAAACTTGAATCTGAACCCCCTAGAGGTGTGGCATACCAAATATGAAAGCATTCTGCCTGGTGGATCTGAAGAAGATTTTAAAAAAAATATCCCCCATATTTTACAAAGTTAGAATTTGGGCTTCCGTAGGAAGCCCAAATATTAACCTAGGGACTTGGTTTGAACAATCTGGAATCTGACCCTCATACAATGATGTATATCAAACATTAAAAGATTCTGACTGGTGGTTCTGAAGAAGATTTTTAAAGAATATTCCCCATATTACTTTATGTAAAAAATTCGGGCTCCTATATTGGGCCCAAATATAAGCCAATGGGCTTTATTTTAACAAACTTGTATCTGACATCCCTATGAATGCTGTATACCGAATATCAAAAGATTCTGATGATTGGTTCTGGGGAAAAGATTGTTTTAAATTTTTGCAAATATGCTGACTCAGCATTTTTTTATGCCCATTACAGAACACCTTAACATAACCGATGGCAATTGTTTTTTAACATTCAGTTCTACTTGTCCTAAGGATACTGCATACCAAATAACAGCTCTCTGTTCCGTGAGGTTTTGGAAATATGGGCGTTTGAAAATATTTCTATTTTTAGCTCCCAAGGTTCCCATGGGGATGTGAGAATTTTTTTTTTTTTTTTTATGTTTTTTTAATTTTTTTTGCATGTGCCAAGTACTTATGACCCAATAATACCACATACCAAATTTGGTTCAAACCGGACCATCGGTTCAGAAAATAAAAATTTTAGGCAGGGCCAAAAATCTTACCCCTCCCATTACAAAGCCAAATATTGCTTCACGAACTTCGTTTGAACAAACTTGATTCTGCACCTCAAAAGGAAGCTCCATAGCAAATATCAAGTCATTGTACACACTGGTTCATGAGAAGAAGATTTTTTAAAATATTTTTGGAGCATTTTTCCCCCAACTCCCTCTCTATGGGGCTGAGCATGTTGAGGTGAACAAAAATGCAATGCCCCTTCGGGACCATCACTCACCCAAACTTTCAATTAATTGGTCCAGTGGCTTTGGAGGAGAAGACCAAAACATAGTGTTGACGGACGACGGATGGAGAGCGATGAGATTAGCTCAGCTTGGCTTTGTCAAGATGAGCTAAAAATCTTTGGAACTCCCTGCTACAGACCTGCCGACTTGAGAGGGTTAAATTAAAGACATGTACACAGGAATTAGATAAATGTTTTCCAGCATAGAAAGGGTTAATTCAACATGAAATCAGTAGAGAAAGAGTCCATCATGAGAGAAAAAATTCTTTGGAAAAGAACGAACTAAAGTCACACTGCAGCCTTGAGAGGGTTAAATTAAAGACATGCATACAGGTATCAGATGTTTTCCAGCATTGAAATGGTTCATTAAACATAAATAAAAATCTTTCTAAAACAAACAAAAGTCCCCCCACAGAAGTGACAGATTGTAATAACAAGATTAAACGTTCATAACAGAATTTTTGCTTATTTAAGAACACAATATGTCAATCAAAAATTTGTGAATGAAAACCTCCAGGGATAAAAGTATTACAAAAATGCTGACTCATCATTTTTTCAGTACCCTCTACCTGGCACCATGATCGAACTGGTGACAATTATTTTTTAACAAATCCCTCCTTCTGGTACAATGGATGTTTCATACCAAATACCAGTTCTCTGTTCCTTCTGGTTTGGGATATATGGGCTTTTGATTTTTTCTGTTTTTAGCCCGTGGGGTTGTCACAGGGCTGTGAATTTTTTTTTTAGGCATCAATCAATTACTTAGTACCCACTTAAACAACATGCCAAATTTCGTTGAAGTTGGCCCACCGGTTCTTGAAATAGAAATTTTGGGTGGGGCCAAAAATCTTACCCCTCCCATTACAAAGCCAAATATTCCTTCACGAACTTTGTTTGAACAAACTTGATTCTACACCTCAAAAGGGAGCTTCATATCAAATATCAAGTCATTGTACACACTGGTTCATGAGAAGAAGATTTTAAAAATATTTTGGAGCATTTTCCCCCCACTCCCTCCCTATGGGGCTGAGCATGCCGAGTTGAATAAAAATGCAATGCAACCTCAGGGGCCATCACTCACACAAACTTTCACTTGAATTGGCCCAGTGGCTTTGGAGAAGACCACAACATGGTGTTGACGGACGACGGACGGAGAGCGGTGAGATTAGCTCAGCTTGACTTTGTCAAGATGAGCTAAAAAAAATTATCTAATATTATTAGTTATAAAATTCAGTAATTAGCAATTAATTCTTATTAACCAAAGTAAACAATAAACAGTAGTCAGGTAAAAATAAAAGTGAAGACCGTAATTTATTCATACAATGGTAATTAATTAAGTGAAAAATTAATGTAAGTTTAATTAATAATTAAAGTTGGTAATTTAGAGGAGCGTCGAATCCCTGCCCAAAGCCATTCTCAATTTTGGTATTTAGTGGAGCGTCGAATCTCCTGCCCAAAGCCATTCTCTATTTCGGTATTTAGTGGAGCATCGAATCTCCTGCCCAAAGCGATTCTCTATTTCGGTATTTAGTGGAGCGTCGAATCCCTGCCCAAAGCCATTCTCTTTTTCGGAATTTAGTGTAACGTCGAATCCCTGCCCAAAGACATTCTCTATTTCGGTATTTAGTGGAGCGTCGAATCCCTGCCCAAAAACATTCTCTATTTCGGTATTAGTGGAGCGTCAAATCCCTACCCAAAGCCATTCTCTATTTCGGTATTTAGTGGAGCATCGAATCTCCTGCACAAAGCCATTCTCTATTTCGGTATTTAGTGGAGCGTCGAATCCCTGCCCAAAGCCAGTCTCTATTTCGGTATTTTGTGGAGCGTCGAATCCCTGCCCAAAGACATTCTCTATTTCGGTATTTAGTGGAGCGTCGAATCCCTGCCCAAAGCCATTTTCTATTTCGGTATTTAGAGGAGCGTCGAATCCCTACCCAAAGCCATTCTCTATTTCGGTATTTAGTGGAGCGTCGAATCCCTGCCCAAAGATATTCTCTATTTCAGTATTTAGTGGAGCGTCGAATCCCTGCCCAAAGACATTCTCTATTTCGGTATTTAGTGGAGCGCCGAATCCCTGCCCAAAGACATTCTCTATTTCGGTATTTAGTGGAGCGTCGAATCCCTGCCCAAAGCCATTTTCTATTTCGGTATTTAGAGGAGCGTCGAATCCCTACCCAAAGCCATTCTCTATTTCGGTATTTAGTGGAGCGTCGAATCCCTGCCCAAAGACATTCTCTATTTCGGTATTTAGTGGAGCGTCGAATTCCTGCTCAAAGACATTCTCTATTTCGGTATTTAGAGGAGCGTCGAGTCCCTGCCCAAAGACATTCTCTACTTCGGTATTTAGTGGAGCGCCGAATCCTTGCACAAAGACATTTCCTATTTTGGTATTTAGTGAAGCGTCGAATCCCTGCCCAAAGACATTCTCTACTTCGGTATTTAGTGGAGTGTCGAATCCCTGCCCAAAGACATTTTCTATTTCGGTATTTAGTGGAGCGTCGAATCCCTGCCCAAAGACATTCTCTATTTCGGTATTTAGAGGAGCTTCGAATCCCTGCCCAAAGCCATTTTCTATTTCGGTATTTAGAGGAGCGTCGAATCCCTGCCCAAAGCCATTTTCTATTTCGGAATTTAGAGGAGCGTCGAATCCCTGCCCAAAGACATTCTCTATTTCGGTATTTAGAGGAGCGTCGAATCCCTGCCCAAAGCCATTTTCTATTTCGGTATTTAGAGGAGCGTCGAATCCCTGCCCAAAAACATTTTCTATTTCGGAATTTAGAGGAGCGTCAAATCCCTGCCCAAAGACATTCTCTATTTCGGTATTTAGTGGAGCGTCGAATCCCTGGCCAAAGACATTCTCTATTTCGGTATTTAGTGGAGCGTCGAATCCCTGCCCAAAGACATTTTTTATTTCGGTATTTAGTGAAGCGTTGAATCCCTGCCCAAAGCCATTCTCTATTTCGGTATTTAGAGGAGTATCAAATCCCTGCCCAAAGACATTCTCTATTTCGGTATTTAGTGGAGCGTCGAATCCCTGCCCAAAGACATTCTCTATTTCAGTATTTAGTGGGGCGTCGAATCCCTGCCCAAAGACATTCTCTATTTCGGTATTTAGAGGAGCGTCGAATCCCTGCCCAAAGACATTCTCTATTTCGGTATTTAGTGGAGCGCCGAATCCCTGCCCAAAGACATTTTCTATTTTGGTATTTAGTGAAGCGTCGAATCCCTGCCCAAAGACATTCTCTACTTCGGTATTTAGTGGCGCTTCGAATCCCTGCCCAAAGACATTTTCTATTTCGGTATTTAGTGAAGCGTCGAATCCCTGCCCAAAGATATTCTCTATTTCGGTATTTATAGGAGCGTCGAATCCCTGCCCAAAGACATTTTCTATTTCGGTATTTAGTGGAGCGTCGAATCCCTGCCCAAAGACATTCTCTATTTCGGTATTTAGAGGAGCGCCGAATCCCTGCCCAAAGCCATTTTCTATTTCGGTATTTAGAGGAGCGTCGAATCCCTGTCCAAAGCCATTTTCTATTTCGGAATTTAGAGGAGCGTCGAATGCCTGCGCAAAGACATTCTCTATTTCGGTATTCAGTGGAGCGTCGAATCCCTGCCCAAAGACATTCTCTATTTCGGTATTTAGTGGAGCGTCGAATCCCTGCCCAAAGACATTCTCTATTTCAGTATTTAGTGGGGCATCGAATCCCTGCCCAAAGACATTTTCTATTTCGGTATTTAGTGAAGCATCGAATCCCTGCCCAAAGGCATTCTCTATTTCGGTATTTAGTGGAGCGTCGAATCCCTGCCCAAAGACATTTTCTATTCTGTATCTGTATCTGGAAATTCCTCCTCTGTCAGGAGCACCAATATATAAATATTGTAGTGTTTAATCTTTCTGGATATGATCATAATAACAGTTATTGGATGATTTTGTATGATTGTTTCATTTGATGTAAAGTTTCAATTAAAGTTAATTATAGATCTATTTAATTTTATAATTTAATTTTATATTTATTCTCCCCTGGCTGCAGCTTCATTTAACACTTGTGTTCTTTTTAGATGCAAGTCAAAAATTAAATTTCTAGACAAGTACTCTATATGCAGGATTTCACTGTAGTCAAGATTTAAACAGGATAAAGAAACATGTAATGGGTCAAGAATCAGATGAAGAGATAGTACAGTTAAGGTAGAAGATTCCAGTGAAGGTAGATCTTGTAAAGAGATGTGATTGTTGATAATGTTTTTCAATTCCGTGATATAATGTTGTCTGGTGGACTGTAGCAAAGGGCATTGTAGGAGAAAATGTTCTCGGTTTTCTGCATCATTCATACAGAGACGACAGGTCTCAGAGGTTCTACCTTTATTAAAAAGTTTTTCATGCACTTGAAGATGGTATGTCCCACAGATGACTTTTGCTTTGATGCGAGCTTTTTGTGTTTCAGATGAATTTTCTTTTGATGATGTCCATGTCTATTTTGGTATTTAGTGAAGCGTCGAATCCCTGCCCAAAGCCATTCTCTATTTCGGTATTTAGAGAAGCATCGTATCCCTGCCCAAAGACATTCTCTATTTCGGTATTTAGTGGAGCATCGAATTCCTGCCCAAAGACATTTTCTATTTCGGTATTTAGTGAAGCGTCAAATCCCTGCCCAAAGACATTCTCTATTTCGGTATTTAGTGGAGCGTCGAATCCCTGCCCAAAGCCATTCTCTATTTCGGTATTTAGTGGAGCGTCGAATCTCCTGCCCAAAGCCATTCTCTATTTCGGTATTTAGTGGAGCGTCGAATCCCTGCCCAAAGACATTCTCTATTTCGGTATTTAGTGGAGCGTCGAATCCCTGCCCAAAGCCATTCTCTATTTCGGTATTTAGTGGAGCGTCGAATCTCCTGCCCAAAGCCATTCTCTATTTCGGTATTCAGTGGAGCGTCGAATCACTGCCCAAAGACATTCTCTATTTCGGTATTTAGTGGAGCGGAGAATCCCTGCCCAAAGACATTCTCTATTTCGGTATTTAGTGGAGCATCGAATCCCTGCCCAAAGACATTTTCTATTTCGGTATTTAGTGGAGCATCGAATCCCTGCCCAAAGACATTTTCTATTTCGGTATTTAGTGGAGCGTCGAATCTCTACCCAAAGACATTCTCCATTTCAGTATTTAGAGGAGCGTCGAATCCCAGCCCAAAGACATTCTCTATTTCGGTATTTAGTGGAGCGTCGAATCCCTGCCCAAAGCCATTCTCTATTTCGGTATTTTGTGGAGCGTCGAATCCCTGCCCAAAGACATTCTCTATTTCGGTATTTAGTGGAGCGTCGAATCCCTGCCCAAAGCCATTTTCTATTTTGGTATTTAGAGGAGCGTCGAATCCCTACCCAAAGCCATTCTCTATTTCGGTATTTAGTGGAGCGCCGAATCCCTGCTAAAAGACATTCACTATTTCAGTATTTAGTGGGGCGTCGAATCCCTGCCCAAAGACATTCTCTATTTCGGTATTTAGTGGGGCGTCGAATCATTGCCCAAAGACATTTTCTATTTCGGTATTTAGTGAAGCATCGAATCCCTGCCCAAAGACATTCTCTATTTCGGTATTTAGTGGAGCGTCGAATCCCTGCCCAAAGACATATTTTATTTCGGTATTTAGTGAAGCGTCGAATCCCTGCCCAAAGCCATTCTCTATTTCGGTATTTAGAGGAGTATCGAATCCCTGCCCAAAGACATTCTCTATTTCGGTATTTAGTGGAGCGTCGAATCCCTGCCCAAAGACATTCTCTATTTCAGTATTTAGTGGGGCGTCGAATCCCTGCCCAAAGACATTCTCTATTTCGGTATTTAGAGGAGCGTCGAATCCCTGGCCAAAGACATTCTATATTTCGGTATTTAGTGGAGCGCCGAATCCCTGCCCAAAGACATTTTCTATTTTGGTATTTAGTGAAGCGTCGAATCCCTACCCAAAGACATTCTCTACTTCGGTATTTAGTGGAGCGTCGAATCCCTGCCCAAAAGACATTTTCTATTTCGGTATTTAGTGAAGCGTCGAATCCCTGCCCAAAGAATTCTCTATTTCGGTATTTATAGGAGCGTCGAATCCCTGCCCAAAGACATTTTCTATTTCGATATTTAGTGGAGCGTCGAATCCCTGCCCAAAGACATTCTCTATTTCGGTATTTAGAGGAGCGTCGAATCCGTGCCCAAAGCCATTTTCTATTTCGGTATTTAGAGGAGCATCGAATCCCTGTCCAAAGCCATTTTCTATTTCGGAATTTAGAGGAGCGTCGAATGCCTGCCCAAAGACATTTTCTATTTCGGTATTTAGTGGAGCGTCGAATCCCTGCCCAAAGACATTCTCTATTTCGGTATTTAGTGGAGCGTCGAATCCCTGCCCAAAGACATTCTCTATTTCGGTATTTAGTGGGGCATCGAATCCCTGCCCAAAGACATTTTCTATTTCGGTATTTAGTGAAGCATCGAATCCCTGCCCAAAGGCATTCTCTATTTCGGTATTTAGTGGAGCGTCGAATCCCTGCCCAAAGACATTTTCTATTTCGATATTTAGTGAAGCGTCGAATCCCTGCCCAAAGCCATTCTCTATTTCGGTATTTAGAGAAGCATCGAATCCCTGCCCAAAGACATTCTCTATTTCGGTATTTAGTGGAGCGTCGAATCCCTGCCCAAAGACATTCTCTATTTCGGTATTTAGTTGAGCGTCGAATCCCTGCCCAAAGACATTCTCTATTTCGGTATTTAGTGGAGCATCGTATTCCTGCCCAAAGACATTTTCTATTTCGGTATTTAGTGAAGCGTCAAATCCCTGCCCAAAGACATTCTCTATTTCGGTATTTAGTGGAGCGTCGAATGCCTGCCCAAAGCCATTCTCTATTTCGGTATTTAGTGGAGCGTCGAATCTCCTGCCCAAAGCCATTCTCTATTTCGGTGTTTAGTGGAGCGTCGAATCCCTGCCCAAAGACATTCTCTATTTCGGTATTTAGTGGAGCATCGAATCCCTGCCCAAAGACATTCTCTATTTCGGTATTTAGTGGAGCGTCGAATCTCTACCCAAAGACATTCTCTATTTCAGTATTTAGAGGAGCGTCGAATCCCAGCCCAAAGACATTCTCTATTTCGGTAGTTAGTGGAGCGTCGAATCCCTGCCCAAAGCCATTCTCTATTTCGGTATTTTGTGGAGCGTCGAATCCCTGCCCAAAGACATTCTCTATTTCGGTATTTAGTGGAGCGTCGAATCCCTGCCCAAAGCCATTTTCTATTTTGGTATTTAGAGGAGCGTCGAATCCCTACCCAAAGCCATTCTCTATTTCGGTATTTAGTGGAGCGTCGAATCCCTGCTAAAAGACATTCACTATTTCAGTATTTAGTGGGGCGTCGAATCCCTGCCCAAAGACATTCTCTATTTCGGTATTTAGTGGGGCGTCGAATCATTGCCCAAAGACATTTTCTATTTCGGTATTTAGTGAAGCATCGAATCCCTGCCCAAAGACATTCTCTATTTCGGTATTTAGTGGAGCGTCGAATCCCTGCCCAAAGACATTTTTTATTTCGGTATTTAGTGAAGCGTCGAATCCCTGCCCAAAGCCATTCTCTATTTCGGTATTTAGAGGAGTATCGAATCCCTGCCCAAAGACATTCTCTATTTCGGTATTTAGTGGAGCGTCGAATCCCTGCCCAAAGACATTCTCTATTTCAGTATTTAGTGGGGCGTCGAATCCCTGCCCAAAGACATTCTCTATTTCGGTATTTAGAGGAGCGTCGAATCCCTGCCCAAAGACATTCTATATTTCGGTATTTAGTGGAGCGCCGAATCCCTGCCCAAAGACATTTTCTATTTTGGTATTTAGTGAAGCGTCGAATCCCTACCCAAAGACATTCTCTACTTCGGTATTTAGTGGAGCGTCGAATCCCTGCCCAAAAGACATTTTCTATTTCGGTATTTAGTGAAGCGTCGAATCCCTGCCCAAAGAATTCTCTATTTCGGTATTTATAGGAGCGTCGAATCCCTGCCCAAAGACATTTTCTATTTCGGTATTTAGTGGAGCGTCGAATCCCTGCCCAAAGACATTCTCTATTTCGGTATTTAGAGGAGCTTCGAATCCCTGCCCAAAGCCATTTTCTATTTCGGTATTTAGAGGAGCATCGAATCCCTGTCCAAAGCCATTTTCTATTTCGGAATTTAGAGGAGCGTCGAATGCCTGCCCAAAGACATTTTCTATTTCGGTATTTAGTGGAGCGTCGAATCCCTGCCCAAAGACATTCTCTATTTCGGTATTTAGTGGAGCGTCGAATCCCTGCCCAAAGACATTCTCTATTTCGGTATTTAGTGGGGCATCGAATCCCTGCCCAAAGACATTTTCTATTTCGGTATTTAGTGAAGCATCGAATCCCTGCCCAAAGGCATTCTCTATTTCGGTATTTAGTGGAGCGTCGAATCCCTGCCCAAAGACATTTTCTATTTCGATATTTAGTGAAGCGTCGAATCCCTGCCCAAAGCCATTCTCTATTTCGGTATTTAGAGAGGCATCGAATCCCTGCCCAAAGACATTCTCTATTTCGGTATTTAGTGGAGCGTCGAATCCCTGCCCAAAGACATTCTCTATTTCGGTATTTAGTGGAGCATCGAATTCCTGCCCAAAGACATTTTCTATTTCCGTATTTAGTGAAGCGTCAAATCCCTGCCCAAAGACATTCTCTATTTCGGTATTTAGTGGAGCGTCGAATGCCTGCCCAAAGCCATTCTCTATTTCGGTATTTAGTGGAGCGTCGAATCTCCTGCCCAAAGCCATTCTCTATTTCGGTGTTTAGTGGAGCGTCGAATCCCTGCCCAAAGACATTCTCTATTTCGGTATTTAGTGGAGCATCGAATCCCTGCCCATAGCCATTCTCTATTTCGGTATTTAGTGGAGCGTCGAATCTCCTGCCCAAAGCCATTCTCTATTTCGGTATTCAGTGGAGCGTCGAATCACTGCCCAAAGCCATTCTCTATTTCGGTATTTAGTGGAGCGGAGAATCCCTGCCCAAAGACATTCTCTATTTCGGTATTTAGTGGAGCATCGAATCCCTGCCCAAAGACATTTTCTATTTCGGTATTTAGTGGAGCGTCGAATCCCTGCCCAAAGACATTTTCTGTTTCGGTATTTAGTGGAGCGTCGAATCTCTACCCAAAGACATTCTCTATTTCAGTATTTAGAGGAGCGTCGAATCCCAGCCCAAAGACATTCTCTATTTCGGTATTTAGTGGAGCGTCGAATCCCTGCCCAAAGCCATTCTCTATTTCGGTATTTTGTGGAGCGTCGAATCCCTGCCCAAAGACATTCTCTATTTCGGTATTTAGTGGAGCGTCGAATCCCTGCCCAAAGCCATTTTCTATTTCGGTATTTAGAGGAGCGTCGAATCCCTACCCAAAGCCATTCTCTATTTCGGTATTTAGTGGAGCGTCGAATCCCTGCTCAAAGACATTCTCTATTTCGGTATTTTTGCTACAGTCCACCAGACAACATTATATCACAGAATTGAAAAACATTATCAACAATCACATCTCTTTACAAGATCTACCTTCACTGGAATCTTCCACCTTAACTGAACTATCTCTTCATCTGATTCTTGACCCTTTACATGTTTCTTTATCCTGTTTAAATCTTGACTACAGTGAAATCCTGCATATAGAGTACTTGTCTAGAAATTTAATTTTTGACTTGCATCTAAAAAGAACACAAGTGTTGAATGAAGCTGCAGCCAGGGGAGAAAAATTATAAAATTAAATTATAAAATTAAATAGATCTATAATTAACTTTAATTGAAACTTTACATCAAATGTAACAATCATACAAAATCATCCAATAATTGTTATTATGATCATATCCAGAAAGATTAAACACTACAATATTTATATATTGGTGCTCCTGACAGAGGAGGAATTTCCAGATACAGATACAGATTCACTATTTCAGTATTTAGTGGGGCGTCGAATCCCTGCCAAAAGACATTCTCTATTTCGGTATTTAGTGGAGCGCCGAATCCCTGCCCAAAGACATTCGCTATTTCGGTATTTAGTGGAGCGTCGAATCCCTGCCCAAAGCCATTTTCTATTTCGGTATTTAGAGGAGCGTCGAATTCCTACCCAAAGCCATTCTCTATTTCGGTATTTAGTGGAGCGTCGAATCCCTGCCCAAAGACATTCTCTATTTCGGTATTTAGTGGAGCGTCGAATTCCTGCCCAAAGACATTCTCTATTCCGGTATTTAGAGGAGCGTCGAATCCCTGCCCAAAGACATTCTCTATTTCGGTATTTAGTGGAGCGCTGAATCCCTGCCCAAAGACATTTTCTATTTTGGTATTTAGGGAAGCGTGGAATCCCTGCCCAAAGACATTCTCTACTTCGGTATTTAGTGGAGTGTCGAATCCTTGCCCAAAGACATTCTCTATTTCGGTATTTAGAGGAGCGTCGAATCCCTGCCCAAAGCCATTTTCTATTTCGGTATTTAGAGGAGCGTCGAATCCCTGCCCAAAGCCATTTTCTATTTCGGAATTTAGAGGAGCGTCGAATCCCTCCCAAAGACATTCTCTATTTCGTATTTAGTGGAGCGTCGAATCCCTGCCCAAAAACATTCTCTATTTCGGTATTTAGTGGGGCGTCGAATCCCTGCCCAAAGACATTTTCTATTTCGGTATTTAGTGAAGCATCGAATCCCTGCCCAAAGACATTCTCTATTTCGGTATTTAGTGGAGCGTCGAATCCCTGCCCAAAGACATTTTCTATTTCGGTATTTAGTGAAGCGTCGAATCCCTGCCCAAAGCCATTCTCTATTTCGGTATTTAGAGGAGAATCGAATCCCTGCCCAAAGACATTCTCTATTTCGGTATTTAGTGGAGCGTCGAATCCCTGCCCAAAGCCATTTTCCATTTCGGTATTTAGAGGAGCGTCGAATCCCTACCCAAAGCCATTCTCAATTTCGGTATTTAGTGGAGCGTCGAATCCCTGCCCAAAGAAATTCTCTATTTCGGTATTTAGAGGTGTATCGAATCCCTGCCCAAAGACATTCTCTATTTCGGTATTTAGTGGAGCGTCGAATCCCTGCCCAAAGACATTCTCTATTTCGGTATTTAGTGGGGCGTCGAATCCCTGCCCAAAGACATTTTCTATTTCGGTATTTAGTGAAGCATCGAATCCCTGCCCAAAGACATTCTCTATTTCGGTATTTAGTGGAGCGTCGAATCCCTGCCCAAAGACATTTTTTATTTCGGTATTTAGTGAAGCGTCGAATCCCTGCCCAAAGCCATTCTCTATTTCGGTATTTAGAGGAGTATCGAATCCCTGCCCAAAGACATTCTCTATTTCGGTATTTAGTGGAGCGTCGAATCCCTGCCCAAAGACATTCCCTATTTCAGTATTCAGTGGGGCGTCGAATCCCTGCCCAAAGACATTCTCTATTTCTGTATTTTGAGGAGCGTCGAATCCCTGCCCAAAGACAGTCTCTATTTCGGTATTTAGTGGAGCGCCGAATCCCTGCCCAAAGACATTTTCTATTTTGGTATTTAGTGAAGCGTCGAATCCCTGCCCAAAGACATTCTCTACTTCGGTATTTAGTGGAGCGTCGAATCCCTGCCCAAAGACATTTTCTATTTCGGTATTTAGTGAAGCGTCGAATCCCTGCCCAAAGACATTCTCTATTTCGGTATTTATAGGAGCGTCGAATCCCTGCCCAAAGACATTTTCTATTTCGGTATTTAGTGGAGCGTCGAATCCCTGCCCAAAGACATTCTCTATTTCGGTATTTAGAGGAGCGTCGAATCCCTGCCCAAAGCCATTTTCTATTTCGGTATTTAAAGGAGCGTCGAATCCCTGCCCAAAGCCATTTTCTATTTCGGAATTTAGAGGAGCGTCGAATGCCTGCCCAAAGACGTTCTCTATTTCGGTATTTAGTGGAGCGTCGAATCCCTGCCCAAAGACATTCTCTATTTCGGTATTTAGTGGAGCGTCGAATCCCTGCCCAAAGACATTCTCTATTTCGGTATTTAGTGGGGCATCGAATCCCTGCTCAAAGACATTTTCTATTTCGGTATTTAGTGAAGCATCGAATCCCTGCCCAAAGGCATTCTCTATTTCGGTATTTAGTGGAGCGTCGAATCCCTGCCCAAAGACATTTTCTATTTCGGTATTTAGTGAAGGCTCGAATCCCTTCCCAAAGCCATTCTCTATTTCGGTATTTAGAGAAGCATCGAATCCCTGCCCAAAGACATTCTCTATTTCGGTATTTAGTGGAGCGTCGAATCCCTGCCCAAAGACATTCTCTATTTCGGTATTTAGTGGAGCGTCGAATCCCTGCCCAAAGACATTCTCTATTTCGGTATTTAATGGAGCATCGAATTCCTGCCCAAAGACATTTTCTACTTCGGTATTTAGTGGAGCGTCAAATCCCTGCCCAAAGACATTCTCTATTTCGGTATTTAGAGGAGCGTCGAATCCCTGCCCAAAGCCATTCTCTATTTCGGTATTTAGTGGAGCGTCGAATCTCCTGCCCAAAGCCATTCTCTATTTCGGTATTTAGTGGAGCGTCGAATCCCTGCCCAAAGACATTCTCTATTTCGGTATTTAGTGGAGCGTCGAACCCCTGCCCAAAGCCATTCTCTATTTCGGTATTTAGTGGAGCGTCGAATCTCCTGCCCAAAGCCATTCTCTATTTCGGTATTCAGTGGAGCGTCGAATCACTGCCCAAAGACATTCTCTATTTCGGTATTTAGTGGAGCGGAGAATCCCTGCCCAAAGACATTCTCTATTTCGGTATTTAGTGGAGCATCGAATCCCTGCCCAAAGACATTTTCTATTTCGGTATTTAGTGGAGCGTCGAATCTCTACCCAAAGACATTCTCTATTTCAGTATTTAGAGGAGCGTCGAATCCCAGCCCAAAGACATTCTCTATTTCTGTATTTAGTGGAGCGTCGAATCCCTGCCCAAAGCCATTCTCTATTTCGGTATTTTGTGGAGCGTCGAATCCCTGCCCAAAGACATTCTCTATTTCGGTATTTAGTGGAGCGTCGAATCCCTGCTCAAAGCCATTTTCTATTTCGCTATTTCGAGGAGCGTCGAATCCCTACCCAAAGCCATTCTCTATTTCGGTATTTAGTGGAGCGTCGAATCCCTGCTCAAAGACATTCTCTATTTCAGTATTTAGTGGGGCGTCGAATCCCTGCCCAAAGACATTCTCTATTTCGGTATTTAGTGGAGCGTCGAATCCCTGCCCAAAGACATTTTCTATTTCGGTATTTAGTGGAGCGTCGAATCTCTACCCAAAGACATTCTCTATTTCAGTATTTAGAGGAGCGTCGAATCCCAGCCCAAAGACATTCTCTATTTCGGTATTTAGTGGAGCGTCGAATCCCTGCCCAAAGCCATTCTCTATTTCGGTATTTTGTGGAGCGTCGAATCCCTGCCCAAAGACATTCTCTATTTCGGTATTTAGTGGAGCGTCGAATCCCTGTCCAAAGCCATTTTCTATTTCGGTATTTAGAGGAGCGTCGAATCCCTACCCAAAGCCATTCTCTATTTCGGTATTTAGTGGAGCGTCGAATCCCTGCTCAAAGACATTCTCTATTTCGGTATTTTTGCTACAGTCCACCAGACAACATTATATCACAGAATTGAAAAACATTATCAACAATCACATCTCTTTACAAGATCTACCTTCACTGTAATCTTCCACCTTAACTGAACTATCTCTTCATCTGATTCTTGACCCATTACATGTTTCTTTATCCTGTTTAAATCTTGACTACAGTGAAATCCTGCATATAGAGTACTTGTCTAGAAATTTAATTTTTGACTTGCATCTAAAAAGAACACAAGTGTTGAATGAAGCTGCAGCCAGGGGAGAAAAATTATAAAATTAAATTATAAAATTAAATAGATCTATAATTAACTTTAATTGAAACTTTACATCAAATGTAACAATCATACAAAATCATCCAATAATTGTTATTATGATCATATCCAGAAAGATTAAACACTACAATATTTATATATTGGTGCTCCTGACAGAGGAGGAATTTCCAGATACAGATACAGATTCACTATTTCAGTATTTAGTGGGGCGTCGAATCCCTGCCAAAAGACATTCTCTATTTCGGTATTTAGTGGAGCGCCGAATCCCTGCCCAAAGACATTCGCTATTTCGGTATTTAGTGGAGCGTCGAATCCCTGCCCAAAGCCATTTTCTATTTCGGTATTTAGAGGAGCGTCGAATTCCTACCCAAAGCCATTCTCTATTTCGGTATTTAGTGGAGCGTCGAATCCCTGCCCAAAGACATTCTCTATTTCGGTATTTAGTGGAGCGTCGAATTCCTGCCCAAAGACATTCTCTATTTCGGTATTTAGAGGAGCGTCGAATCCCTGCCCAAAGACATTCTCTATTTCGGTATTTAGTGGAGCGCTGAATCCCTGCCCAAAGACATTTTCTATTTTGGTATTTAGGGAAGCGTGGAATCCCTGCCCAAAGACATTCTCTACTTCGGTATTTAGTGGAGTGTCGAATCCTTGCCCAAAGACATTCTCTATTTCGGTATTTAGAGGAGCGTCGAATCCCTGCCCAAAGCCATTTTCTATTTCGGTATTTAGAGGAGCGTCGAATCCCTGCCCAAAGCCATTTTCTATTTCGGAATTTAGAGGAGCGTCGAATCCCTCCCAAAGACATTCTCTATTTCGGTATTTAGTGGAGCGTCGAATCCCTGCCCAAAAACATTCTCTATTTCGGTATTTAGTGGGGCGTCGAATCCCTGCCCAAAGACATTTTCTATTTCGGTATTTAGTGAAGCATCGAATCCCTGCCCAAAGACATTCTCTATTTCGGTATTTAGTGGAGCGTCGAATCCCTGCCCAAAGACATTTTCTATTTCGGTATTTAGTGAAGCGTCGAATCCCTGCCCAAAGCCATTCTCTATTTCGGTATTTAGAGGAGAATCGAATCCCTGCCCAAAGACATTCTCTATTTCGGTATTTAGTGGAGCGTCGAATCCCTGCCCAAAGCCATTTTCCATTTCGGTATTTAGAGGAGCGTCGAATCCCTACCCAAAGCCATTCTCAATTTCGGTATTTAGTGGAGCGTCGAATCCCTGCCCAAAGAAATTCTCTATTTCGGTATTTAGAGGTGTATCGAATCCCTGCCCAAAGACATTCTCTATTTCGGTATTTAGTGGAGCGTCGAATCCCTGCCCAAAGACATTCTCTATTTCGGTATTTAGTGGGGCGTCGAATTCCTGCCCAAAGACATTTTCTATTTCGGTATTTAGTGAAGCATCGAATCCCTGCCCAAAGACATTCTCTATTTCGGTATTTAGTGGAGCGTCGAATCCCTGCCCAAAGACATTTTTTATTTCGGTATTTAGTGAAGCGTCGAATCCCTGCCCAAAGCCATTCTCTATTTCGGTATTTAGAGGAGTATCGAATCCCTGCCCAAAGACATTCTCTATTTCGGTATTTAGTGGAGCGTCGAATCCCTGCCCAAAGACATTCCCTATTTCAGTATTCAGTGGGGCGTCGAATCCCTGCCCAAAGACATTCTCTATTTCTGTATTTAGAGGAGCGTCGAATCCCTGCCCAAAGACAGTCTCTATTTCGGTATTTAGTGGAGCGCCGAATCCCTGCCCAGAGGCATTTTCTATTTTGGTATTTAGTGAAGCGTCGAATCCCTGCCCAAAGACATTCTCTACTTCGGTATTTAGTGAAGCGTCGAATCCCTGCCCAAAGACATTTTCTATTTCGGTATTTAGTGAAGCGTCGAATCCCTGCCCAAAGACATTCTCTATTTCGGTATTTATAGGAGCGTCGAATCCCTGCCCAAAGACATTTTCTATTTCGGTATTTAGTGGAGCGTCGAATCCCTGCCCAAAGACATTCTCTATTTCGGTATTTAGAGGAGCGTCGAATCCCTGCCCAAAGCCATTTTCTATTTCGGTATTTAAAGGAGCGTCGAATCCCTGCCCAAAGCCATTTTCTATTTCGGAATTTAGAGGAGCGTCGAATGCCTGCCCAAAGACGTTCTCTATTTCGGTATTTAGTGGAGCGTCGAATCCCTGCCCAAAGACATTCTCTATTTCGGTATTTAGTGGAGCGTCGAATCCCTGCCCAAAGACATTCTCTATTTCGGTATTTAGTGGGGCATCGAATCCCTGCTCAAAGACATTTTCTATTTCGGTATTTAGTGAAGCATCGAATCCCTGCCCAAAGGCATTCTCTATTTCGGTATTTAGTGGAGCGTCGAATCCCTGCCCAAAGACATTTTCTATTTCGGTATTTAGTGAAGGCTCGAATCCCTGCCCAAAGCCATTCTCTATTTCGGTATTTAGAGAAGCATCGAATCCCTGCCCAAAGACATTCTCTATTTCGGTATTTAGTGGAGCGTCGAATCCCTGCCCAAAGTCATTCTCTATTTCGGTATTTAGTGGAGCGTCGAATCCCTGCCCAAAGACATTCTCTATTTCGGTATTTAGTGGAGCATCGAATTCCTGCCCAAAGACATTTTCTACTTCGGTATTTAGTGGAGCGTCAAATCCCTGCCCAAAGACATTCTCTATTTCGGTATTTAGAGGAGCGTCGAATCCCTGCCCAAAGCCATTCTCTATTTCGGTATTTAGTGGAGCGTCGAATCTCCTGCCCAAAGCCATTCTCTATTTCGGTATTTAGTGGAGCGTCGAATCCCTGCCCAAAGACATTCTCTATTTCGGTATTTAGTGGAGCGTCGAACCCCTGCCCAAAGCCATTCTCTATTTCGGTATTTAGTGGAGCGTCGAATCTCCTGCCCAAAGCCATTCTCTATTTCGGTATTCAGTGGAGCGTCGAATCACTGCCCAAAGACATTCTCTATTTCGGTATTTAGTGGAGCGGAGAATCCCTGCCCAAAGACATTCTCTATTTCGGTATTTAGTGGAGCATCGAATCCCTGCCCAAAGACATTTTCTATTTCGGTATTTAGTGGAGCGTCGAATCTCTACCCAAAGACATTCTCTATTTCAGTATTTAGAGGAGCGTCGAATCCCAGCCCAAAGACATTCTCTATTTCTGTATTTAGTGGAGCGTCGAATCCCTGCCCAAAGCCATTCTCTATTTCGGTATTTTGTGGAGCGTCGAATCCATGCCCAAAGACATTCTCTATTTCGGTATTTAGTGGAGCGTCGAATCCCTGCCCAAAGCCATTTTCTATTTCGCTATTTCGAGGAGCGTCGAATCCCTACCCAAAGCCATTCTCTATTTCGGTATTTAGTGGAGCGTCGAATCCCTGCTCAAAGACATTCTCTATTTCAGTATTTAGTGGGGCGTCGAATCCCTGCCCAAAGACATTCTCTATTTCGGTATTTCGTGGAGCGCCGAATCCCTGCCCAAAGGCATTCTCTATTTCGGTATTTAGTGGAGCGTGGAATCCCTGCCCAAAGCCATTTTCTATTTCGGTATTTAGAGGAGCGTCGGATTCCTAGCCAAAGCCATTTTCTATTTCGGTATTTAGTGGAGCGTCGAATCCCTGCCCAAAGACATTCTCTATTTCGGTATTTAGTGGAGCGTCGAATTCCTGCCCAAAGACATTCTCTATTTCGGTATTTAGAGGAGCGTCGAATCCCTGCCCAAAGACATTCTCTATTTCGGTATTTAGTGGAGCGCTGAATCCCTGCCCAAAGACATTTTCTATTTTGGTATTTAGGGAAGCGTCGAATCCCTGCCCAAAGACATTCTCTACTTCGGTATTTAGTGGAGTGTCGAATCCTTGCCCAAAGACATTTTCTATTTCGGTATTTAGTGAAGCGTCGAATCCCTGCCCAAAGACATTCTCTATTTCGGTATTTAGAGGAGCGTCGAATCCCTGCCCAAAGCCATTTTCTATTTCGGTATTTAGAGGAGCGGCGAATCCCTGCCCAAAGCCATTTTCTATTTCGGAATTTAGAGGAGCGTCGAATCCCTGCCCAAAGACATTCTCTATTTCGGTATTTAGAGGAGCGTCGAATCCCTGCTCAAAGCCATTTTCTATTTCGGTATTTAGAGGAGCGTCGAATCCCTGCCCAAAGCCATTTTCTATTTCGGAATTTAGAGGAGCGTTGAATCCCTGCCCAAAAACATTCTCTATTTCGGTATTTAGTGGAGCGTCGAATCCCTGCCCAAAAACCTTCTCTATTTCGGTATTTAGTGGGGCGTCGAATCCCTGCCCAAAGCCATTCTCTATTTCGGTATTTAGAGGAGTATCGAATCCCTGCCCAAAGACATTCTCTATTTCGGTGTTTAGTGGAGCGTCGAATCCCTGCCCAAAGCCATTTTCTATTTCGGTATTTAGAGGAGCGTCGAATCCCTACGCAAAGCCATTCTCAATTTCGGTATTTAGTGGAGCGTCGAATCCCTGCCCAAAGACATTCTCTATTTCAGTATTTAGTGGAGCGTCGAATCCCTGCCCAAAGACATTCTCTATTTCGGTATTTAGAGGAGCGTCGAATCCCTGCCCAAAGACATTCTCTATTTCGGTATTTAGTGGAGCGTCGAATCCCTGCCCAAAGACATTTTCTATTTTGGTATTTAGTGAAGCGTCGAATCCCTGCCCAAAGACATTCTCTACTTCGGTATTTAGTGGAGTGTCGAATCCCTGCCCAAAGACATTTTCTATTTCGGTATTTAGTGAAGCGTCGAATCCCTGCCCAAAGACATTCTCTATTTCGGTATTTAGAGGACCGTCGAATCCCTGCCCAAAGACATTTTCTATTTCGGTATTTAGTGGAGCGTCGAATCCCTGCCCATAGACATTCTCTATTTCGGTATTTAGAGGAGCGTCGAATCCCTGCCCAAAGCCATTTTCTATTTCGGTATTTAGTGGAGCATCGAATCCCTGCCCAAAGACATTCTCTATTTGGGTATTTAGTGGAGCGTCGAATCCCTGCCCAAAGACATTCTCTATTTCGGTATTTAGTGGAGCATCGAATCCCTGCCCAAAGACATTTTCTATTTCGGTATTTAGTGAAGCGTCAAATCCCTGCCCAAAGACATTCTCTATTTCGGTATTTAGTGGAGCGTCGAATCCCTGCCCAAAGCCATTCTCTATTTCGGTATTTACTGGAGCGTCGAATCTCCTGCCCAAAGCCATTCTCTATTTCGGTATTTAGTGGAGCGTCGAATCCCTGCCCAAAGACATTCTCTATTTCGGTATTTAGAGGAGCATCGAATTCCTGCCCAAATTCAGAAAAAGGGGTTCTGAAGGCCATATGTTTTTCAAGAAAGGGGTGCCGAAATTGTGGTGCCTGGGATATGGCCATTGGATATAGTCTTTTGTTATACACAAGGGAGATAACTCTGTACGATTTAGTACAGGTTATGGGAAATCAAGCAATCTGATTGGTTGGTTATAATCTATATAAAGGATCTAGATAAATGAAACAAGAAGAGTACACGGAATAGGGTCAGAACTAACAAGAATAGACCAGAAATTGCTAAATATAGCAATAATAAGTTGATAGGCTCTTCTACGCTACTGGAGTATACTCTAGAATAAAGGAACATGGCCAGATAAACGATACCTATTGTATATATAGATAGAAGCAGAGAATTCTGGAAGAATTCGAAATAATACAAGTTGTCGGGTTGTTTGTGGTAATTAGATTTACTCTTCTACAATCGAACATACCCTCTCGGTATTACGTGCTACTCTTATTGGGAAAAAACGTCATGGGATCCAAAATAGGATTCTGAAAGAATTCGAAATAATACAACTTGACGGGTTTATTTGGGTAATTAAACTAGGATTCTGGGAAAATCCGAACCAGAAAAATACTCTTCTACAAAAGAACACACCCCCGGTACCCTCTCGGTAATATAGCACTACGTGCTACATCGATAAAATGGGAAATCCGTATCAAATAAAGTCAATTTCGGTGATTTTGGGTGGATTTTGGGGATTTGGAGGGATTGTCGGGTTGATTGTGGTAATTAGATTTACTCTTCTACAATCGAACATACCCTCAAAACATACCCCTGTCCTGTTGTAGGTCTTAGGTAACATAGCAATCACGTGCTACCATAGAAACCAAGATGGCGGCCTCCAGTATACAAAATGGACGACGGAAACACGTATCACCCTAACAACACGCGCTGCGCATGCGCACTCTCACCACGTATCACTATGGCGATGACGTCACAAGATGGCCGCTCACGCCGGTTACCATGACAACACAACATGACGTCACCAGGTCACGTGACATGACGTCACTTCCGGGGTCCTGCCCGGAGTCCTGCCAATGTGGGACGTCTCATCCCTCTCCTACTACTAACATAGCTTCGGTACAGAAGCTTTTATATTTTTGTTTTATACTCCCGTGTTTGCTATCGGCGATGTTTGTGCTTGGATATGAGTTGTCTAAATGAGGGCCTAAATCTAGGAAAAATATTGGGGAAAAGGTAATGATTAGGGAAACGGGCAATTCTACTATGTTACCGCAATGAAAAATTTCTTTTCACTAAATTTGTTTGTTGGAAACTTTGTTAGAAATCTTTTTATGGAAAAACTGTGTTTTTTTATTCAATTTTCAGTAAAAACGGGCAAACATTGACTATTTGACCCCGTAATCCCAATATTTAAGGACGGGTATTACTGTACCCCAATTCCGGCCAAGTTTATAAAATGAGTATCGAGGTTGGTAGATAATGAAATAATCACAGCAATTTGCAGCCAAATGCTGCAAATTGCTGTGATTATTCCATCCTCTTTCCATATTTACACTGGACTAACCCATCCTACGCCTTGACATACAAATGGAAACTTTCATTACAGGAACGTCGGGTTCAAAGGATTAATGCCATAAAGGGGGTTTCCCTAGTCAATTGTCGCCATTTTGTTGAGGATTATGCGTAACGCGAAGTTGAGCGGGAGTAATCATTTCAAAACTTGACGTTTCATATAGGGTTATGGTGAGCATACTCTAACCTTACTGTTACCCTAAATCCTACGTTTCTCAAGCCCCGACCCTAACCTGAGATCATGCCCATTCAAACAGACTATAAATAATAGTGTATATATGAGTGCGTGCGTGCGTGCGTGCGTGCGTGCGTGCGTGCGTGCGTGCGTGCGCGCGCGCGTGCGTGCGTGTGTGTGTTTGAGGTTAGAAAAACCGCACTGGCACAGACATTTCCTACTGAAACGTTTTTTGCTTTTAATATGCCGATGAAAAATTGTTTTCATTTACTGAACCCTAATGGGTTTCAAACATGACAAAAAATTGCATACAATTGATTTAAACTAAGTGATGTATTATTTATTGATGTTTAAGGTCACATATTTATGCACAATGGCTAATCATGACCGTGACAGTTTTACGGGTGGAGGAAGCCGGAGTACCCGGAGAGAACCACAGAGCAACGACGAGCAGCTGCCAGCTCTCCAACATCGTAACTCCGCACTGCAGCACAGGCAGGGTTAGATTGGTTGAAGACATGTGTACCATCGAGGTGCAGTACGCCTTAGTACACGGTACTAAGTGATGAGCTTAGGAACTGGTTAAACTGACTGGCAATAATTGATGTTATTCCTTGATGGGCTCTAATTTAGTCCTTACAAGGATGTTACGCAAGCTTTTGTTTTTCTTATATGCGATGACAGGTCGAAGATTCAAAGGTTCATTTAATTTAGCATTGGTGAAATTGAATTCATCTTTTAAGATTTTTGCTATTTCGATATTCATTCTGTTGTACGTTAAAGTGAAAGGAATGATGGACCTCCTTTCGCATTCTCCTTCTGATATGTTCATACCAAATGGCCAGAGGGTTTGAAGCGTATTGATCCAAAAAGCTTCACGTTTTTTTTCTAAATCCATCCGTTTCTTCTAATGTGTCTTTAATTGGTGGTTGTTCAATTGGATGGATTTCGAAATCGTCCAAAGAATGCACAGGAAGGTTAAAATGTTGTGCTACTGGGGCATCATCATTATGTTTTATATCCTGTTAGTGTCTAGTAGCACGTTCTCGGAAAGGATTTTGACTTTGACCAACATACTGTTTCCGACATCGCTTACATGTGATAAGGTAAATAATGTTTGGTGAATCACAATGGAGGGGGTTGCGAATCTGATAATGATTTTTCGTTTGTTCGGAGGAAAATTCCTCTTTCTGATCAGGCATAAAAGTATGCAGTCTACAACGAGGCTTTTTGCAATTAAATACCGCGCCACTACCATTTTTACCATTTTTCAATCTTCAGTGGTTCGTAATCAATAGTTTCAGTTGGACTTTCGAGCTTTTTCAGGGTTTGGGATTTCAGGCTACGCAAAAAGCGGAGTGAGTACCCTCTCGATCTGGGGGCCCCAAAAAGAGTAGAACAAGCCTCATTGAAATTTACCTTATCACTTGAATTGAGGTGGAAACGAATGAGTTGTGATTTGATGATACCTTTAAATGTATGTTGAGGATGAAATGATTTTGTGTGCAACAATTGATGTGAATCAGTTGGTTTAAAATATACTTTATAATCTAAATGACCGGACGCCTGAAATTGCTTGCATTTATATACGGTCACATCGAGAAAATCAACAGAACTTTCACCGATAGTAGCTTTTAATTTAATGTTTGGATCATGATTGTTCCAAATTTCTAAAAATTCATCAAAATCTTCTTTTGAATGTTCCCAAATAATAAAAATGTCATCTAAATACCTGAGATATACGAGAGGATGCTTTGCGCATTTGCTTAAGGCATTTCCTCCCATTCCGCTACATAAATGCTTGCAAAATTAGGACTGAATCTTTTGCCCATAGGACAACCCATTATTTGTAGAAAATATCCTCCATTTAATTGAAAGTCATTACCTTTTAAATTCAGCTCTAAAAGATCCAAAATTTGTTCATCCGCGCGTGTTGCATCCGGATATTTTTCAAATGCATGTTTCACGCAACGAGGGTGGGGGGTGGGGGGGTGGGTGGGTGGGTGGGGGGGGGGTTCCATCGTCAATTGTCGCCATTTTGTTGAGGATTATGCGTAACGCGAAGTTGCGCGGAAGTACATTGTAATCATTTCAAAACTTGACGTTTCATATAGGGTTAGGGTGAGCATACCCTAACCTTACTGTTACCCCAATCCTACGTTTCGCAACCTGAGATCAAGTAATGCCCACTCAAACAGACTATAAATAATAATATATATATGAGTGCGTGCGTGCGTGCGTGCGTGCGTGCGTGCGTGCGTGCGTGCGTGCGTGCGTGCGTGCGTGCGTGCATGCGTGCGTGCGTGCGTGCGTGCGTGCGTGCGTGCGTGCGTGCGTGCGTGCGTGCGTGCGTGCGTGCGTGTGAGATCGTCGGGCATACACTTTAACGCAGAAAAAATTATTTTGGGGAAATATGTTTTATTTTCAGGGAAATTGGTCTTCAATCAGGGAAATTTGTTAAAATATAGTCCCAGTTCTTTTCTTCATGTCTGAGTGGCTTAGTAGCATTTATATATACACAAAGACCTTAATCAAGCACCACCCAGCATTTTTTATTGCATCAAGATTCATAATCGAAATTTGGAAATGGTAGATATAATTGGAATCGAACTGCATTCCCTCGCAATATTGGTGGGGTTTGTTGTTTGGTCAGTCGCACAAACACACCACTACATGCACGTGCAACACACCACCCATGATTTTCTCAAATAGCACTTTCAAATCGTTCTGGATTCTGTATAAAAGTGTGACAGTTTCAATGATTGAGGCATTTACTTTCGAGATGGCTCGAAGGAGATACACTGAGGCTACCAGAAGGCAGATTATTGGCATGAAGTCAACGGGAATGTCTTGTAGAGCAATTGGACGGCAACTGGACATTAACCACACTGCAGTAAGCCGTCTTATTCAAAAACATCGCCAAACTGACCATGTAAAGGACAGACCGAGACCAGGTCAGCCACGTAAGACTAGTCGAGTTGAGGATCGTTACCTTGCACGTCTTGTTCGACGTCAGCCGTTCTCCAGTAGTGGTGTTCTGAAGCATCTATGGCTCCCCAACAGACCCCTTTGCAAGAGAACAGTGAGAAACAGATTGAAGGCAATAGGTCTCAAGGCAAGGCGAGTGATTAAGCGGCCAGCGTTGACCAACCGGCATAAAAGAGCTCGTTTGGAATGGTGTCTAGCCCGACGTCACTGGAATCTTACGTCATGGAGGAAGGTCCACTGGTCGGACGAAAGTCGGTTTTTGCTCAACGTTACTGACGGACGTCAGCGTGTTTGGAGAACCAAAAATACTGCATATGTGCCAAAGAACGTCCAAGCGTCAGTCCCATTCGGTGGCGGATCAGTTATGGTCTGGGGATGCGTGTCCCATGATTGTAAGCTTGATTTGGTAACTGTGCAAGGCAATCTCAATGGCGATCGTTACATCCGGGACAATCTGCAACCTGTTCCCCATTTTGACAACCATCCATTGGTCACTCGCCCTGTGTTCATGGACGACAATGCTCGACCCCACCGTTCTCGTCTTGTGAAAACTTTTCTTGACAACAACGCGATTACTAAACTGCCATGGCCTGTAATGAGTCCTCATCTCAATCCACTGGAGCACATTTGGGATATGATTGGACGCAGAGTGCAAGCACTGGACCCACCTCCACGACATTTGGCCGGTTTGGAAGCAGCTATACACCATGAGTGGCAGCAGTTACCTCTTCAGCGAATCAGGAGACTCACCTCACGCATGAGGAGGAGGGTAGACGCAGTCATCCGTGCACACGGCGGATACACACACTACTGACAATATTGTTGCTAATTGTTGGCTTACAATGCTACTGAACATTTAGCAATCGCTAATCAATCATTATCTCCATTTTGGTACTTTGTAGCACAAAACTTACAACAGGGTGGAATTTCCTGCAAAACCAATGTTCATGTTTGTCTGCCAAAATTACAGTAAAGTGTTACACATTGCAATCATTGTTGTGTTTTATGTTTAGCTAGGATTATGAACTATCAGAATATCATACCATTTGTTGCCATACAAACGTCATGATGTTATAATGACCGGTTTTTGTCACAACAATCAGGAAAAATGGGGCGGTGCTTGATTAAGTTCTTTGTGTATAGGTTATTCATCTGTACTTCAACTTTCTATAACACCATAGATGATCTGGAGTTTGAGGTTAAATCTGAATATTTCGTGCGAAAACAGCCATTTCCGTCATGAAAATCAGGGATACTCCCTGACATTCAGAAATAGTTAACATGTCTGCCGTCGGGGTTCCCTACATCAGATTCCTTAACTCATAAATCAAAATTCCAGTAAGCCCTACCGGTAAGGCATAAGTCAGAGTTCAAGTAAGTCGTAATTAGGAGTTTAAGTAAGTCGTAATTGGGAGTTTAACCCTTTACCTAACAAATCGCCCAAATCCGCCCTCCATAAAATAGAAAAATCACCATACATTTTTTTGTAATTTTTAAAAAATTCCTGTTAAAACTTGTGATCCCTTTTTGGAACGAGCCCAATGTGCTCCTTCCAATGAGTTACCATAAGCTTTGTTTTGGAAGATTTTTTTTTATTCTTTATCAAAAGTTTATTACATATTTTAGTATAAATCTAAGAAATGTGTGTTAGGTATACTAAAGGGTTAAATAAGCCGCAACTCAGACTTCAATAAGACAGAGAAATTATCACGTGATACTTCAGGAATTCTATAGTAAACAGGCTCCCTGTCAAATAATTAATAGGTAATACTTAGGCTTACCAGGAATTCTATAGTAAACAGGCTCCCTGTCGAATAATTAATAGGTAATATTTAGGCCTACTAGGAATTCTATAGTAAACAGGCTCTCTGTCGAATAATTAATAGGTAATACTTAGGCCTACCAGGAATTCTATAGTAAACAGGCTCCCTGTCGAATAATTAATAGGTAATACTTAGGCCTACCAGGAATTCTATAGTAAACAGGCTCCCTGTCGAATAATTAATAGGTAATACTTAGGCCTACCAAGAATTCTATAGTAAACAGGCTCTCTGTCGAATAATTAATAGGTAATACTTAGGCCTACCAAGAATTCTATAGTAAACAGGCTCCCTGTCGAATAATTAATAGGTAATACTTAGGCCTACCAGGAATTCTATAGTAAACAGGCTCCCTGTCGAATAATTAATAGGTAATACTTAGGCCTACCAGGAATTCTATAGTAAACAGGCTCTCTGTCGAATAATTAATAGCTAATACTTAGGCCTACCAGGAATTCTATAGTAAACAGGCTCCCTGTCGAATAATTAATAGGTAATACTTAGGCCTACCAGGAATTCTATAGTAAACAGGCTCCCTGTCGAATAATTAATAGGTAATACTTAGGCCTACCAGGAATTCCATAGTAAACAGGCTCCCTGTCGAATAATTAATAGGTAATATTTAGGCCTACCAGGAATTCCATAGTAAACAGGCTCCCTGTCGAATAATTAATAGGTAATACTTAGGCCTACCAGGAATTCTATAGTAAACAGGCTCCCTGTCGAATAATTAATAGGTAATACTTAGGCCTACCAGGAATTCTATAGTAAACAGGCTCCCTGTCGAATAATTAATAGGTAATACTTAGGCCTACCAGGAATTCTATAGTAAACAGGCTCCCTGTCGAATAATTAATAGGTAATACTTAGGCCTACCAGGAATTCTATAGTAAACAGGCTCTCTGTCGAATAATTAATAGGTAATACTTAGGCCTACCAGGAATTCTATAGTAAACAGGCTCCCTGTCGAATAATTAATAGGTAATACTTAGGCCTACCAGGAATTCTATAGTAAACAGGCTCCCTGTCGAATAATTAATAGGTAATACTTAGGCCTACCAGGAATTCTATAGTAAACAGGCTCTCTGTCGAATAATTAATAGCTAATACTTAGGCCTACCAGGAATTCTATAGTAAACAGGCTCCCTGTCGAATAATTAATAGGTAATACTTAGGCCTACCAGGAATTCTATAGTAAACAGGCTCCCTGTCGAATAATTAATAGGTAATACTTAGGCCTACCAGGAATTCTATAGTAAACAGGCTCCCTGTCGAATAATTAATAGGTAATACTTAGGCCTACCAGGAATTCTATAGTAAACAGGCTCCCTGTCGAATAATTAATAGGTAATACTTAGGCCTACCAGGAATTCTATAGTAAACAGGCTCTCTGTCGAATAATTAATAGGTAATACTTAGGCCTACCAGGAATTCTATAGTAAACAGGCTCCCTGTCGAATAATTAATAGGTAATACTTAGGCCTACCAGGAATTCTATAGTAAACAGGCTCCCTGTCGAATAATTAATAGGTAATACTTAGGCGTACCAGGAATTCTATAGTAAACAGGCTCCCTGTCGAATAATTAATAGGTAATACTTAGGCTTACCAGGAATTCTATAGTAAACAGGCTCTCTGTCGAATAATTAATAGCTAATACTTAGGCCTACCAGGAATTCTATAGTAAACAGGCTCCCTGTCGAATAATTAATAGGTAATACTTAGGCCTACCAGGAATTCTATAGTAAACAGGCTCCCTGTCGAATAATTAATAGGTAATACTTAGGCTTACCAGGAATTCTATAGTAAACAGGCTCCTTGTCGAATAATTAATAGGTAATACTTAGGCCTACCAGGAATTCTATAGTAAACAGGCTCCCTGTCGAATAACTAATAGGTAATACTTAGGCCTACCAGGAATTCTATAGTAAACAGGCTCCCTGTCGAATAATTAATAGGTAATACTTAGGCTTACCGGGAATTCTATAGTAAACAGGCTCCCTGTCGAATAATTAATAGGTAATACTTAGGCCTACTAGGAATTCTATAGTAAACAGGCTCCCTGTCGAATAATTAATAGGTAATATTTAGGCCTACCAGGAATTCTATAGTAAACGGGCTCCCTGTCGAATAATTAATAGGTAATACTTAGGCTTACCAGGAATTCTATAGTAAAAAGGCTCCCTGTCGAATAATTAATAGGTAATACTTAGGCCTACCAGGAATTCTATAGTAAACAGGCTCCCTGTCGAATAATTAATAGGTAATATTTAGGCCTACCAGGAATTCTATAGTAAACAGGCTCCCTGTCGAATAATTAATAGGTAATATTTAGGCCTACCAGGAATTCTATAGTAAACAGGCTCCCTGTCGAATAATTAATAGGTAATACTTAGGCCTACCAGGAATTCTATAGTAAACAGGCTCCCTGTCGAATAATTAATAGGTAATACTTAGGCTTACCAGGAATTCTATAGTAAACAGGCTCCCTGTCGAATAATTAATAGGTAATACTTAGGCCTACCAGGAATTCCATAGTAAACAGGCTCCCTGTCGAATAATTAATAGGTAATATTTAGGCCTACCAGGAATTCCATAGTAAACAGGCTCCCTGTCGAATAATTAATAGGTAATACTTAGGCCTACCAGGAATTCTATAGTAAACAGGCTCCCTGTCGAATAATTAATAGGTAATACTTAGGCCTACCAGGAATTCTGTAGTAAACAGGCTCCCTGTCGAATAATTAATAGGTAATACTTAGGCCTACCAGGAATTCTATAGTAAACAGGCTCCCTGTCGAATAACTAATAGGTAATACTTAAGCCTACCAGGAATTCCATAGTAAACAGGCTCCCTGTCAAATAATTAATAGGTAAAATTTATAGGCCTACTTGACTCTACAGATTTTCTTTTAAAGAGTGCATAGCTTTTTCCTGCTGTCTTCGGTCAAAAGCCTGTGGTTAGGGCTCGATCTCGGGGTTAGTGGGTAGGTTTAGAGTTAGCAAACCCTAACACTACCTGCTAACCCCGAGATCGATACCTACCCACGACCTTTGACCGATGGTGATAGATGTCAGTTTCGGTAAGTTGTGAGACCCGACGGCAATAGCGTAAGAGGTAATCTGTAGCAGTATGGCGGTCCTGAAACACTAGTTGCCATTTGCCGTTCGCCAGTTGCCAAATGCCAATTGCTAGTTGTCAAATGCCAATTGCCAGTTACCAGTTTCCAAATTGCCAGTTGCCAATTGCCAATTACTGAATTGGGAAAATTCAGCATCTCCCCCCCCCCCCCCCTTTCACCCGGTAATCGTTCCATCAGACCCAAGAGGTGTATCATCATTCCTCCCCATCAATCACAAACCAAGCGCTACACGCTCTGGAGACTCCGAGAGAGCGGAGTGCACTGATTGCCAGTTGCCAAATGCCCAGTGCCAAATGCCAATTGCCAAATGTCAATTGCCAATTACGGATATGCGTAATTGCAGCCACGTGACTGGGGCGGCCATGTTGTGTTGTTATAGTAACGCAGGTGCCCCGTCACATTGTGGTTCCATTGCCATGGTGATACATGGTGTGTGTGCTCATGTCCGGCGCTTGTTGTCATGGTGACACATATTTCTGTCGTTCATTTTGTTGTTAGGGTCGCCATATTGTTTTCCAGAGTTGTCACGTGGTTGCTAGGTGATGGAACCTTTTGCTATAAGACGGGGGGGGGGGGGTGTTATAGGGGTATGTTCCATCTGAAAAAGGTATATACCGGATGTATAGGATGACCCATTTGACCATATTTCCTCGCATGCATTTCAGGGGGAGGCCACCAACAATTCGCAAGACGTGACGTGGGGGTGGGTGGGTCTCTTGAGTGCGCCAAAAATGTGCATTTCCAACTTGTGCAATTTTTTGAATTTTTTAAAAATATATCAATATATCAGCTAATATATACCATCATTTGTGTTCGAAACCTTAAAGATGATGTTGTACATCACACTCTTAACATAAATACATCAGGAGGCTTTATATATGTGAAAATATTGGGCTTAAACTGGGAAAATGTCCCACGTTAGTAGGGGGTGGATGTCTTGTTCGAAATGTAGAAAATGTGCAGACAATATTTTGGGAACAATTCAAATGAAAATTTGTTCCCGTATATGTACACCTGCTCTGGCCAAGCCTGATAATGAACAGTTTGTCATTTGTAGACTGGGGCCCACAGCAGCCCACAGAGGTTTAAATTGGAGGTACCAGTTTAACCCTTTACCTAACATGAAAAGCAGACGACACGTGCCAAAAAAATGATTGAATAACTAATTTTTTTCATTTTTTGTCTCAAAAACATAGGTTATGACCCCTCATTGGAACGAGCTCGACGAGGTCGTTCCAATGAGGGGTCATAACCTATGTTTTTGAGACAAAAAATGAAAAAATAATAAAAATTAATTGGCGATTTTTGAGAATAAGGCTGGCCGGTTTTGGCCGTTACGTTGGGTAAAGGGTTAAGAACATCATGAAAACCCCCTGAAGACAGCTGTGTTTACTAAGTTTATAAGTTTATTTTGGATTTTAATGGGAGAGTGGGGTGGGTGTCTGAGAACGGTAGTAGAAAATTTGCACGTAGTGGGTGGGTGGGTGTAAAAAGGAGCCGAATAAAAAATAGGACGTCACGTCTTGCAAATTTTTAGTGCGCCCCCCCCCCCCCCCCCCCCTGGTATTTTATTGAATTTTTCGCAGGTTTCTATGGTGTCAGTCTAGAGGATCGGAACCTTTTGATATATGATAGGCGAGTTTATATGGTTCGATTGTATGCGGGTATGTTCCATTCATGGGGAATATACTCCAGTAGCATAGAAGATCCTATCATTTGAAGTAGATGCATATTTTATTTCTGAATCCGTCTCCTCTGGGCCTATTCTTAGTGCTTTGTAGGTTTTACGCAAGGTTGGGGCTTTTCTCTTTTTGATTAAGTTAAATTCTTCTAATCCATCCAAGTATTTGGGAAGCTATTTACACACATCATCGCGTACCATCATGGCAATGACCTTACAATATAGCGGGGCACGTGGGTTACTATAACAACAAAACTTTACCGCACCAGTCACGTGACATGACATTACGAATGACATCCGGTATGACATCCAGCAAATGTGGGTTTAAGTATCCATCACATACTACTGGCATTATTTTAATTAAACTTTTGTAATAGTGCTCCCCGTGTGCTCAGACTGTGGTGTGTAATATTGTTTTCTGTCTTAAATGAAGTTAAACCACCATATAGCTGTCTCTTTGAAAACCACACCCCTTCCCCTCCACGCTTAAAAAAGTCGACAACTTGAGCGATAGCCTTTCAACAATGCGACGCTCATTCCAGTACCATCTTTTGGCAAAGACAACGCAGTAACACCCCCTCCCCCATCCCCGCCATGGCCCAGCTGTGCAAATGTCGGCATCGTTGTTTGCCCCATGTTAGGTTGTGTTCACTTAGATACTCCATCTTTCCGGTAGAAGACACCCCAACCCAACCCACCCCACCCCACCCATGGGTCACCCAAATCAGCAAATCAAAGAATTCAGCGTGACCGGCACTTTACTAGGTCACTTCACTGTAATAATATTTACAGGGGTGTGGAACCGGAGATCGATGGACAATACAGACATGCTAGCATAGATTAAGGACTACTCGCTTTTGTAAAATCAATGAAAAGGGTAATTTTCATTCGGTAACAGTTACTGCTGAGGGAATTTTCTCATAATTAGCCTCTAATCTCTAAAGCGTGTTTTATAGCTCCCGCAAAACAGGCGCATATAGCATGCCCTCAGACTAGAGGGGGAGGGGGGGGGGGGTAAGGGCGAAAGATGATGGATGGCGGTAACGAGGGATGGTGAAAATGAATAATTAAATAGCTTTAATTCATAAAACCATTGCTCAGTAATTGTGGATATTTTCACAGATGCCATATTCTTTGAAAGCGAATGACAACCATGCAAATATTTATATGCGTCATATGATTGGGGATTTCTCCAATCAATATTACGATATTTGAACAGAAAATCAAAGCACACTTTCAGAAGGAAACTGAGTTTTATTAATCAACAGGAACAGGCACAAACAAAGCGGAACATAAAACGGATTCCAAGTGTAAGGGAAATAACTCTACAATAACACAGTAGCGCAGTCTCTTTTCTCCTTTTGTAGAGAAAGAAAATGAGAGAATTTTATTACGGTGAAAATGTCATTAAAAAAATAGGAAATGCTTTCCTGATACACAGTACAATAAGAAATGTAGGCAATTTGCAGTAAACAATATAGTCACTTAGTATGTAATTCCCATTCACCCGATGAGAGCCATGCTGGGGGTCGGGGGTCGGGGAGGGTAAGTAAACCGTTTGGAACGCCGGGGTAGAGGGTTACTACCTAGCCCAGGAATATTTGTTACACTGGAAGGTGAAGTAGCATGTAATTCAGGACCTGTAGTAACGTGAGGGGTGTTTGAGTAGTCGGTACTCTCAATATCGGAATCGGAAGAGTCTGAGGCGTATGGATCAGAGTTGAGCTCTGGAGGGGGAGGGGGGCACAAAGCGTAACTTGTAAATTTCAGATCGTTTCACGGGATAAACTTTCGAGCGAAACTGCGGACCAAGAAGGTTCTTGATGTACACAAAATCTATATCGGTTGATGAAACAATATACTGGTTACGTGCTTGGTGTTCATTCCCTTTTGCTTTTGACAAAGACTAAGTCCCCGGGCGAGAATGTAGGTAGGGAAGGCCCTTTAGCATGGGGTGCTCTAGAACATGAACTGTAAGGGTGGTTTTGCAATCTGATTGAATGTTGTTGAGATGCCAGGTCGGTGTCAGAAAAGTTTAACTGAGTGTCAGTGAACAGATCTCTTTGGAACAGAATTTCCTTGGCACTGAGTCCTCGATTGCGAACACGCGAATTGAGAAAACTAACCACAATGCTAAGAAATGAAGATTTGATGGGGCCCCCGGAAGGCATTCAAAACCGCGAGTCGCTCAACAGTTGGACTCATATGTTCGTCACGTTCCACTTTTCACCCATCATATAAGAGCTTACAGTCTTTTCGAAGAAGGTTATCCCGAAGGTGTGCAATAATTCGTTGATACAGGCGCTCTGGCCGCTCTCTCTTTTTCCAGCGGATCGAAGCAAATTTCATGAACTGAGTTTCTGATTGCATAAAGCCATAATATTTGCGAATGCACTGTCATATTGAATCAAAACAGGTGCTGTTCTTCACAATCTCAGAAGACAGGAAGTGAGGAACCCATTGAGCAGTCAAACCTAACATTTGCAACAGATGCTAACAGGTAGCGGCACTGCGTAGCCCTCTGTACTCGGCACAATCTGAAGATCGTTTTGTGCTGTTTTTTGATAAATGGAGTCGGGGGTTTGTCGTCCAACAGGGGTTAATTCCATATTACTTATTTGCTCTCTCTGTGGTGGTTGTCTCCACCAGTGATTAGAGTGTCAGGTAGCACGAGATCTAGTAACGGTTGATTGAATTGTTGTCAAGTTTCACTGAGGGAAATGCACACACCAGCGATTTCCTGAATCGATACAAGATTTCAGAGGTTGCATGATTTTTTCGTGTTGTGTATGAATTGAAGTGGGTGATCTGGACCGTCGAAAAAGTCAGTTCGAGATAGGATTTCACTGGGGTAGGTTGTTTAGCTTTTCTCTGGAAGGTTTGGGAAGAGCCGGCTGGTCATGAGTTTAAATAGTAATTCCTTGGAGTTCCGGAATGAGAAACTAAACACCGAATTCTCTGTGCCATTGGTGAGACTGGGATAGTTATTTAGGAATTTATTTGGTATTCTTTTTTCTCCGTTTGTCGGATCAATGGAATCAGAGTTAAGTAAGTTTTAGAGTAGTTTTTTTTCTCTGGAACTCCGGGAATATTTTTTTTGAAGAATTTCGCCTTCGACAAACTTTTGTCGAGTGTGAGTTCTTCTTGTTGGGTAGTCACCGAGTGTGCGGGGTGTCAGAGATGGCAGCGCGGAGGTGACTCCTTAGTTATATGTGGAAGACTTCACACTCGACGAACTTTGGTTCTTCGAGGGTGAAAGCTTCTTACTTGATTGAGGCCTGATTATTGATATTTGGTATGACATCTATGGAGGAGCAGCGGTAACTCCTCATTTATATTGGAAGACTTCACACTCGACGAACTCTGGTTCTTCGAGGGTGAAAGCTTCTTACTTGATTGAGGCCTGATTATTGATATTTGGTATGACACCTATGGAGGAGCAGCGGTAACTCCTCATTTATATTGGAAGACTTCACACTCGACGAACTCTGGTTCTTCGAGGGTGAAAGCTTCTTACTTGATTGAGGCCTGATTATTGATATTTGGTATGACACCTATGGAGGAGCAGCGGTAACTCCTCATTTATATTGGAAGACTTCACACTCGACGAACTCTGGTTCTTCTAGGGTGAAAGCTTCTTACTTGATTGAGGCCTGATTATTGATATTTGGTATGACACCTATGGAGGAGCAGCGGTGACTCCTCATTTATATTTGGAAGACTTCACACTCGACGAACTCTGGTTCTTCTAGGGTGAAAGCTTCTTACTTGATTGAGGCCTGATTATTAATATTTGGTATGACACCTATGGAGGAGCAGAGGTGACTCCTTATTTATATGTGGAAGACTTCACACTCGACGAACTTTGGCTCTTCGAGGGTGAAAGCTTCTTACCTGTGTAGTCCTGACCATTACTATTGGGAGATGACATCTATGGAGGAATGTAGGTGATTCCTCATTTATATTTGGAAGACTTCACACTCGACGAACTCTGGTTCTTCGAGGGTGAAAGCTTCTTACTTGATTGAGGCCTGATTATTGATATTTGGTATGACACCTATGGAGGAGCAGCGGTAACTCCTCATTTATATTGGAAGACTTCACACTCGACGAACTTTGGTTCTTCGAGGGTGAAAGCTTCTTACTTGATTGAGGCCTGATTATTGATATTTGGTATGACACCTATGGAGGAGCAGCGGTGACTCCTTATTTATATGTGGAAGACTTCACACTCGACGAACTTTGGTTCTTCGAGGGTGAAAGCTTCTTACTTGATTGAGGCCTGATTATTGATATTTGGTATGACACCTATGGAGGAGCAGCGGTAACTCCTCATTTATATTGGAAGACTTCACACTCGACGAACTCTGGTTCTTCGAGGGTGAAAGCTTCTTACTTGATTGAGGCCTGATTATTGATATTTGGTATGACACCTATGGAGGAGCAGCGGTAACTCCTCATTTATATTGGAAGACTTCACACTCGACGAACTCTGGTTCTTCGAGGGTGAAAGCTTCTTACTTGATTGAGGCCTGATTATTGATATTTGGTATGACACCTATGGAGGAGCAGCGGTAACTCCTCATTTATATTTGGAAGACTTCACACTCGACGAACTCTGGTTCTTCGAGGGTGAAAGCTTCTTACTTGATTGAGGCCTGATTATTGATATTTGGTATGACACCTATGGAGGAGCAGCGGTGACTCCTCATTTATATTTGGAAGACTTCACACTCGACGAACTCTGGTTCTTCTAGGGTGAAAGCTTCTTACTTGATTGAGGCCTGATTATTATTTGGTATGACACCTATGGAGGAGCAGAGGTGACTCCTTATTTATATGTGGAAGACTTCACACTCGACGAACTTTGGCTCTTCGAGGGTGAAAGCTTCTTACCTGTGTAGTCCTGACCATTACTATTGGGAGATGACATCTATGGAGGAATGTAGGTGATTCCTCATTTATATTTGGAAGACTTCACACTCGACGAACTCTGGTTCTTCGAGGGTGAAAGCTTCTTACTTGATTGAGGCCTGATTATTGATATTTGGTATGACATCTATGGAGGAGCAGCGGTGACTCCTTATTTATATGTGGAAGACTTCACACTCGACGAACTTTGGTTCTTCGAGGGTGAAAGCTTCTTACTTGATTGAGGCCTGATTATTGATATTTGGTATGACACCTATGGAGGAGCAGCGGTAACTCCTCATTTATATTGGAAGACTTCACACTCGACGAACTTTGGTTCTTCGAGGGTGAAAGCTTCTTACTTGATTGAGGCCTGATTATTGATATTTGGTATGACATCTATGGAGGAGCAGCGGTGACTCCTTATTTATATGTGGAAGACTTCACACTCGACGAACTTTGGTTCTTCGAGGGTGAAAGCTTCTTACTTGATTGAGGCCTGATTATTGATATTTGGTATGACACCTATGGAGGAGCAGAGGTGACTCCTTATTTATATGTGGAAGACTTCACACTCGACGAACTTTGGTTCTTCGAGGGTGAAAGCTTCTTACTTGATTGAGGCCTGATTATTGATATTTGGTATGACACCTATGGAGGAGCAGCGGTAACTCCTCATTTATATTGGAAGACTTCACACTCGACGAACTTTGGTTCTTCGAGGGTGAAAGCTTCTTACCTGTGTAGTCCTGACCATTACTATTGGGAGATGACATCTATGGAGGAATGTAGGTGATTCCTCATTTATATTTGGAAGACTTCACACTCGACGAACTCTGGTTCTTCGAGGGTGGAAGCTTCTTATGACAGTTCCCTTTGGTCATTGGTACGTCCTCTATGGGAGAATAGTAGTCTCCTAATATTATATTAGAAAATCTGGGTGGCCTGGACATAATAAAAAGGGCCTTGTTTATCGGATTCTTGATATTTTTTTTTTCTCTAGCCTCCGAATTTCAGCCCAATTTAAGATAGTGAAACAAACGCTTTTTGGATATGTAATAATGTTTAATTTCATTCAATAAATTATACCATAACATTTCTTAGTGTTGAATTATTGTTACCTTGCTACATCTTGATGGTTTGTAGTTTTTAATTTCAGTCTAAAGGTGGGTCATCTACCCGAGAACTTTATGTGGGGCTCCGACCTACCCATTATAACTGCGATCCCTTTTCCTTATTTTAAAGCCCGGTCGGAAACGCAAATGTTAAATATCTCTTATAAAATAGTTCGACCATCTGGGGTGATGTGGTTTTAGAAACCGCACCGCCTCGGCTGATCGAACTGTTTTTGGGAGGGAGAAATTGAATCTAGACTCGTGTTGGGTTGGGGATAGTGGATTCGTCACAGTTATTGGCGTCGCCGACAGGATATTTTATGATACCATAAGACTGATGTATAGAAATTTAATACAGGTAAATTGTTTAGTATTGGTTCAAATTTAATATGGCTACGGGAATTTCGGAAGGGCTGGATGAATACTTGGGGGCATCTAAAAAGTTAACTGATTTGGCTACAAATCCAGATATTAGCACACCAAGGAGATACCCCATGGCTGAGGCTCTAGATTTTTTTTTCAAGAAACACCAGAGGCCACTCCTACGTCTTTTAATGAAAATGTAGAAATTCAAGTGAGTGAAATTCCAAAACATAATGGTTTGGACAATGGAATTCATAAACAGGTAGGAAGTTCTGCGCGTGAATTTTGTAGAAGAAGAGCTTCGGGTGCCATTCCTAAGAAAGTTAAAACTCCTCTTGCGAGGGTCAGCTATCAAGATAAGGGTGATCGGGCGTTAGTGGCACCGGGTGCGGACCTTCCTGCTCTTAAGGAACGTCCATCCAAAAGTGGTGAACAATATAACGGGCCCAGAAAACCGGTGGTTACACCAGAAACATTTAATGGGTCCACCAATGTGGTTGATTGGGTGACGCATTTTGAAAAATGTGTAGAAATCAATGAATGGTCAGAGGTGGTGGCTTGTAGATTTTTGGTAGTTTCATTAAGAGGGGCCGCATTGCAATTTTACGAAGATCTAGATAGTAATGATAAGATTGGCCTAAAACAAATATTAAAAAGTTTGATAGATCGATTTGATCCCTTTAGAGGTACGGCAATTTATAGGTCACAATTGCGTTCAAGAAGGCGAACCGCTCGAGAAACACTCCCCGAGCTGGCTAGTAGTATACGTAGATTGGTAAAGAAAGCTTACCCTTCAGCCCCATCCATTTTAAGGGACGATTTGGCAAAAGAAGCTTTTGTTGAAGCCATAACGGATAAAGACGTTCGGATGCAGGTGTTGCGTGGAAAACCCGAGACGTTGGATGCCGCGGTTCGTTTGGCATTAGAGGAAGAATCATATAGGAGAGTGGAAGTTGCTTCCACTGTCCAACCTTCTGACAACGAAGCTGTTAATTCCGAGCAATTGGAATTATTAACTCAGACGCTGACTGATCTGCGGTTTCAGATTGATGATTTGCGCAAAGAACAAAGGGAAATGAGACGCGAATTTTTAGAACAATTGGGGAAGGAGGATGGAATTGACAAAATAGCGGAAATACAAAATACTCGGGAAGATTTTTCTCGTGGACGTGGTCGAGGAAATGTTTGTCGGAATTATGGGGGTCGAAGAGGTGGAAGGTGGAATAATAGGCAAGGTTTAAAAGAATAAGAGCTGGGGTTGGGGTCAAACCTCAGCTCCAACAGAATGGGGCCCACCCTGAGAAAAAGATTGGTCATTTTTTTCTTCCCTTAACCATTTGTGACAAAGAGGTAAAATTTTTGCTGGACACTGGATCAGCCATTAGCATATTAAGTACTAAGGTATTGGAAGAGGTATTTGGAAAGGATTCTTCAGAATTACAAGCAGCTCCTAGAGAGGTTTGTGGAGCTAGCGGACAACCCTTGCAGGTGCCAGGAGTTATCAACCTTCCCATTAATATAGGTAATAATAGTTTTGATCAAGAGTTTTATGTTGCCGAGTTATCATTTGAGGGAATATTGGGGGTTGATCTGATGACTGCCCTAGACTTAGACATTTATCTGGGGAGGAATTGTGTTAAATTAGCAGGAAAAGAAATTCCCCTAAATTTTGGCAATAACAACGATAGTAATGAGGTCATGCTTATTGAAAATGTAACTATACCTCCATCTTCCGAGATTATAATTAATGGTAAGGTAAGTAATGTTTCTCTTGTAGAGGGAATTTGTGAGGTAGATCAAAAATTTTCAGAAAAACATAATGGGATTATGGTTGGGCGAAGTTTTGTGGGTACTTCAAATGGAGATGTTGTGCCAATGAGGTTAGTAAATACCACCGGGGTACCCCAGTCCTTGAAAAAAGGTGAAACAGTGGCAGTATTCCAGCAAGGGGAGGTTCTGGGAAATAGTGTAATTCAAGAAAATGTAAAACAAGAAAATGTTGATAAGTATTCTCTCCAGCAAACAATTGATGAAACTGTTTTGACTACGGATCAGGTATTTCAAGTTAAAATGCTTCTTGATAGAAATGAGTCGGTTTTTATCCGCCATGATAAAGATTTAGGTCGAACAAGTATTATAAAACATGATATTGACACGGGTAAACATCCACCCATAAAACAAAGAGCCTATAGACTTCCTGTACATAAGCGACAGGAAGTTGATAGGCAGTTACAAGAAATGTTAGAACAGGGGATAATACAACCCTCGGATAGTCCGTGGGCGGCCCCCATTGTCCTGGTTAAAAAAAAAGACGGTAGCCTACGCTTTTGTGTAGACTATCGTAAGTTAAATGCTGTAACTCGGAAGGATGCATATCCCTTGCCACGCATTGATGACAGCCTTGAAGGAATGCAGGGGGCCAGTTGGTTCTCTACATTAGATTTGGCTTCAGGGTATTGGCAGGTGGAGATGGCTTCCTCAGCTCAAGAAAAAACTGCCTTTAGTACAGGTAAAGGGCTTTATGAGTTCAAGGTACTCCCTTTCGGGCTTTCTGGGGCTCCCCATTCCTTTCAGAGGCTTATGGAGCTCGTTTTGAAGGGCCTTCATTGGAAGACCTGTCTGATATATCTGGATGACATAATTATTTATGCTAAAACTTTCCAAGAACATGTAGAAAGGTTGGAAGAGGTGTTCACAAAAATTAAGGAAGCTGGTTTGAAACTCAAGCCTTCTAAATGTGCTCTTTTTAGAAAACAGGTATCTTTTTTGGGCCATATCGTGTCCTCAGAGGGGATACGGGCTGACCCAGAAAAGATAGCTAGGATTAAGGATTGGCCGATTCCAAGATGTGTCAGAGATATACGCAGTTTTGTCGGTTTGTGTTCTTATTACAGAAAATTTATTTTGAACTTCTCAGATTTGGCTGGTCCCCTGTTGGAATTAACTAGAAAGAATGTAAAATTTGAGTGGAATAAGGCTAGAAAAGAATCTTTTGAAATTTTAAAGAATAAACTATGTGAGAGTCCAATCTTGGGATTTCCAAATTTTGAGCAAGAGTTTATTTTGGACACAGATGCGAGTGATCAGGCTAGTGGGGCTGTGTTGTCTCAGTTAGTTAACGGACAGGAGAAGGTAATTGCATATTTTAGTAAAGTGCATTCTCCTCCAGAACGTAATTATAGTGTCACTCGGAAAGAGCTATTGGCAGTTATTAAAAGCATTAAAAATTTTCGCCATTATTTGATAGGAAAACACTTTACTCTGCGCACCGATCATGGATCTTTGAGGTGGTTGTTTAATTTTAAAGAACCAACGGGGCAAGTGGCTCGTTGGCTGGAATATTTGAGTGGATTTGACTTTTCTATCATCCATCGTAGAGGAGAGCAACATAAGAATGCCGACGCCTTGAGTAGGATATCTTTGGAGACTAATGCTATTGATTTGTCTCCAGGAGGTGTAATTTCGGTTGATGATCAGATGAGTGATCCAATATTAAAGAAATTGTTTGAAAATAAAACAAATGATTCTAAGCCGTCGGCTGAGCAAATGAAGGGTGAAGAATTAATATTTAAAAAATATGTAGCCCAATGGGAACAAATTGTTGTTAGGCAAGGTATGCTTTATCGAGAATGGTTGGAATTTGGAAAGGAAAATAAATTTTTGTGGATTGTTCCTGGGAAACTAAAACCTGAAATTTTAAAACATTGCCATGATTCCGTGGTGGGAGGCCATTTAGGTATGATGAAAACCTATTTGAAAATTAGGCAAAGATTTTTTTGGATTGGTCTAAAGAAGGATGTAGAACAGTGGGTGCAGACTTGTGAGGTGTGTCAACGTCGGAAAAGTCCCAACAAAGCGTTAAAGGCCCCCCTGGTTACCGACCGTGTTTCGGAACCGATGGAGAGGGTTGCACTTGATGTATTGGGTCCCCTACCGGAATCTGTGAGTGGAAACATTTACATTCTGGTTGTTTCTGACTATTTCTCTAAATGGACTGAAGCCTATGCCATGCCTAATCAGCGTGCAAGTACAATTGGAGAAATATTGGTTAAAGAGTGGATATCCCGTTTTGGTATGCCTAAGTTTATCCATTCTGATCAAGGGGCCAACTTTGAGTCTGAATTGTTTTTGGGAATCTGTAAATATTTTGAGATTTCCAAGACAAGAACATCTCCATATCACCCTCAGTCTGATGGCCAGGTTAAGCGCTTCAACAGAACATTGATAGCTATGCTAGCATGTTTTGTTGAAGATAATCATAACGACTGGGAATACTATCTACCTTTTGTTATGATGGCTTATCGTAGTGCTGTTCATGAGACCACGGGCCTTACTCCAAATATGATCCTTTTTGGGAAAGAAATCCGATTACCTATTGAATTTATGGCTGGTAAAGTTCCTGATAAGGATCTTAGTCGAGTTCAATATGTGATGGATTTGGAAAATAGAATGGCAACCATTTTCCAGTTTGTGAGCAGTAAGTGTGAAACTGCTATTAAACATAGGAAAAGGTTGTACGACCGTAGAGTTCATGGAAGACCTTATGAGGTTGGTGATAAAGTGTGGCTATATATTTCAAAAATAAAGCAAGGTCAAACCCCCAAATTTGCTAAATATTGGTTTGGGCCATTTGTGGTTAAAAAGCGACTCTCTGATGCAAATTATGTTATTTGTAGAGAGCATGGTGGTCGGCTGCAGGTGGTCCACTTTAATAGATTAAAAAAATGTTTTGAACGACCTAATATGGGAACAAGTGTAGATAATTCAGGAGATTCTGGTAGGTTACCTTTTTCGGAACTCATTGATCGGGAGGAAGATTCTGACCAGTCGGCTCAGGGCAGTTCCAGCAACTTAAACAATCCTGCCCCTAGCGGAGATCCTGTCACCCACCGGGGGCGAAGGGTCCGTCGTCCCCGCTGGTTGAACTCAAATGAGTACGATCTGTCTTAAAAAAAAAAAAAAAAAGATTTGTATTTATTATTCTGGAATGACCCCGGTCTAAATTCGGTGATTTTATGATTTAAGATTTGGCTTAATGAATTCATTTGGCGAGAACTCTAGCTCACGAGCAAAGATAAGATTTGCTAAATTTTTGATGTGGTGCCCAGTGATCATGGGAAAATTGTTAAATTACCCGGAGTGTGCCTTATATGTCGATGCAAGGGTTAAATTATGTCTTCCATTTGGAAGTTGTAATTAATAGGCAAGGAGGAATGGTGCTGGGGATCCAAGGAAGGGTTAATGGGCGGAGACAAAATAAACTGCAAATTCATTTGAATTTGCTGTTCGATTCATTTGGAAACTTTTGAATCAGAATTGTTTAATTTTGACTTTCAAACAGTCATATATAGGACAAGTTGTAGGGTCATTGGACCGGTGGTTATGTCCTATGGTAGTGGATTGGATAAAGTAAAGATTGATAAATGATATAGTATTCTCATGGGTCACATAATGTAGGGAAAGGATGGAAATCAATTGATTCCATGGTTTCCCTTACGGGGTGTCGTAATGGAGGTGTTCCATTAGGAAAAATTGTGTAAACGAACACCCTAACTCAGCGCAATTCTAAAAATGTAAAAAAATTACCTTAGTAATCTCAAAAATACTAGCGCTATTTGTGTTTTGTAAATGTGACCCCTGGGAATTACACTTGGAAATGCTCGTGAGCGGGAGCATTATACGCTAGTGAAATTGAGCCAGTAGAAGAGTGATTCCAAATACGTCGTTTATTTTGGTGTGACTTGCATGGCGCGCATGTGGGATGGGCATTTGGGGTGGGGGTTAGGTATGATTGTGTCTGATGGGTGGTGGTTGATGTTGCTAGGGTAAGAATGGGTTTCGTAAGTAATTTATGATGGCGTCGCCAGTATGTAACTTTTCGTAAGTGATGTGTCCGTGGTAAATATGCAAGACCACCAGAAATTTACGACTTAAAAATTTGGATTGCTTGGAAACCTATTTGTTGCAGTTTGACTGAGTCACAGAAAGATTGTTTTTTTTTTTTTTTTTTAATACTGGAGGTCATTCCTTTCATGTAATGTAACTAATAAATTACATAAATTAATTTCAGCTGTTGGAAACAGAAAATTGCGAAATTTTGTATACTGCTGTGGTGTTCCTTTTTTTGTTTTAGGTTGAGTCATGGTATTTAATGGCGATGAATCCAGATGATACTGATGTTGTCCATTGACATTGAAATTATGTATGTGTGTCATGGTATTTGATGGCGATGAATCCAGACGATACTGATGTTGTCCATTGACATTGAAATTATGTATGTGTATCATGGTATTTGATGGCGATGAATCCAGACGATACTGATGTTGTCCATTGACATTGAAATTATGTATTGTATGTGTATCATGGTATTTGATGGCGATGAGTCCGGGCGGTACTGATGTTGTCCATTGACATTGAAATTATGTATGTGAGTCATGGTATTTAATGGCGATGAATCCAGATGATACTGATGTTGTCCATTGACATTGAAATTATGTATGTGTGTCATGGTATTTGATGGCGATGAATCCAGACGATACTGATGTTATCCATTGACATTGAAATTATGTATGTGTATCATGGTATTTGATGGCGATGAATCCAGACGATACTGATGTTGTCCATTGACATTGAAATTATGTATGTGTATCATGGTATTTGATGGCGATGAATCCAGACGATACTGATGTTGTCCATTGACATTGAAATTATGTATGTGTATCATGGTATTTGATGGCGATGAATCCAGACGATACTGGTAGTTGTCCAGTGACAGTGAAATTATGTATGTGTATCATGGTATTTGATGGCGATGAATCCAGACGATACTGATGTTGTCCATTGACATTGAAATTATGTATGTGTATCATGGTATTTGATGGCGATGAATCCAGACGATACTGGTAGTTGTCCAGTGACAGTGAAATTATGTATGTGTATCATGGTATTTGATGGCGATGAATCCAGACGATACTGATGTTATCCATTGACATTGAAATTATGTATGTGTATCATGGTATTTGATGGCGGTGAATCCAGATGATACTGATGTTTGTCCATTGACGGTGAAATTATGTATGTGTATCATGGTATTTGATGGCGATGAATCCAGACGATACTGGTAGTTGTCCAGTGACAGTGAAATTATGTATGTGTATCATGGTATTTGATGGCGATGAATCCAGACGATACTGATGTTATCCATTGACATTGAAATTATGTATGTGTATCATGGTATTTGATGGCGATGAATCCAGATGATACTGATGTTTGTCCATTGACGGTGAAATTATGTATGTGTATCATGGTATTTGATGGCGATGAATCCAGACGATACTGGTAGTTGTCCAGTGACAGTGAAATTATGTATGTGTATCATGGTATTTGATGGCGATGAATCCAGACGATACTGATGTTGTCCATTGACATTGTATCATGGTATTTGATGGCGATGAATCCAGACGATACTGATGTTGTCCATTGACATTGAAATTATGTATGTGTATCATGGTATTTGATGGCGATGAATCCAGACGATACTGGTAGTTGTCCAGTGACAGTGAAATTATGTATGTGTATCATGGTATTTGATGGCGATGAATCCAGACGATACTGATGTTATCCATTGACATTGAAATTATGTATGTGTATCATGGTATTTGATGGCGATGAATCCAGATGATACTGATGTTTGTCCATTGACGGTGAAATTATGTATGTGTATCATGGTATTTGATGGCGATGAGTCCGGGCGGTACTGATGTTGTCCATTGACATTGAAATTATGTATGTGAGTCATGGTATTTAATGGCGATGAATCCAGATGATACTGATATTTGTCCATTGACATTGAAATTATGTGTGTGTATCATGGTATTTGATGGTGATGAAACCAGACGATATTGATGGTTGTCCAGTGACAGTGAAGTTGTGTAGGTGTATCATGGTATTTGATGGTTATGAGTTCAGACGATATTGACAGTTGTCCATTAACATTGACTCTTGAATGTGAATTGGTTCTTGTAAACCTTCCTAATTTAACTTTGCTTTTTAGGATTTAATTTTGACTCCTTAAAATGGAGGGTCTGGTGATTGGACACAGTTTTGTGGCGAGATTGTACCGATTTTTATTATTGTGCCCAGAAGTATGGCATTGTACCATACCGTTTGCCTCCGTGAAATTTGTTGGGATACCTGGGGGAAAGATTAGCCATTTGCAAAATATTAATGTCAGAGGGGCTAGATGGATAGTTCTTCAGATTGGGGGTAATGATATTGATTGCGTTACATTCTCTTTTGAATGTTTCCTGCGGGACCTCCGAGAATTGCTAAAGAAATGGAAGCTTGCTGGGGTGAAGAAAATAACATTAGGTAGTATATTTCCTAGAGTAAAGCCCCGAAATGTATCTTATGAGATTTATGAGTTTAGACGTATGGCTGTCAATGATGCTTTTAAGGCTGTAGGTGATGAAGATATTTTATATTTTCACCATCGACAGGTTTATCCTCATCATTTTCTGTCAGATGGTGTACATCTCCGGCCGAATGCACAAAAGAATTTTTGGGATAGAATAAAAAGGAAAATTCACCAGATGTTGTAATTTAAAACCCCCTAGTCAGGGTGATTGGGAATGTGTTGATGGTTTATTAAGTGGGAAAGAAGTGATTAATGTGAAAGTTGGAGATATTTCACATTGACCTTGATGGCAATTGTTGGCTCTGTTGATGGTTCGATTGGGCATGGTATGGTGATTCCTTGTTGGGCTCACTATGCTGCCCAAGCGAAGCATTAATTGCAACTGTTTTGAATTGGAAATATGGAGTTGGCGATTGAGAAATAGAGTTCCGGGATTCATAAAAATATTGGATAATTGTTTTCTAATCTAGAATGATTCAAGCGCGCCAACAATAAATGGATCTTGTGGCTGTTGTCTGGGTTGTCGTGATGAAAAGGATACAGTAGTGTGCAGGGTTTCCAAGATAGTTTTTGGCGCTGCGAGCAGCATCATCTGGACGATGATAAAATTCATATGTAGTAAATTATGGGTAGTGTTCCAATGAAGTATGGTCCGTTTAATTGTTTTATAAATATATAAGTTATAGTGGTGGCTTTCTTCGGATCAGGGATTTAACTAATCCAGGCGGTAACATCTCTTATCGCATGTCAGTGATCGTGGCGGTAAGCGGTTTCAATTTTTATTGAAATTGGTCCGTGGTTGGATTTCTGTATCCCAGGCCTGCCTACCGCTGTATAAAACATAAAATGTGATGGCGGATTATTCCGTCAGATGTAGCACTTCCCATGCCTAAAGATTTAATCTAGATAGTAGGTATGAACAGATCGTACTCAATTTTTTTTTTCGGACCCATTTTTTTTTGTGTAAATATAGTCATTATAAATCATTAATCATTTTTTTTTATTTTTATTTTTATTAATAAGAAATCAAAAACACTATCTGAGCCATCCAAAAACGAGGACGTTTACCTTGGGGTGGGGGTAGTGTGCTGTTTTTTGATAAATGGAGTCGGGGGTTTGTCGTCCAACAGGGGTTAATTCCATATTACTTATTTGCTCTCTCTGTGGTGGTTGTCTCCACCAGTGATTAGAGTGTCAGGTAGCACGAGATCTAGTAACGGTTGATTGAATTGTTGTCAAGTTTCACTGAGGGAAATGCACACACCAGCGATTTCCTGAATCGATACAAGATTTCAGAGGTTGCATGATTTTTTCGTGTTGTGTATGAATTGAAGTGGGTGATCTGGACCGTCGAAAAAGTCAGTTCGAGATAGGATTTCACTGGGGTAGGTTGTTTAGCTTTTCTCTGGAAGGTTTGGGAAGAGCCGGCTGGTCATGAGTTTAAATAGTAATTCCTTGGAGTTCCGGAATGAGAAACTAAACACCGAATTCTCTGTGCCATTGGTGAGACTGGGATAGTTATTTAGGAATTTATTTGGTATTCTTTTTTCTCCGTTTGTCGGATCAATGGAATCAGAGTTAAGTAAGTTTTAGAGTATTTTTTTTTCTCTGGAACTCCGGGAATATTTTTTTTGAAGAATTTCGCCTTCGACAAACTTTTGTCGAGTGTGAGTTCTTCTTGTTGGGTAGTCACCGAGTGTGCGGGGTGTCAGAGATGGCAGCGCGGAGGTGACTCCTTAGTTATATGTGGAAGACTTCACACTCGACGAACTTTGGTTCTTCGAGGGTGAAAGCTTCTTACTTGATTGAGGCCTGATTATTGATATTTGGTATGACATCTATGGAGGAGCAGCGGTAACTCCTCATTTATATTGGAAGACTTCACACTCGACGAACTCTGGTTCTTCGAGGGTGAAAGCTTCTTACTTGATTGAGGCCTGATTATTGATATTTGGTATGACACCTATGGAGGAGCAGCGGTAACTCCTCATTTATATTGGAAGACTTCACACTCGACGAACTCTGGTTCTTCGAGGGTGAAAGCTTCTTACTTGATTGAGGCCTGATTATTGATATTTGGTATGACACCTATGGAGGAGCAGCGGTAACTCCTCATTTATATTGGAAGACTTCACACTCGACGAACTCTGGTTCTTCGAGGGTGAAAGCTTCTTACTTGATTGAGGCCTGATTATTGATATTTGGTATGACACCTATGGAGGAGCAGCGGTGACTCCTCATTTATATTTGGAAGACTTCACACTCGACGAACTCTGGTTCTTCTAGGGTGAAAGCTTCTTACTTGATTGAGGCCTGATTATTAATATTTGGTATGACACCTATGGAGGAGCAGAGGTGACTCCTTATTTATATGTGGAAGACTTCACACTCGACGAACTTTGGCTCTTCGAGGGTGAAAGCTTCTTACCTGTGTAGTCCTGACCATTACTATTGGGAGATGACATCTATGGAGGAATGTAGGTGATTCCTCATTTATATTTGGAAGACTTCACACTCGACGAACTCTGGTTCTTCGAGGGTGAAAGCTTCTTACTTGATTGAGGCCTGATTATTGATATTTGGTATGACACCTATGGAGGAGCAGCGGTAACTCCTCATTTATATTGGAAGACTTCACACTCGACGAACTTTGGTTCTTCGAGGGTGAAAGCTTCTTACTTGATTGAGGCCTGATTATTGATATTTGGTATGACACCTATGGAGGAGCAGCGGTAACTCCTCATTTATATTGGAAGACTTCACACTCGACGAACTTTGGTTCTTCGAGGGTGAAAGCTTCTTACCTGTGTAGTCCTGACCATTACTATTGGGAGATGACATCTATGGAGGAATGTAGGTGATTCCTCATTTATATTTGGAAGACTTCACACTCGACGAACTCTGGTTCTTCGAGGGTGGAAGCTTCTTATGACAGTTCCCTTTGGTCATTGGTACGTCCTCTATGGGAGAATAGTAGTCTCCTAATATTATATTAGAAAATCTGGGTGGCCTGGACATAATAAAAAGGGCCTTGTTTATCGGATTCTTGATATTTTTTTTTCTCTAGCCTCCGAATTTCAGCCCAATTTAAGATAGTGAAACAAACGCTTTTTGGATATGTAATAATGTTTAATTTCATTCAATAAATTATACCATAACATTTCTTAGTGTTGAATTATTGTTACCTTGCTACATCTTGATGGTTTGTAGTTTTTAATTTCAGTCTAAAGGTGGGTCATCTACCCGAGAACTTTATGTGGGGCTCCGACCTACCCATTATAACTGCGATCCCTTTTCCTTATTTTAAAGCCCGGTCGGAAACGCAAATGTTAAATATCTCTTATAAAATAGTTCGACCATCTGGGGTGATGTGGTTTTAGAAACCGCACCGCCTCGGCTGATCGAACTGTTTTTGGGAGGGAGAAATTGAATCTAGACTCGTGTTGGGTTGGGGATAGTGGATTCGTCACAGTTTCCACGTAATGTCAGGTGTTAGGAACTGAGCGAAATTAGAGTCTTGTGATAAAATATATATCAGGTTGTTCTGCCATGCAGTGAAGGACGAAAATGTCTCGTTTTCAGTAAGCTTCCACTGTTTAGGAGCTTTTGACATGTTGATTGTTCACACAACGGGTCTGCACAAATACGTCGAAATTTGGACGATTTAGTAGACAATGTCAGTTTTCCTCAGCAATTCCTCGAGTGTGAGCAAAAGACTTATTCTTCGAGGTCGGTGGGTCGTTTCACAACCGCTGCCACCACGTCATATGACTGGGTATTTCTCCAATCAATATTACATTCGATATTTGAACAGAAAATCAAAGCACACATTTAGAAGGAAACTGAGATTTATTAATCAACAGGAACAGGCACAAACAAAACGGAACATAAAACGGATTCCCAGTGTAAGGGAAATAACTCTACAATAACACAGTGGCGATTTTTTTTGGTTTTGATTAAACAAATAAAGAAGAAACAATTCGTCCCCTGAGTTCCAAAGTGTTCTATGTGCCTACTGGGACGAATTGTTGGACGGAATGCAATTATTATTCACGTATATTCCCAAACAAATTCCGACAAACCTGGCATTTTTCTCTGATTTGAAATTTCGAATTTATTTCTGTTACTACTTTCAAAAAGTGTGCGGTTTTTCATACTTTCGATTATCATTATTTTTATGGGGGGGGGGGGGGGGGGGGGGTGATTAGGTAGGGGCAGTCACCTCTGTGTTCCCATCGCTACTTGCATGTCGAAAAAAATGTTTTTATTGTGTATTGTGGATGTAACTTTGTGTGATAAATTGTTTTTGTATTTGCTATACCTCTGTGCCTCTAAATTACCCCCCCCCCCCCCGCCCCCGCCACACAAACATCGCAGCATTAGCCGACATATCGTGATTCAAGTGTTGAGCAGTCATATATATCAGAGAAAAAATAGAACTCAAGCAAGTGAACAAAAAGCTAAACGCCACGGTTTATTTATTTTGTACTTTGAGTGATAAAGAATCACGGTGTGTTGTGTGCTAATATAAAAAATATCTAGTCGAAAAAAATAATCGATTCATTAAAATGGCTAGGCACTTACTCGTTGGGGATAGCCAGAAGCGGTGGAAACATTTCCAAATGGATGGCGATTTAGATATATAAGTTAAATTATTAGTACTGAAATAAGAATAATAAATTTTCGAAATGAACACAGTTCAGTCAGCATGATGGAGAATTGAAAACCTTGAGTATGGTGAATGGTTTTGTGTTTAAAAGTTCTAGGCAAATACCCCCAAGGGCAATCCCCGGTTAATCGCCCAGACACCTTGTAAGTTTGGTTACCTTGGAGGAGTAGTGGGTCAAACAAATAGAGAAGCCAAGATGTGGTAAATGATTTTGTTTTTCAAAGTTATCATAAATACCCCCTAAGCCAATCCCAACCGTCCAGACACACTGCAAGTTTGGTGGAAATTGTTCAAGGCATCATAGAGAATAAAGAAACTGGAGTATAGTAAATGGTTTTGTGTTTCAAAATTATAGGCAAATACTTTCGGGGGGTAATGTTTTATAGGTAAGCACCCCCCCCCCACTCCGGGGGGAGGGCAATTTCGGGCCAACCATTCAGACACCCTGCATGTTTGGTAGAAATTGGCCGAGGCGCAACAGAGAATAGAGAAGCTGCAGTATGGTAAATAATTTTGTGTTTCAAAATCATAGGCAAGTACCCCGAAGGGTAATCTCTGGCCAGCCGTCCAGACACCCTGCAAGTTTACTGAAAATCGGCCCAGGCACCCCAGAAGAGTAGTGAGTCAAACAAATTGGGAAACTGATGCATAGTAAATGGTTTTGTGTTTCACAATTGTAGGCACAAACCCCCTAAGTGCAATCCCGGAGCCACTCTTAATATACCCTGCAAGTTTGGTGGACATTGGTCCATGCACCACCAAAAATACAGAAACTGGAGTATGGTAAATGGTTTTGTGTTTCAAAATTGTATGCCAAACCTCTCAATGGCAATCCCGGGGTCACCGTCAACAACCCTGCAAGTTTGGTGGAAATCGGCCCCGGTTCCTCAGATGAGTAGTGAGTCAAATAGAGAAAGTGGTGTATAGTAAATGGTTTTGTGTTTCAAAATTATATGCACAAACACCCCAAGGACGACCCCGAAGTCCCCCTCCCCCAACATACTCTGCAAATTTGGTGGAAATCGGCCCATGCACTACAAAGAAGAAGAGTTACTTGAGAATGGTAAATGGTTTTGTGTTTCAAAATTGTATGCAGAAACCGCTAAAGGGTAATTCCGGGGGTCACCCTCAACACACCCTGCAAGTTTGGTGGAAATTGGCCCAGGCAAACCTTTCTCAAATAAAAGTATGATTTTTAAAGTGCTGGGCCGAAATGCTATGGAATGAGAAGGGAGAGGAGGTGCAGCACTGACCCGATCTGGCTGTGACCTTCCGTTTGGCATACTTAATAGAAGTGAGAGGAGTTACCTAAGCTGTTTCCCAATTGTTGTTTTTCAAGTTTTTCCACCTATTGAAACCTTCACCCGGCGCAATATAAAGGTGTGACAGTAATTATTTATGTTATTAGGCATTGAAATAAGTGTGTACGCATCATGTCCTAGTACTTAGCTACTAAGCGAAATCGACAATGACAGCCAGCGAATCTTCAATTTAAACGGACGGTAACTGAAAGTGTACTCAGACCCAAACTCCGAAATGAATACCAGTGAATCTACCCACTACAGATTCGACCCAAGTGAATACGACCTAAAAAGTGAATTCGACCCAAAGTGATTTCTTTATAAGTTGAAATACACCTGTAGTTTGAAGTAAATCAGACAATCCGGTACATGTTGCTACTTACAATGTAAGAGATAAAGAAAAAAGTGGTAAAAGTGTATAATAGGGTACTTGGTAATTTATTTACAAAATATGAAGTTTCCTCACCTTGTTTTCACTTATAATACATGTTCAACCTATTTTCAACAATATTTAGTGAAAAAAATTGGATTTTAACCCTTCTTTGGCATAATTTCGTGACTGTTTTGGGGCTGAGGTGAGGGAATCTGAACAAACTCTTTGCCTGTCTGCTTTCTGCTTGAAATATAAAGCGCTACCTACTAGAAACATTGGGGAGAAATCATTAGGGTCAGTCTCGCTGGGGGATAGATTGGTGGCCACAACAAACTATTCCAAAGCTACCACTGACCCTAAATTTTTAATGATGTCTCCCTTTCCTGTTGATTTCAAAATGGTGGTTTACTATCTCAGTATTCTTCATTTCCACCTCCGAAAGGGATTAAAATAATGAAGAACTGCGTCAATTCTGAGGCTGAAACAGTTGTTTGAAGAAAAAATGATGTTAAATGAAACAACCCAAAGAAAGCTTGACAAAAGCATGTATTTTTTAAATAAATCGCTAAGTACCCTATTATAGACTTTTACCGAAAAAGTCTTAAGTAAAACTACGTAAATTTTATAAGGATATCAATGTAACACGCTTGTCCTTTTTGTTTTGAATTGGAAGGACCATTAAGTATGAAGTATACAATGGGTATATTTAATGCTGCTACCCAGAAATGCAGGGTAGGAGCATTAAACTTACCTACTGTGAACCCCCATTTTACAAATATTAAGTAGCTTATTCTTAGATTTGGGTACAAAAAGTGGTAATAACTTAATAGATGGAATAGTTCAATTATTCATGGATATGGATTATGCGAAACCCTTAATGATCTACAATAGAAACATGGTTTAAAACATACCGGTACATGTGTTTAAGGTGTCGTCGTAATTACAATTTAAAACATACGGGTACATGTGTTTAAGGTGTTGTCGTAATTACAATTCTGATACTGCGGTAAATATAAAAATGACAAGGGAATATAATCAAATTATATCATGAGAGCGAATTTTTTTTCAGCTCGTGCAAATTTTTCAAATGGCCTACTTCAAAGTCATTTGGTGAGGATAAAATAACAATATTTATATGTCTGATTGCTTTATTCACACCTTCTCATACCTTTACTCTTGTATCAAGATAAAACGCTGTAATTACACGAAAGCATTGAGGGAACTGATGCGATTTCTTGGGGGACGTGCAAAAAATTACGATTGCTAAAATATATTCATAGTCTGTGCCCAACGCAGAAAAATAAATATTCAAAGTTTATTATTCACTAGAAAGCAGTAATAGACGACACACAAATAGCACACTTTGTTATTATCACTCTTTATTCGTCACAAAACGAACCAATTTGAGAGGGACCTGTGTCGTTTCACGGCCACCATAACAATATTGTTTCAATATTTATAATATCCCTGTCTGTAGGGCAGGCATAATTAGTACTATAGACCTCATATAAACATCTAATCTAAACGCAAAGACGCTTTATTGTGTACTTATCAATTTGAAGCGAGTCTATGACAAGTGAAGATTCATCACAATTCTGGCATGTTACTGTTATGTATTGATGTAACAAGATTATAGCCCAATTTCGTGGTAATTGTGAAGAATTGGCCGATATAAATGGATTTACTAATGTTTCGTGCACAGGCGTTTCGTACACAGGTATACGTGCAGACGGTAACCCCAAAGACTGCAGTGGGTACTGGACATGCCACCCAAAGCACAACCTGCCCCAACTGGACCGGGACAACCCGCCCGGCCCCGGGCATGGGCACAACCTTATCTCTACTGAGTTTCTGATCCAGTGATATTTTTTTATCACCGGATCAGAATCTCCGTAGAGATTACCGGGCAACTCACACCTGGGGCGGGTTGTCCCGGTCCAATTTATAATCACAAGTTGGGAGACGTTTTCCTGGTACAGTTCAAAATCAACACAGTACTATTAACCTGTTAAGGGGATTATCTTCATGCAATCAGATGGTTGAGGGTGTCAATCGGATCATCTCTTCAACATTTGGAGGGGCGTCATTTAATACGCAACAATATATTCATATCGCTGTCCTTACTGTCAACGTCTCGACGATATTGTTTACATGTATGAATTTGACACTTGTTTTTTACTTGACAGATTGTAATCCCTTTGCTGGAATCTCTTCGTAACTGTACAAGCAAATCTAACCGTGTCGATTGACAGGTATCCTATGTACACTACAAGATTCGTGTGTATAGTTCACAGGGGTCGAAATAATGCTTGTCTACTTGTCACTGACAAGTAATTTTTGCCAGAGACAATTAAAAAATAAAATCACTTGTCCAGGGAGAGAAGTGTCATTTTTGGCTTGATTTTCTTATGACATTTGAAAAAGTTTGGTGTTGTTGCACTATTTTCAACATATCCTGCTTAACTGTTTTAAAAAAACAACTTAAATATATCCTCGGCTTTAATTTGAATATCTGGGTATGAAATGTCCATGCACACATTCTGTGTACATTGTACAAAAATCCCGATTCACTCTTTTATATATTTTCATTTTTTGCTTCCAAAACAGGGTTATGCCACGCTCGTTCCAATGAGGGGTCATAACACATTTTTTGGAAGAACAAAATGAAGATTTCACGTAATATGAGAATTGTTTTTACAGGTGATCACTATTGTTTGCTACTCAGCATCAAGTAAAGAGTTAATGTAAAACAAAATTGGGAAAACTTCATGGAAATTGATGATGTAATTCACTAATGTTCAAGTTGGTTATCAACTTGTCACTTGTGACAAGTGAATTTTTTAAAACATTTAGACCCCTCCCTGGTTAAGACATCCAGAATGATCCCACCACCCACAGAGTCAAACACAACCATCCAATCTATACAGAAATACTTAATATATAACCAATTCCAATATTGCCAACAGTACCTGGACTGTCGGCAATAGCAGGAATAGCTCCCAACTGTTTGGTTGCCATCGATTCGTGTAATGTAGCTCTGTAGCCCACGGGTGTATTACCGTACGACGCCATATTATATGGTATAGTTCTACAGCAATTATCATGATAAATTTTTTGTGAATCACACGATGAGTTGTGCAAATATGAATTTTATTGCAATTAGCTAATTCAGCTGCTTCCAATAACTTCCATATTTATATGATACATGATGTGATTTTTAAGTAATTAAATTGAATTTGAGTCTGACAAGTAAATTCTCATACTTCGCTCTTATCATATTTAGCCACTTTTCGTACTATGGCCTCCCAGTCGGAGGTCATCCGGCCTGATCATGGTGATCTGCATTGCGCTTGTACCGGTAATTGTAGAGAGTTGATAATTTATGACATTGTTATTATGTTATATTATTATATTATATTATATTATGTTATATATTATATTATGTATGACTTGTCCCCCTTTTGTAGGACCCACCTGGGGCACCCACCCCACTGTGCATGCTTGGGATGTGATGTCATTACTAATGGTGTGGCATCATCACCAGGATACTGACGTCATCATCTATGACATCATCACCTGGGTCGTGACATCATCGCCATGATAGTGCACATGCGCGTGTATCTGGTATCACGTGTTTCTATGGTTGTGGGTGCATGACATGTGCTGTCATGGGAATGACGTAACAGGATGGCGGCACGCATAGACCAACAATACGAGATCTGTTTGTGATGATCGGTGTGATCTCCCTTGGAGAATTTGGCAGGAAATATCTATGTTTTTGTCGAATTACCAAAATCGACCCCAAAACAGTAGGAAATGGCCGGAAGCGGACTCTAGCGACGACAAAACACCGCGACAGTGGCTTATAAAGTTGTCGGGAACAATCACATCATGTCCAGATGAGACCAAACGAGACCATATATTGGTGAGAGGAAATAGGTCTCCTTTTGAATGAGGCTAAACGTTGGTAAGTGGAAAAATCTTCTCTTTCGAGTAACGGTCTTGGGAAGCATACCTGTCTTGACCTATGTTTTGTAACGCTGAAAAGGCAAAACCTATGAAACGTGTGTGACTGACCAGTTCGATCTGCCAACTGCAACGCATCATGCCTAACTCTTATGCCCAAAACCAAACACCTGGAGCATAATGCCTAGCTTCTGACGCCTAGACCACTACGTTTTGGTTCTGATGCCTAGCGCCTAACGCCTAGATAGCACACCTAACGCCTAGCGTCTAATGCCTAGATAACCACTCCAGACGCCTAGATAACAATGCTTAATGTCTAGATAGCAACATCCATGGCCTAACGCCTAGATAACGACACCCAGCGTATAATGCCTAGATAACCACTCCAGACGCCTAGATAACAATGCTTAATGTCTAGATAGCAACACCCATGGCCTAACGCCTAGATAACGACACCCAGTGTATAATGCCTAGATAACCACTCCAGACGCCTAGATAACAACGCTTAATGTCTAGATAGCAACACCCATGGCCTAACGCCTAGATAACGACACCCAGTGTATAATGCCTAGATAACCACTCCAGACGCCTAGATAACAACGCTTAATGTCTAGATAGCAACACCCATGGCCTAACGCCTAGATAACGACGCCCAGCGTATAATGCCTAGATAACCACTCCAGACGCCTAGATAACAACGCTTAATGTCTAGATAGCAACACCCATGGCCTAACGCCTAGATAACGACACCCACAGCGTATAATGCCTTTAAACAAACCAATGATACCAAAATGAGGATAAATGAGGTCAAATATTGGTAAGAGGAAACAGACCTCTTTTTGAATGAGACCAAATATTGGTAAGAGGAAACATACCTCTTTTTGAATGAGACCAAATATTGGTAAGAGGAAAATCACATCTTTCGAATGATGCTCGTGGTAAGGCTACATCTCTTAACCCATATTTCAACAACTTAAATGCTCAATACAAGGTGTCTTGACAAGCAAACCAAAAAATAATGAAATGGACTCCACGAGGATTCCAGGGTGAATACAAGGTGTCTTGACAAGCAAACCAAAAAATAATGAAATGGACTCTACGAGGATTCCAGGGCGAATACAAGGTGTCTTGACAAGCAAACCAAAAAATAATGAAATGGACTCTACGAGGATTCCAGGGCGAATACAAGGTGTCTTGACAAGCAAACCAAAAAATAATGAAATGGACTCTACGAGGATTCCAGGGCGAATACAAGGTGTCTTGACAAGCAAACCAAAAAATAATGAAATGGACTCGACGAGGATTCCAGGGCGAATACAAGGTGTCTTGACAAGCAAACCAAAAAATAATGAAATGGACTCTACGAGGATTCCAGGGGGAATACAAGGTGTCTTGACAAGCAACCCAAAAAATAATGAAATGGACTCTACGAGGATTCCAGGGCGAATACAAGGTGTCTTGACAAGCAAACCAAAAAATAATGAAATGGACTCTACGAGGATTCCAGGGCGAATACAAGGTGTCTTGACAAGCAAACCAAAAAATAATGAAATGGACTCTACGAGGATTCCGGGGTGAATACAAATGAACAAGTTGGTTAAATAGTGAAACATTGGGGTTTGGCGGCTTGTTTTCGGCTATTTTACTAACATTTTCCCGCCAAAAATTGGGGAGATCACTCCAGCACATTTATCTTGGAGCTCCGTTGGTTCCCGGTGGTAATTAGAGTGGTTCTGATGACCCTAGAGGTTGCCTCCGGTGATTTCCGATTGTTTTCGGATCGATTTTCGGTAATTCGACAGAAGCTTTTTCCGCCAAAATCCAGGAAAATCACTCCTAATCAATCCAATTGTACCCCGGTTATTCCCGACAACTTTATAAGCCACTTTCGCGGTGTTCCGCCGTCCCTAGAGTCCGCTTCCGGCCATTTCCTACTGTTTTGGGGTCGATTTTGGTAATTCGACAAAAAATCCGCCATCTTTTTACGTCATTCCCATGTCAACACATACTTCATGCACCCACAACCTGAACCATAGAAACATGTGACACCAGATACACATGCACGCACGTGCACTACCATGGTGATGACATCACGACCAAGTGATCATGTCATAGATGATGATGTCAGTATCCTGGTGATGATGTCACACCCATAGTGATGACGTAACATCCCGCGCATGCATAATGGGGTGAGCTCCCCACAAGGGGGACAAGTCATACATGATATACTACTAGTGTTACACACATATTGAAGACGCGCAACGTGTATATAGTAAACGTGATAAATATTTTTGATAGAGTTATAGCCCTTTTTTTATCAACTTGGACAAAATTCACATATTTTTCATCTGTGCATCATTTTGTGTACCTTTATGGTGTAATCAATTCCTCCTACAGTTATAATTGTGGGGAGTTGATTATTTATACCCACATATTGAAGATGTGCAACGTGTATATAGCAGATGGGAAAATATTTTTGACAGAGTTATATCCCTTCATCGAATTTGACAAAGTATGTGTATTTCAAATTTGTATACCTTTGTGGTGTAATTAACTCGTCCTACAGTTTTAATGGTAAAAGAGTTGATACTTTATGACGTTGTTAACCACATATTGAAGATGTGCAACATCTATAGAGCAGACGGGAAAAATATTTTTGACAGAGTTATTGCCCTTTATCGACTTGAAGAAAACCTGTGTACATGTATTTCAAACTGAACACCCCCAACACACACACCTTCCTGGTTAGGTGTGGGTGGGGAAGGGGTGGGGTTGGGGGCGTTAGACCTTTTCTTTTGGGTGGTTTCGATAGCCCTATTTTTTTAGGTTTGTGTTCACAATGATTGCATGACTCAGACAGTACAAAGCATGTGCACAAGTATTGAGTTCATTATTTTGCCTAAATTTGTAGTTGTGTCAAAGATTAGATTTATATAAGGCTAGAAAAAGCCATAATAATTTGTGTTTCCACTAACCAACTGCACCTAGAAAAACTGATGGCCCGAAACATTTTGTATAACTCCATTTCGTGGACAAAAATCATGTATACCGTTAGGTGACTGACTGAAAGGAAGCCTACACATATAGAGAGTGCAATATTCAAGTGTGTGGATCTCACTAAAAATTTAAATGAAATACAATTTGTTCAGGGAGGCTCTGATGTTTCGTAAACAGAACAGAATCCAGACCTGCTGGACAGTAGATGGAAAGCGCTTCATTAAAGGCGTAGATGACCGGATTTCTATTGTGAGGACACATAATGAACTTACAAGTGTTTCCTTCATTTCCACCTATCTCTCTCTGACAACCCTCCTCCCCCTAAATGTCATGACATATACTTTCTCTTTTCCTTTCTTCTACCACCCCTACTATAAATCAAGCATAGTTCTGTCATATCTTGTTTTACAGAGCTCATGGAGCTCTGTCAGACAGGATATGATGGATTAGATGCCTGTAATGGATGCTGTGAAGCCCAGTGCGTCTATAAAGAATTCAATGGTAGTTGAGGCAATTTCTTGACAAAGTTCAACTTTATTTATTCAAGCAACAGCAGTTAACAGCAGTTAATTCTACAACCTACATGCAATAGACGGGTCAAATTTGTACTGAAGATGTGATAAAGGGTTTTGTGTTTTGGAAGTTATATTGAATTGACAGGTGTGTTCAATTGAGAGATATACAATTAAGTGGGATCCACTGCATGTATATCTATCTATGTATATAGGTAAAATGTAAATATATAGTCATGTATTACACTAACTATATGCTATTATGCCCAATTAGAGAAAAAATAAGCATTTACTCTATTGTATCTTGTTTCACAGAGCTCATGGAGCTCTGACAGATAGGACATAATAGATTATATGCCCATATTGGATGTAGAGAGGTCAAATGGGTCTACAAACAAACAAAATTCAATGATTTTTGAGGCAGTTTCTTGATATATTACAAGGTGTATTTATTCGAATAGCCCTTTGCCCAACGTAACGGCCAAAACCAGCCAGCACTATTCTAAAAAATCGGCTATTCATTTTCATTATTTTGCATCCTTTGTCTCAAAAACATAGGTTGCGACCCCTCGATGGAACGAGCTGGTTGATTTTTCTAAACAAAGAGTGAAAAATATGGGTCATCTGCTTTTCATGTTGGGTAAAGGGAAAACAGGAGTTTATTTTAAAACTTATATGAAATAGTTGGGTCAAATTTATACTGAAAATGATGTAAATGGCTTGGTGTTTGGAAGTTATATTCAATTGACAGGAAATTTCAATTAAGAGATGAGCAATTAAGTGGGATCCACTATATATATATATATATATATTTTTTTTTTATATATATATATATATATATATCTATATATAATATTAGCACATCATGTTGGTTAAGTGAAGGTTTCGTTGATTAGAACTGTTTCATTAGAGTTTACTGGGAACTGTTCCTGGGCACTCTACAGTGAACTGTAGGTGAAGAAATACTCAGAGATATTGCAACCATGACTGCTAAGATTAATGTAACAGAAGTTCCCTCCTATATTTCAGTACCTATACATATTATGTTTGGTTGATTGAAGGTTTGATGAGACAGTTTAGTTTTCTTACGGTTTATTGGGGAGTGTTTCATGGGCACTCTCAAGTATACTGTGGGGGAACAAATATTTAAGCAGATATATTATGTGTGTGCGTGAGCCGGGCATATAAACTTTTATTATATAAGCTTAATTTAATCTTCAGCAAGAACCTCAGAGTGCATAATATTAGTACATACAGTACGTGGAGAGTGGATTGTAACGAAATCACCCAAACTATAACTTTCAAATTTTGTATATATCGACTAAAAATACAAGCAATGTTTCAGCCAATGGACCTCCGGGTTTAACCCGGAGATCCATTGGCCGAAACTTTGCTTGTGCTTGTTATGTTTTGCAACAAATTTGCAATTATTGCTTGGGTGGAATCTCCACTCTGCGGGTGATTTAGTGATAATACACTCTCCACATACTGTACTGGTATGTAAAATGTAAGTATATAGTCATGTATTATAATAAGTATGCTATGCTCAAGGAGAGATAAACTGAGCATTTGCTCTGTTGTATCTTGTTTTACAGAGCTCATGTAGCTCTGTAGGACAGGATAGCATAGATTAGATGCCTATATTTGGATGTACGGAGGCCACATGAGTCTATAAACAAGGTAAATTCAATGATTGCTGAGGCAGCTTCTCAACAAATTACAAGATTCTTTATTTCAAGTAACAGGATTTTATTCCACAACCTACATGAAATAGATGGGTCAAATATATACTGAAGACAAGGTGAATGGTTTGGTGTTTGGAAGTTATATTCAATTGACAGGCATGTTCAATTATGAGATGTGCAATTAAGTGGGATATATATTTATATATATGGGTGTGTGTGTGTGGTATATACACTCATCTGCTAAAAGCTTCATGTAATCTTTCAGCAAAACTTCAGAGTGCAAAATATTAGTGCATGCTGGTATGTAAAATGTAAACACATACTCATGTATCACACGAAGTGTGCGTTATTATGCTCAAGTAGAGATAAACTGAGCATCTGTTCTGTTATATTTTGTTTTACAGAGCTCATGGGGCTCTGTCAGACAGAATATAATAGATAAGATGCCTGTATTGGATGTTCTGAGGCCAAACGTGTCTATAAACAATGAGATTTCAATGAATGTCGAGGCAATTTTCTCGACAAATCACAAGTCTATTTATTCAGATAATAGGAGTTAATTCTACATCCAACATGTAATAGATGGGTCAAATTCCATTTTGTACCATCAGTATACATGTAATACGAGTTTGCGAGAATTGGTCTTTCAGATTTGAATTCTAATGTGAGACGAAAGTGGTACATTTCTCAGATCAGTTTCCGTGCAAAAACATTTTAAACAGAAAAACAAAATGAAATTTAAAATAATTGATGGATGTCGTTTCATTGAAACGAAAAATGGTATTTAGGTGATGCAGTATCAGATAGAAAATTAATGATGTTAATGTTTCTTACAAAACATTCATACATTCACATAACGATGGGCTTTGGTGGCCATTAAAAAAAAACAACAACAAAAAAATGGGGAAAACAAAAGAAGGAAAATGTGGGCGCCAAAGTAAAAGCCAATAACCTCTTTGTCCGTGTTTCATTTTCAGTTGAACACAAAATACAATTTTGTTTATATAAATCTGTTCTATTATAAACCATTGGAGAGTGCTTGTGGAAACCCTCCAACAATTTGCAACCAATCCTATTTGGGATAACTAAATTAGACCACCAATTTTGAACATCAGAAACCACTCGGCAAGTATCATCCTACCAATAAAATATTCTAATTGCATTTTAATAGCGAAGAAGAGTAACCTCATAAAATTCTTGGACGAGATAAGTGAACTGTCGTAACATGTAACTACCTGCTGGAAATCTGTTCATTCACAGTACGCTAGAGAGTGCCCATGAACACTCCCCAGTGAACAATAAGGAAACAGTTCCATATAAAAAATGTCATTGGTTTATAATGGCATTGAAAGTTCCATATCTACCTCATAAAATTCTCAGAGAAGGTAAATATATTATCATTAACTAACTACTGGCCAGATAATGGACATTAAGCAACTCCACATTGTGTGCCTAGGTACTGAAATACTGGATGAGGCTTCTGCATTTATTGCACTTATATTAATGGTCATGGTTCCAATATCTGTTTGAATATGTATTCATTCACACTTAAATTCACTCAAACCAACATAGTATGTATAGAAAACTGAAATACTGGGGGAAACTTCTATTGCCCTAATATGAATGGACATGATTGCAATATCTGTTTGACATTACCTGTAGAGTGCCCAGGAACACTCCACAATAAACACTAAGAAAACATCTCTGTCTAACCTGTAGAGTTCCCAGGAACACTCCACAATAAACACTAAGAAAACATCTCTGTCACACCTGTAGAGTGCCCAGGAACACTCCACAATAAACACTAAGAAAACATCTCTGTCTCACCTGTAGAGTGCCCGGGAACACTCCACAATAAACACTAAGAAAACATCTCTGTCTCACCTGTAGAGTGCCCGGGAACACTCCACAATAAACACTAAGAAAACATCTCTGTCTCACCTGTAGAGTTCCCAGGAACACTCCACAATAAACACTAAGAAAACATCTCTGTCTCACCTGTAGAGTGCCTAGGAACACTCCACAATAAACACTAAGAAAACATCTCTGTCTCAGCAAATGTTCAGTCAACCAACTCTTATATTTATGACAGAATAGAAGAGCTACATACGAACTCATGAAGTTCTAGGGGAAGGTAAATATTCAAGTCAATTTACCGTTAACTATTTGCTGGCTAGACACTGCAAACGCTTTTATAACATCACAATGTGTGCATTGTAGTCACTACATACAACTATTAGCTGGAATATCTGTTCAGTCCACCAGAAAGCGTCCATTCAACCCTCTCCTGTAAACTATTAGGACACAGTTCAATATCAACAAACTTTCAATCAACCAACATAATATGCTGTTGCTTTATGATGGCATGGAAGAGTTCCATATCTACCTCATAAACGTTTCAGAGAAGGTGGATATATTATCATTATCTTGCACGCCTATCAACAGTGATGGCTGTAAAATAGTGATGTCCTGCATTTTGGTTAACATTAATAATAGTGATGGTATTATTCAATCTTTGTCTCATTTCCAAACAATAGTGATGGTCAATTTCTTTCTTCACATTTATTAATAGTGACACCACCATTATTCGGCAGGTGAGAGTACCAGTGATGTCCTGCATTTTTGGTTAACAGACCAAAACTTTTACAACACCACACTATGCATAAGTACTGAAATACTGCAGGAGACTTCAACATGTTTTGTACTTATACTAATGGCCATGGTTTCAATATCTGCTTGAATATTTGTTCCCCCACAGATTACTGGAGAGTGCCCATGAGACACTCCCCAATACACTGTTACAAAACTGTCACAACAAAACCTTTAATCGACCAAAACATAATATGTGTAGGTACTGAAATATAGGAGGAAACTTCTATTACATTAATCTTATTGGTCTCGGTTGCAATATCTTTGAGTATTTGTTCACCTACAGTTCACTGGAGAGTGCCCAGGAGCACTCCCCAATAAACTATAAGGAAACAATTCTAAACAACAAAATTATTATTATTATTAACCAACATAATATGCTGATATTGCTAAAAATATAATGTCTCAACAAATCATTCAGTTTTCCTTGTTTAAAGACCCATCTGGCTTAGTATATACAATACAGGCTTCAGATCTATTATATCCTGTCTAAACAGAGCTCCATGACCTCTAAAAACAAGATAGAACTGAACAAATGCTTCAAACATACTTGAATGGTATAGGTGCTGATATATACATAGAGTAGATTCCACTTAATTTTATCTCGTAAATGAACATGCCTGTCAATTGAATATAACTTCCAGACACCAAACCATTTATCATATCTTCAGTTTAACTTTGTCCTATCTATTGCGTTGGTTGTGGAATAAAACTCCTGTTACTTGAATAAAGAAACTTGTAAATTGTCAGGAAATTGCCTCCACAATCATTAGATCATCCTTCTTTATAGACCTATTTAGCCTCAGAACATCCAATACAGGCATCCAATCTATTTTATCCGGTCTGACATAGCTATATAAGCTCTGTAGAACAAGATATAACTGAACTGCTCAGTTTATCTCTACTTAAGCATAATAACACATACCTAGTGTGATACATGAGTATGTGTTTACATTTTACATACCAGCATACACTGGTGTTATACACTCTAAAGTCTTGCTGAAAGATTACATGAAGCTTATATCAGATAAGTGTATATGACACACTAACAAACACATATATATAAATATATAAATTTGGCCCATCTATTTCATATAGGTTGTGAAATAAAAACATGTTACTTGAATAAAGAAATATTGTAATTTGTCAAGAAACTGCCTCACCAATCATTGAATTGTCCTTGTTTATAGACCCATTTGGCCTCAGCACATCCAATATGGGCCTCTAATCTATTATATCCCGTCTGACAGAGCTCCATGAGCTCTGTAAAATAAGATACAACAGAGCAGATGCTCAGTTTGTCTCTCCTTGAGCATAATAACACATACTTAGTGTAATATCATGACTATTTATTTACATTTTATATACCAGCATGTACTAATATTATGCACTCTGAAGTTCTTGCTGAAGATTAAATAAAGCTTATATAAGATAAGTGTATATGCCACACTCTCTCTCTCTCTCACACACACACACACACACACACATATATATATATATATATATATATATATATATATATATATATATATATATATATATATATATATATATATATATATATATATATATATATATATATATATATATATATACAAATATATATATATACAGTGAATCCTGCTTAATTGTATATGTCTTAATAAATTGAAAATGACTGTCAATTCAATATAACATCTTTAGTACAAATTTGACCCATCTATTACATGTTGGATGTAGAATTAACTCCTATTATCTGAATAAATAGACTTGTGATTTGTCGAGAAAACTGGCTCGACATTCATTGAAATCTCATTGTTTATAGACACGTTTGGCCTCAGAACATCCAATACAGGCATCTTATCTATTATATTCTGTCTGACAGAGCCCCATGAGCTCTGTAAAACAAAATATAACAGAACAGATGCTCAGTTTATCTCTACTTGAGCATAATAACGCACACTTCGTGTGATACATGAGTATGTGTTTACATTTTACATACCAGCATGCACTAATATTTTGCACTCTGAAGTTTTGCTGAAAGATTACATGAAGCTTTTAGCAGATGAGTGTATATACCACACACACACACCCATATATATAAATATATATCCCACTTAATTGCACATCTCATAATTGAACATGCCTGTCAATTGAATATAACTTCCAAACACCAAACCATTCACCTTGTCTTCAGTATATATTTGACCCATCTATTTCATGTAGGTTGTGGAATAAAATCCTGTTACCTGAAATAAAGAATCTTGTAATTTGTTGAGAAGCTGCCCCAGCAATCATTGAATTTACCTTGTTTATAGACTCATGTGGCCTCAGTACATCCAAATATAGGCATCTAATCTATGCTATCCTGTCCTACAGAGCTACATGAGCTCTGTAAAACAAGATACAACAGAGCAAATGCTCAGTTTATCTCTCCTTGAGCATAGCATACTTATTATAATACATGACTATATATTTACATTTTACATACCAGTACAGTATGTGGAGAGTGTATTATCACTAAATCACCCGCAGAGTGGAGATTCCACCCAAGCAATAATTGCAAATTTGTTGCAAAACATAACAAGCACAAGCAAAGTTTCGGCCAATGGATCTCCGGGTTAAACCCGGAGGTCCATTGGCTGAAACATTGCTTGTATTTTTAGTCGATATATACAAAATTTAAAAGTTATAGTTTGGGTGATTTCGTTACAATCCACTCTCCACGTACTGTATGTACTAATATTATGCACTCTGAGGTTCTTGCTGAAGATTAAATTAAGCTTATATAATAAAAGTTTATATGCCCGGCTCACGCACACACATAATATATCTGCTTAAATATTTGTTCCCCCACAGTATACTTGAGAGTGCCCATGAAACACTCCCCAATAAACCGTAAGAAAACTAAACTGTCTCATCAAACCTTCAATCAACCAAACATAATATGTATAGGTACTGAAATATAGGAGGGAACTTCTGTTACATTAATCTTAGTAGTCATGGTTGCAATATCTCTGAGTATTTCTTCACCTACAGTTCACTGTAGAGTGCCCAGGAACAGTTCCCAGTAAACTCTAATGAAACAGTTCTAATCAACGAAACCTTCACTTAACCAACATGATGTGCTAATATTATATATAGATATATATATATATATATATAACTATGTAAACAACATTTCGGCAACTTCTTGTCATTTGGGCAACTTGCGTCATTTGGGCAACCTCAGAGATATTCATCAATATATTTGTCACAAACGTCTATATTTATTAAAACATCTCTTATCACTTCTATTTTATCAATAAATAATGCATTTGTGTATTAAAATTGAAAATATATGCATTTTTAAAAGATATATGATTTTGCGTTGCCCAAATCCGGTTGCCTTAATGCTGGTTGCCTAAAGGTCAGAAAGTGTTTACTATATAAACGTCCTTTGGGCAACATTCTGTATATATTTATTTTCATATGGGAGTCATTCAGGCAACGTTATATATATGTTCGCTTTCTATATGAACGTCATTCAGGCAACGTTTTGCATTATTATCAATAATAAATAGACGACATCTAAATAACAAGTATTTGTTTTTTAAAAGTGCGAAGTGGATCAGAATCTTGAATATCTGTCACAAATACAACATCAGAGTCGCATTTGCGAAGTGCAATCATTCCTTGATCAGCACAGTGAACTTCAAATTGAAAGATCACGAGGACGGTTCGCTCATGATCCTCATTCCTCAACTGCAATGTGGCCTTAGACAAGGCTCTTGATGTCATTTGCCAATGTGAGGTGTGGTGGCATTGTTTACTAATGCACAGAGCATGACAGTACAGTATGTGGTGATATATTTGGCTTCTGACACTGTCAACCCCGTTTCCACCGAAATAAAATGTTGGAGAGTCTGATAGTTACTCGCCCCAGTTCAGTGGTTTCCTCGGTCTTATAAAGGAGTTCCTCGTTCTGCAGTGTACCGTGCGTTTTTACCGAGAGGAAACACGTTGTCCATTTTTGCGAGGGTGGGGGCTCTCCGAGGAGAGTCAGCTACTTTAGATACTTTTGACGAGCGGCCTCAACTGCGATTGTCTGGGAGGCTTCTATTGAGTGGGGCTCGTGAGATACTCGTCCGCTTTTACCAGAGAGGAGGTTCATCTGCAAGTAACTGTCCAGATAAATTCAACCACGCCGTCTATTTTGATGAAGGGGGATAAATTCAACCACGCCGTCTGTTTTGATGAAAGGGGACCTCGTCTGAATACATCGTCTTCTAACGAGGACTGTGTGTATGTGTGTGTGTGTGGGGGGGGGGGGGGGGGGGTCCAGATATACACTATTTTCTGGGGGCAGGTCGGCCTGCATTTAAATTACCTTTGAAAGCACGATCGCTTTTACAGATTGTAAATGCGTGTGTGAGGGGAGGGGGTGATGGTTGTGGGAACCAACAGCTGCCGATCTTACCAGGACGGCTGAAATCGTCGATAAAGGGAGTGCTGCTCGAGTGCAAAGCACTCCGCTTGTGGACTAGGGGTGTGGGCATTGTGCACTCTCAAAAATTTATCCAACCGCGCTCCCAGTGAGCAAGAAAATTATCTTCTAAGGAGAGTACTACTTACTACCGTTGCTTTCACGCGAGTACTTAACTATCGCCCTTGCCATCCACCGTCCACTGCTAAATACGGTCCATGGTCTGATGAAAAGGCCCTCGTCTGAAATGCATAACTGGCGACATTCTCGTCCTCCGTGTGCCAAAGTTCAGCAGGGATGGGAGGACTCTTCTTCAAAGACACTCCTATAATTACTCTCCCCGATTACCTGCTAGCGCATTCTTGACGCGATCCATACACACACTTATGTGGGTAGGATCCCAGTTCAACATATTCGGTGTTAACAAAAGGGTGTTTAACAGGAAGAAAAGTTCAACTGCAGGTTCGGATTTTAATAAACTCTCTATCTCGAGAGCCTGGATTGCCTCTAATGAATAGTCCTATTTGGTTCCCAAAATCATTTAAGAAAAATTATTTGAGTGTGGATTGGTCTCAAATGCAACTAATGGCTCGTGTATTCATAATTTGGACAGTTCTTCACGAAAACCAGAACAAATCAAACATATCCGAATATCACAAAAAGGTTAGCAAATTATAGTCAAGTCTGACTCAGGGTTTGAATTCCAATTAAACCCACATCTTAGGGGTGGGGTGGTGAGGGGTGTACTTTGCAGTGCCCCCAAAGGCAACTATGACTCGTCTTACCATGAGGTGGGTCCATTTGGATGAAAACCAGGAATGGTCGGACGCGGCGTGTGCACATCCAAAGTGCGCAAGGGTATGGCAAGAAGGAAAAATCAGGTTTTGGGCTCGAAATTACAATAATGATCATTATCATAATTTGTGCTCGACGGCATAAAGACAAGGCCCATTCCGACCTTGGCGGAACACATTCGGTGTTGGTAAGTGGATGGCAAATAAGAATTGTTCGATTTCAGGCAGGCCTAGATTTCAATAAAAATCTATATTCTTCAGAACCTGGATTGGTTGTAAAGGTGCTAATTACACGTGTTATTAAGTAAAATGCATGAAAACCAAGGCGGGTCGGATCCTAATTGAACACGCCCGCAAAACACAGAGATGGCAAATAATGAAGGTCCCACTTTAGGCCCAGGTTTCAATAAAATCCTTATCTTGAGAGCCTGTAGTTGTCTCAAAGATAAGAGATGATTCAGGTGAACACGATTTGGGGTCATTGGCATGAAAACCAGTATGCGTCGGCGCTCCGCTAACACATCCAGAATTCACAGGAGAATGGGGAATTTTAGAAAAACATGCATTTTGGCCGGATTTAAAAAAAGACCACATCTTGTGAGCACGGAGTGACCCAAATGGCAACAAATAACATGTTTATCTTTACTTGGACTTGTTCGGAAAAAAGCAGACAGAGACTGAAATCCGGTTAAACGTCATTTGGGCAACGTGTTGTATATATTTTTATCGTATGGGAGTCATTCAGGCAACGTAATATATATGCTCGCTTTCTATATGAACGCCATTCAGGCAACGTTTTGCATTATTATCAATATTAAATAGACGACATCTAAATAACAAGTATTTGTTTTTTAAAAGTGCGAAGTGGATCAGAAGCTTGAATATCTGTCATAAATACAACATCAGAGTTGCGTTTGCGAAGTGCAATCGTTCCTTGATCAGCACAGTGAACTTCAAGTGAAATTGAAAGATTACGAGGTCGGTTCGCTCATGATCCTCATTCCTCAACTGCAATGTGGCCTTAAACAAGGCTCTTGGTGTCATTTGCCCATGTGAGGTGTGGTGCCATTGTTTACTAATGCACAGAGCATGACAGTACAGTATGTGGTGATATATTCGGTTTCTGACACCTGTCAACCCCGTTTCCATCGGAATAAAATGTTGGAGAGTCTGATAGTTACTCGCCCCAGTTCAGTGGTTTCCTCGGTCTTATAAAGGAGTTCCTCGTTCTGCAGTGTACCGTGCGTTTTTACCGAGAGGAAATACATTGTCCATTTTTGCGAGGGGTGGGGGCTCTCCGAGGACAGCCAGCTACTTTAGATACTTTTGACGAGCGGCCTCAACTGCGATTGTCTGGGGGGGCTTCTATTGAGTGGGGCTCGTGAGATACACAACGATGGTCCCACTTTAGGCCCAGGTTTCAATAAAATCCTTATCTTGAGAGCCTGTAATTGTCTCAAAGATAAGAGATGATTCAGGTGAACACGATTTGGGGTCATTGGCATGAAAACCAGTATGCGTCGGTGCTTCGCTAACGCATCCACAATTCACAGGAGGATGGGAAATTTAAGAAAAATATGCATTTTGGCCGGATTTAAAAAAAAACACATCTTGTGAGCACGGAGTGACCCAAATGGCAACAAATAACATGTTTATCGTTATTTGGACTTGTTCGGAGAAAAGCACAGAGAGACTGAAATCCGGTTAAACGTCATTTGGGCAACGTGTTGTATATATTTTTATCATATGGGAGTCATTCAGGCAACGTTATATATATGTTCGCTTTCTATATGAACGCCATTCAGGCAACGTTTTGCATTATTATCAATATTAAATAGACGACATCTAAATAACAAGTATTTGTTTTTTAAAAGTGCGAAGTGGATCAGAATCTTGAATATCTGTCACAAATACAACATCAGAGTTGCGTTTGCGAAGTGCAATCGTTCCTTGATCAGCACAGTGAACTTCAAATTGAAAGATTACGAGGTCGGTTCGCTCATGATCCTCATTCCTCAACTGCAATGTGGCCTTAAACAAGGCTCTTGGTGTCATTTGCCCATGTGAGGTGTGGTGCCATTGTTTACTAATGCACAGAGCATGACAGTACAGTATGTGGTGATATATTTGGCTTCTGACACTGTCAACCCCGTTTCCACCGGAATAAAATGTTGGAGAGTCTGATAGTTACTCGCCCCAGTTCAGTGGTTTCCTCGGTCGTATAAAGGAGTTCCTCGTTCTGCAGTGTACCGTGCGTTTTTACCGAGAGGAAATACATTGTCCATTTTTGCGAGGGGTGGGGGCTCTCCGAGGAGAGCCAGCTACTTTAGATACTTTTGACGAGCGGCCTCAACTGCGATTGTCTCGGAGGCTTCTATTGAGTGGGGCTCGTGAGATACACAACGAAGGTCCCACTTTAGGCCCAGGTTTCAATAAAATCCTTATCTTGAGAGCCTGTAATTGTCTCAAAAATAAGAGATGATTCGGGTGAACACGATTTGGGGTCGTTGGCATGAAAACCAGTATGAGTCGGTGCTTCGCTAACGCATCCCCAATTCACAGGAGGATGGGAAATTTAAGAAAAATATGCATTTTGGCCGGATTTAAAAAAAGACCACATCCTGAGAGCACGGAGTGACCCAAATGGCAACAAATAACATGTTTATCGTTATTTTACTTGTTCGGTGAAACGCAGACAGAGACTGAAATCCGGTTAAACGTCATTTGCGCAACGTGCTGCGTATATTTTTATCATATGGGAGTAGTTTAGGCAACGTTATATATATGTTAGTTTTCTAAATGAACGCCTTTCACAGAACGTTTTGCATTTTATCAATTTTAAATAGACTACATCTAAACAACCAGTATTTGTTGTTTTTTTTTCAATGTGCGAAGTGGATCAGAATCTTGAATATCCGTCACAAGTGGAATATGAGAGCCGAGTTAGTGAAGCGCAATGGTTCATTGATGGCACAGTGATTTTAAAATTGAAAGCTCACGGTGACTGTTCGCTGATGATCCTCATTCATCATCTGCCATCCGTGAGCCCTTAGCCAAGGTTCTTGGAGTCTTTTTCCCATGTACTATGTGGTACCATTGCGTACTAAGGCACAGAGCACAACAGAACAGCATGAGGGGTACACTGGCTTCTGACACTTTCAACACGGTATCCACCAGATTAAAATGTTGGGGAGTCTAATAGTTACTTGTCGCAGCTCGGTTGGTTTTTCGGCTGCGTTAACCAGCAAAATAGTCGCGTTCGTGTGTATGTATGCGTGCCAATGGTTCAAATGAAAGTGTCAATGACACTTTAGCATAACCTGACTTTGTGTTGTGTTTTGTGAAATGGATAATGTTGTCTATGAATTGATTATGAAATACGACAAGAAGTTTGATAAATGAGAATATGTTAATTTCTGTTCCCTGTATGCTATGTTTCCAATAAGAATAGTTCGAAGTTTAGACTGTACTAAAGAAATGAGGACTGGGTTAATGTGGCACTCAGTTAATGCATGGCGACCAAAGTTACCAAATTTCAGTAAACTTATTCCAAAACAAGCCATTTTACCAGGTTGCAATGAACTCCCTTGTTAAATATAGCTCGAAGACGTTGCTGAAGGAATCTAGTTCACACGACAGCTCGGCGGTCACGGTTGGCCGATCATGCCCAAAATAGGAAAGACTCACTTAGAGATCATACCTCGTTATTCTACCAACTTGCAATGGAATCCTTTCATAAAAACAACCTGTAGACAGTACTAAAGGAATATAGGTCAACTGACCAGGCGGGATAACGGCTGAACGATCGCGACCAAAACAGAGCAGACTCATCTAAACATTATACCGAGTTATCCGTCCAAGTTAACATGAAATCGCTTAACAAATATGAACTGTAGACTGTGCTAACAAATCTACGTCATAGGCGTCGATCATGACATTATACTGAGTCATCCTACAATTTTGCAATGGAATTCCCTTAATAAATGCAATCTGTAGACTGGGCCAAAGAAATCTAGGTAACGCGCCTCTGCGATAGTCACGGTTGACTGAACCCAACCAAACAGGACGTTCTGCTCCAGTAATTACGCAGAGTCATCCTACGACGTTAAAATATAATCCCTTCATAAATATGACCTGTGGAGTGTGGTAAAGATTTTCGGGCTTCGGCACTTGTAGCCGTCACGGTGGACCGATCGCTATCAAAAGGGCGTGTTCTTGTCTAGACAACATACGGAGTCACCCTATAAAGATTCAATGAAATCCCTTCCTAAATACGACCTTTAGACTATGTTAAAGTTTTTCGGGCTTCGGGCTTCGGACCCGCGTAGCCGTCAGGGTTGACCGATCACGACTAAAATATGACGTTCTCGTCTAGACATTATACTGACTCTTTGTACCGAGTTACGATGAAGTCCCTTCATAAATACGAGATTTGGACTGTACTAAAAGTTTTTGGGTTTCAGCCTCGGGCATTTAACACGGCGTACTGATGCAAAAAGGGGGAAGTCTCACCCCGACCTGACCGTGAACCCACATATGGAATTTTGTGATGATCTGACAAGTACTACCGGGTGTAGACTGTGGAAAAGAAAATCTGAACAGACTGACAGACAGATTGACTTCCGTACGAGTGGTGGTAATAGCTTATCTTGACATTGTCAAGTTCAGTTATAAAGCAGTATGAACTAACGATCCACTAGAACAAATTATATGGGATGTGGATGCTATGCCAAAGTAAAATGGCAAAACAAACAGGAAAACATATTTTATGCACTTCAGCAAGCGTAAGCTATCGTCCCTTCATTAATTCCTACTGAAAGTGAAATCATGAAAAATATGGCTGAAGATAAGTGGTGCTCGAAATATTCCCCACAATATATCCGGTAAGTACAGACACCTGTCGATGTATCTGCCGAGGAACCTGCTCACAGATTGATTTGGGATTAAGTTGGCAGACTGGTCGGCGAGTGGATTTCATCTGGTCAACATGCCCATAGCGCGTTGAGGATACACCATTCAGTAAAGAGAGTGCTTTCGCGTACAAAGCACTCCGCATTCTAACGAGGGCTGGGTGCACTGTTCACTCTCAAAAACTCATTCAACTGCGCTCCCTCATAGTAAGATGCTCATCTTCTGAAGAGAGTATTAGTTACTGCCGTGGCTTTCCCGCTCATGGTTAGCTATCTCGACCTTACCTTCCACTTTGGTAAGAGGAAGCCCTCGCCTAGAAGTACGGTCGTGTTCTGATGAAAAAACCCTCACCTAAAATGCACAGTTCGTGATCAAAATCGGTGAAGCTCTCGTCTCTCTGTTTATGAAATGAAATACAAGAACTGATAACTGAGAATATGTTAATTTCTATTATCTGTTTGCTATGTTTGGAATAAGAATAATTTAAGGTTTAGACTGTGCTGAAGAAGTGAGGCCTGAGTATAAATTATTTCAAAAAGAGTCATCCTACCAAGTTCCAATGAAATTCCTTTATAAATATAACTCGCAGACATTGCCAAAGGAATCTAGGTCACATGACAGCTCGGCGGTCACAGTTGGCCGATCATTACCAAAATAGGAGAGTTCCATCTAGATATCATACCAAGTTATCCTACGTCACGGCTGATCAATTTTGCAATATCATACCAAGTTATCCTACGTTACGGCTGATCAATTTTGCAATGACAAAGCTTTATTAAATGCAATCTGCAGACTGTGCTAAAGGAATCTAGGAAACGCTCCATGCGGCCGTCACGGTTGACTGAAACCGACCAAAAAGTTCTCATCTCGACATTATACAGAGTCATCCTACGAAGTTAAAATCAAATACCTTCGTAAAAACGACCTGTAGACTGTGGAAAACATGTTCGGGCTTCGGGCCCGCGTAGCTGTCAAGGTGGGCCGATCGAGACCAAAAGGGGACGTTTTCTTCCTTCTGCACATTATACGGAGGAATCGTCGTACAAAGTTACAATAAAATCACTTTATAAATACTACCTGTAGGGTGTGTGAGTGGTTTTCGGGCTTCGGACCACGTAGCCGTTACGGCCGATCGGTCGCGACCAAAAGTGGACGTTCTCATCTAGACATTCGAAGTTTTCCCACCAAGTTACAACGAAATCCCTTCATAAATTCGACCTGGGAGCTGTACTGAATGTTTTCGTGTTTCAGGCTCCGACAGCCGTCACAACTGACCGATCACGGCCAGAAGTGGACATTGTCATCCGGAAAGGACCTTAAACCAGCATGTGAACATTCGCGAGGATCCGAGTAGAACTGTGGAGTGTAACCTATGTTAAAGTAAATGTAAACAGACTGACAGACTTCCACACGCGTGATGGAAATAATAGCTTATCTTGACTTTGTCAAGTTGAGCTAAAAATCCGTATGAACCTACGATCCACTAAAGCAAATATAGATGCGATGTGGTGCAAGGCCAAAGTAAAAGGCCAAAAAAGACCTAAACAGTTGTTTCATACATTTTAGTAAACGTAACCGATCTTCCCATCATCAATTCCTACTGAAACTGGTATCAGGAAAAATATGGCTAAAGATGGATCGTCCTCGAAATATTTCCCACGATATAGCCGGTAAGTACAGACACCTGTCGGAGTAAATGTCGGGGAATTTGCCCACACATTGATTTGAGATTAATTTGGTAGACTGGTCTGCGAGTGAATTCCATCTGGTCAAATTGCTCCATACCGCGTCGAGGATACATCACTCAGTGAAGAGAGAGTGTCTTCACATCTACACATACAACCGGTATAGGTTTATGACCCGACAGATAACCCGCCCTACCCATGCATACACATACCCTCAGTCAAACACACCAACATCTGTCCTTGTTTACTTGAGTTTAAATGAAGAACGTACTATTGGACGAAACTATATATTTTACAATAACGAACAGAGAAATTTATTATAAATGAAGAAGATTGGTCTGTTACAGGGTGGTTATTTAGCACTGTCCACAATACATCAAAGGGAGAGGGGGGGGGGGGGGGGTGGTGGATCGTACAAAATCGGGTCGTATTCACTCAACACAGTGGATGTGGGTTAATTTGTAGCCTAACTGATTTAAGAGTATAATTCTGCAGTGAGCCGTGGGTGAGCTTTCAAATAATGAAGGTCCCACTTTAGGCCCAGGTTTCAATAAACTCCTTATCTTGAGAGCCTGTAGTTGTCTCAAAGATAAGAGATGATTCAGGTGAACACGATTTGGGGTCATTGGCATGAAAACCAGTATGCGTCTGTGCTTCGCTAACGCATCCACAATTCACAGGAGGATGGGAAATTTAAGAAAAATATGCATTTTGGCCGGATTTAAAAAAGACCACATCTTGTGAGCACGGAGTGACCCAAATGGCAACAAATCACATGTTTATCGTTATTTGGACTTGTTCGGAGAAAAGCAAACAGAGACTGAAATCCGGTTAAACGTCATTTGGGCAACGTGTTGCATATATTTTTATCATATGGGAGTCATTCAGGCAACGTAATATATATGCTCGCTTTCTATATGAACGCCATTCAGGCAACGTTTTGCATTATTATCAATATTAAATAGACGACATCTAAATAACAAGTATTTGTTTTTTAAAAGTGCGAAGTGGATCAGAAGCTTGAATATCTGTCACAAATACAACATCAGAGTTGCGTATGCGAAGTGCAATCGTTCCTTGATCAGCACAGTGAACTTCAAATTGAAAGATTACGAGGTCGGTTCGCTCATGATCCTCATTCCTCAACTGCAATGTGGCCTTAAACAAGGCTCTTGGTGTCATTTGCCCATGTGAGGTGTGGTGTCATTGTTTACTAATACACAGAGCATGACAGTACAGTATGTGGTGATATATTTGGTTTCTGACACTGTCAACCCCGTTTCCATCGGAATAAAATGTTGGAGAGTCTGATAGTTACTCGGCCCAGTTCAGTGGTTTCCTCGGTCTTATAAAGGAGTTCCTCGTTCTGCAGTGTACCGTGCGTTTTTACCGAGAGGAAATACATTGTCCATTTTTGCGAGGGGTGGGGGCTCTCCGAGGAGAGCCAGCTACTTTAGATACTTTTGACGAGCGGCCTCAACTGCGATTGTCTGGGGGGCTTCTATTGAGTGGGGCTCGTGAGATACACAACGAAGGTCCCACTTTAGGCCCAGGTTTCAATAAAATCCTTATCTTGAGAGCCTGTAATTGTCTCAAAGATAAGAGATGATTCAGGTGAACACGATTTGGGGTCATTGGCATGAAAACCAGTATGCGTCGGTGCTTCGCTAACGCATCCACAATTCACAGGAGGATGGGAAATTTAAGAAAAATATGCATTTTGGCCGGATTTAAAAAAAACACATCTTGTGAGCACGGAGTGACCCAAATGGCAACAAATAACATGTTTATCGTTATTTGGACTTGTTCGGAGAAAAGCACAGAGAGACTGAAATCCGGTTAAACGTCATTTGGGCAACGTGTTGTATATATTTTTATCATATGGGAGTCATTCAGGCAACGTTATATATATGTTCGCTTTCTATATGAACGCCATTCAGGCAACGTTTTGCATTATTATCAATATTAAATAGACAACATCTGAATAACAAGTATTTGTTTTTTTAAAAGTGCGAAGTGGATCAGAATCTTGAATATCTGTCACAAATACAACATCAGAGTTGCGTTTGCGAAGTGCAATCGTTCCTTGATCAGCACAGTGAACTTCAAATTGAAAGATTACGAGGTCGGTTCGCTCATGATCCTCATTCCTCAACTGCAATGTGGCCTTAAACAAGGCTCTTGGTGTCATTTGCCCATGTGAGGTGTGGTGCCATTGTTTACTAATGCACAGAGCATGACAGTACAGTATGTGGTGATATATTTGGCTTCTGACACTGTCAACCCCGTTTCCACCGGAATAAAATGTTGGAGAGTCTGATAGTTACTCGCCCCAGTTCAGTGGTTTCCTCGGTCGTATAAAGGAGTTCCTCGTTCTGCAGTGTACCGTGCGTTTTTACCGAGAGGAAATACATTGTCCATTTTTGCGAGGGGTGGGGGCTCTCCGAGGAGAGCCAGCTACTTTCGATACTTTTGACGAGCGGCCTCAACTGCGATTGTCTCGGAGGCTTCTATTGAGTGGGGCTCGTGAGATACACAACGAAGGTCCCACTTTAGGCCCAGGTTTCAATAAAATCCTTATCTTGAGAGCCTGTAATTGTCTCAAAGATAAGAGATGATTCGGGTGAACACGATTTGGGGTCGTTGGCATGAAAACCATTATGAGTCGGTGCTTCGCTAACGCATCCCCAATTCACAGGAGGATGGGAAATTTAAGAAAAATATGCATTTTGGCCGGATTTAAAAAAAGAACACATCTTGAGAGCACGGATTGACTCAAATGGCAACAAATAACATGTTTATCGTTATTTTACTTGTTCGGTGAAACGCAGACAGAGACTGAAATCCGGTTAAACGTCATTTGCGCAACGTGTTGCATATATTTTTATCATATGGGAGTAGTTTAGGCAACGTTATATATATGTTAGTTTTCTAAATGAACGCCTTTCACAGAACGTTTTGCATTTTATCAATTTTAAATAGACTACATCTAAACAACCAGTATTTGTTGTTTTTTTTTCAATGTGCGAAGTGGATCAGAATCTTGAATATCCGTCACAAGTGGAATATGAGAGCCGAGTTAGTGAAGCGCAATGGTTCATTGATGGCACAGTGATTTTAAAATTGAAAGCTCACGGTAACCGTAACTGTTCGCTGATGATCCTCATTCATCATCTGCCATCCGTGAGCCCTTAGACAAGGTTCTTGGAGTCTTTTTTCCCATGTACTATGTGGTACCATTGCGTACTAAGGCACAGAGCACAACAGAACAGCATGAGGGGTACACTGGCTTCTGACACTTTCAACACGGTATCCACCAGATTAAAATGTTGGGGAGTCTAATAATTACTTGTCGCAGCTCGGTTGTTTTTTCGGCTGCGTTAACCAGCAAAATAGTCGCGTTTGTGTGTATGTATGCGTGCCAATGGTTCAAATGAAAGTGTCAATGACACTTTAGCAGAACCTGACTTTGTGTTGTGTTTTGTGAAATGGATAATGTTGTCTATGAATTGATTATGAAATACGACAAGAAGTTTGATAAATGAGAATATGTTAATTTCTGTTCCCTGTATGCTATGTTTCCAATAAGAATAGTTCGAAGTTTAGACTGTACTAAAGAAATGAAGCCTGGTTTAATGTGGCACTCAGTTAATGCATGGCGACCAAAGTTACCAAGTTTCAGTAAACTTATTCCAAAACAAGCCATTTTACCAGGTTGCAATGGACTCCCTTGTTAAATATAGCTCGAGGACGTTGCTGAAGGAATCTAGTTCACACGACAGCTCGGCGGTCACGGTTGGCCGATCATGCCCAAAATAGGAAAGACTCACTTAGAGATCATACCGCGTTATTCTACCAACTTGCAATGGAATCCTTTCATAAAAACAACCTGTAGACAGTACTAAAGGAATATAGGTCAACTGACCAGGTGGGATAACGGCTGAACGATCGTGACCAAAACAGAGCAGACTCATCTAAACATTATACCGAGTTATCCGTCCAAGTTAACATGAAATCGCTTAACAAATATGAACTGTAGACTGTGCTAACAAATCTACGTCATAGGCGTCGATCATGACATTATACTGAATCATCCTACAATTTTGCAATGGAATTCCCTTAATAAATGCAATCTGTAGACTGGGCCAAAGAAATCTAGGTAACGCGCCTCTGCGATAGTCACGGTTGACTGAACCCAACCAAACAGGACGTTCTGCTCCAGTAATTACGCAGAGTCATCCTACGACGTTAAAATATAATCCCTTCATAAATATGACCTGTGGAGTGTGGTAAAGATTTTCGGGCTTCGGGACTTGTAGCCGTTACGGTGGACCGATCGCTATCCAAAGGGCGCGTTCTTGTCTAGACATCATACGGAGTCACCCTATAAAGATTCAATGAAATCCCTTCCTAAATACAACCTTTAGACTATGTTAAAGTTTTTCGGGCTTCGGGCTTCGGACCCGCGTAGCCGTCAGGGTTGACCGATCACGACTAAAATAGGACGTTCTCATCTAGACATTATACTGAGTCTTTGTACCGAGTTACGATGAAATCCCTTCATAAATACGAGATTTGGACTGTACTAAAAGTTTTTGGGTTTCAGCCTCGGGCATTTAACACGGCGTACTGATGCGAACAAAAGGGGGAAGTCTCACCCAGACATGACCGTGAACCCAGATATGGAATTTTGTGATGATCTGACAAGTACTACGGGGTGTAGACTGTGGAAAAGAAAATCTGAACAGACTGACAGACAGACTGACTTCCGTACGAGTGGTGGTAATAGCTTATCTTGACATTGTCAAGTTCAGTTATAAAGCAGTATGAACTAACGATCCACTAGAACAAATTATGTGGGATGTGGATGCTATGCCAAAGTAAAATGGCAAGACAAACAGGAAAACATATTTTATGCACTTCAGCAAGCGTAAGCTATCGTCCCTTCATTAATTCCTACTGAAAGTGAAATCATGAAAAATATGGCTGAAGATAAGTGGTGCTCGAAATATTCCCCACAATATATCCGGTAAGTACAGACACCTGTCGATGTATCTGCCGAGGAACCTGCTCACAGATTGATTTGGGATTAAGTTGGCAGACTGGTCGGCGAGTGGATTTTATCTGGTCAACATGCCCATAGCGCGTTGAGGATACACCATTCAGTAAAGAGAGTGCTTTCGCGTACAAAGCACTCCGCATTCTAACGAGGGCTGGGTGCACTGTTCACTCTCAAAAACTCATTCAACTGCGCTCCCTCATAGTAAGACGCTCATCTTCTGAAGAGAGTATTAGTTACTGCCGTGGCTTTCCCGCTCATGGTTAGCTATCTCGACCTTACCTTCCACTTTGGTAAGAGGAAGCCCTCGCCTAGAAGTACGGTCCGTGTTCTGATGAAAAAACCCTCACCTAAAATGCACAGTTCGTGATCAAAATCGGTGAAGCTCTCGTCTCTCTGTTTATGAAATGAAATACAAGAACTGATAACTGAGAATATGTTAATTTCTATTCTCTGTTTGCTATGTTTGGAATAAGAATAATTTAAGGTTTAGACTGTGCTGAAGAAGTGAGGCCTGAGTATAAATTATTTCAAAAAGAGTCATCCTACCAAGTTCCAATGAAATTCCTTTATAAATATAACTCGCAGACATTGCCAAAGGAATCTATGTCACATGACAGCTCTGCGGTCACAGTTGGCCGATCATTACCAAAATAGGAGAGTTCCATCTAGATATCATACCAAGTTATCCTACGTCACGGCTGATCAATTTTGCAATTTCATACCAAGTTATCCTACGTCACGGCTGATCAATTTTGCAATGACAAAGCTTTATTAAATGCAATCTGTGCTAAAGGAATCTAGGAAACGCCCCATGCGGCCGTCACAGTTGACTGAAACCGACCAAAAAGTTCTCATCTCGACATTATACAGAGTCATCCTACGAAGTTAAAATCAAATACCTTCGTAAAAACGACCTGTAGACTGTGGAAAACATGTTCGGGCTTCGGGCCCGCGTAGCTGTCAAGGTGGGCCGATAGAGACCAAAAGGGGACGTTTTCTTCCTTCTGCACATTATACGGAGGAATCGTCGTACAAAGTTACAATAAAATCACTTTATAAATACTACCTGTAGGGTGTGTGAGTGGTTTTCGGGCTTCGGACCACGTAGCCGTTACGGCCGATCGGTCGCGACCAAAAGTGGACGTTCTCATCTAGACATTCGAAGTTTTCCCACCAAGTTACAACGAAATCCCTTCATAAATTCGACCTGGGAGCTGTACTGAATGTTTTCGTGTTTCAGGCTCCGACAGCCGTCACAACTGACCGATCACGGCCAGAAGTGGACATTGTCATCCGGAAAGGACCTTAAACCAGCATGTGAACATTCGCGAGGATCCGAGTAGAACTGTGGAGTGTAACCTATGTTAAAGTAAATGTAAACAGACTGACAGACTTCCACACGCGTGATGGAAATAATAGCTTATCTTGACTTTGTCAAGTTGAGCTAAAAATCCGTATGAACCTACGATCCACTAAAGCAAATATAGATGGGATGTGGTGCAAGGCCAAAGTAAAATGGCAAAAAAAACCTGAACAGATGTTTCATACATTTTAGTAAACGTAACCGATCTTCCCATCATCAATTCCTACTGAAACTGGTATCAGGAAAAATATGGCTAAAGATGGATCGTCCTCGAAATATTTCCCACGATATAGCCGGTAAGTACAGACACCTGTCGGAGTAAATGTCGGGGAATCTGTCCACACATTGATTTGAGATTAATTTGGTAGACTGGTCTGCGAGTGAATTCCATCTGGTCAAATTGCTCCATACCGCGTCGAGGATACACCACTCAGTGAAGAGAGAGTGTCTTCACATCTACACATACAACCGGTATAGGTTTATGACCCGACAGATAACCCGCCCTACCCAAGCATACACATACCCTCAGTCAAACACACCAACATCTGTCCTTGTTTACTTGAGTTTAAATGAAGAACGTACTATTGGACGAAACTATATATTTTACAATAACAAACAGAGAAATTTATTATAAATGAAGAAGATTGGTCTGTTACAGGGTGGTTATTTAGCACTGTCCACAATACATCAAAGGGAGGGGGTGGTGGATCGTACAAAATCGGGTCGTATTCACTCAACACAGTGGGTGTGGGTTAATTTGTAGCCTAACTGATTTAAGAGTATAATTCTGCAGTGAGCCGTGGGTGAGCTTTCAAATAATGAAGGTCCCACTTTAGGCTCAGGTTTCAATAAACTCCTTATCTTGAGAGCCTGTAGTTGTCTCAAAGATAAGAGATGATTCAGGTGAACACGATTTGGGGTCATTGGCATGAAAACCAGTATGCGTCTGTGCTTCGCTAACGCATCCACAATTCACAGGAGGATGGGAAATTTAAGAAAAATATGCATTTTGGCCGGATTTCAAAAAGACCACATCTTGTGAGCACGGAGTGACCCAAATGGCAACAAATCACATGTTTATCGTTATTTGGACTTGTTCGGAGAAAAGCAGACAGAGACTGAAATCCGGTTAAACGTCATTTGGGCAACGTGTTGTATATATTTTTATCATATGGGAGTCATTCAGGCAACGTAATATATATGCTCGCTTTCTATATGAACGCCATTCAGGCAACGTTTTGAATTATTATCAATATTAAATAGACGACATCTAAATAACAAGTATTTGTTTTTTAAAAGTGCGAAGTGGATCAGAAGCTTGAATATCTGTCACAAATACAACATCAGAGTTGCGTTTGCGAAGTGCAATCGTTCCTTGATCAGCACAGTGAACTTCAAATTGAAAGATTACGAGGTCGGTTCGCTCATGATCCTCATTCCTCAACTGCAATGTGGCCTTAAACAAGGCTCTTGGTGTAATTTGCCCATGTGAGGTGTGGTGCCATTGTTTACTAATGCACAGAGCATGACAGTACAGTATGTGGTGATATATTTGGTTTCCGACACTGTCAACCCCGTTTCCATCGGAATAAAATGTTGGAGAGTCTGATAGTTACTCGCCCCAGTTCAGTGGTTTCCTCGGTCTTATAAAGGAGTTCCTCGTTCTGCAGTGTACCGTGCGTTTTTACCGAGAGGAAATACATTGTCCATTTTTGCGAGGGGTGGGGGCTCTCCGAGGACAGCCAGCTACTTTAGATACTTTTGACGAGCGGCCTCAACAGCGATTGTCTGGGGGGCTTCTATTGAGGGGGGCTCGTGAGATACACAACGAAGGTCCCACTTTAGGCCCAGGTTTCAATAAAATCCTTATCTTGAGAGCCTGTAATTGTCTCAAAGATAAGAGATGATTCAGGTGAACACGATTTGGGGTCATTGGCATGAAAACCAGTATGCGTCGGTGCTTCGCTAACGCATCCACAATTCACAGGAGGATGGGAAATTTAAGAAAAATATGCATTTTGGCCGGATTTGAAAAAAAACACATCCTGTGAGCACGGAGTGACCCAAATGGCAACAAATAACATGTTTATCGTTATTTGGACTTGTTCGGAGAAAAGCACAGAGAGACTGAAATCCGGTTAAACTCAGGCAACGTTATATATATGTTCGCTTTCTATATGAACGCCATTCAGGCAACGTTTTGCATTATTATCAATATTAAATAGACGACATCTAAATAACAAGTATTTGTTTTTTAAAAGTGCGAAGTGGATCAGAATCTTGAATATCTGTCACAAATACAGCATCAGAGTTGCGTTTGCGAAGTGCAATCGTTCCTTGATCAGCACAGTGAACTTCAAATTGAAAGATTACGAGGTCGGTTCGCTCATGATCCTCATTCCTCAACTGCAATGTGGCCTTAAACAAGGCTCTTGGTGTCATTTGCCCATGTGGGGTGTGGTGCCATTGTTTACTAATGCACAGAGCATGACAGTACAGTATGTGGTGATATATTTGGCTTCTGACACTGTCAACCCCGTTTCCACCGGAATAAAATGTTGGAGAGTGTGATAGTTACTCGCCCCAGTTCAGTGGTTTCCTCGGTCGTATAAAGGAGTTCCTCGTTCTGCAGTGTACCGTGCGTTTTTACCGAGAGGAAATACATTGTCCATTTTTGCGAGGGGTGGGGGCTCTCAGAGGAGAGCCAGCTACTTTAGATACTTTTGACGAGCGGCCTCAACTGCGATTGTCTCGGAGGCTTCTATTGAGTGGGGCTCGTGAGATACACAACGAAGGTCCCACTTTAGGCCCAGGTTTCAATAAAATCCTTATCTTGAGAGCCTGTAATTGTCTCAAAGATAAGAGATGATTCGGGTGAACACGATTTGGGGTCGTTGGCATGAAAACCAGTATGAGTCGGTGCTTCGCTAACGCATCCCCAATTCACAGGAGGATGGGAAATTTAAGAAAAATATGCATTTTGGCCGGATTTAAAAAAAGAACACATCTTGAGAGCACGGAGTGACCCAAATGGCAACAAATAACATGTTTATCGTTATTTTACTTGTTCGGTGAAACGCAGACAGAGACTGAAATCCGGTTAAACGTCATTTGCGCAACGTGTTGCATATATTTTTATCATATGGGAGTACTTTAGGCAACGTTATATATATGTTAGTTTTCTAAATGAACGCCTTTCACACAACGTTTTGCATTTTATCAATTTTAAATAGACTACATCTAAACAACCAGTATTTGTTTTTTTTCAATGTGCGAAGTGGATCAGAATCTTGAATATCCTTCACAAATGGAATATGAGAGTCGAGTTAGTGAAGCGCAATGGTTCATTGATGGCACAGTGATTTTAAAATTGAAAGCTCACGGTGACTGTTCGTTGATGATCCTCATTCATCATCTGCCATCCGTGAGCCCTTAGACAAGGTTCTTGGAGTCTTTTTCCCATGTACTATGTGGTACCATTGCGTACTAAGGCACAGAGCACAACAGAACAGCATGAGGGGTACACTGGCTTCTGACACTTTCAACACGGTATCCACCAGATTAAAATGTTAGGGAGTCTAATAGTTACTTGTCGCAGCTCGGTTGGTTTTTCGGCTGCGTTAACCAGCAAAATAGTCGCGTTCGTGTGTATGTATGCGTGCCAATGGTTCAAATGAAAGTGTCAATGACACTTTAGCATAACCTGACTTTGTGTTGTGTTTTGTGAAATGGATAATGTTGTCTATAAATTGATTATGAAATACGACAAGAAGTTTGATAAATGAGAATATGTTAATTTCTGTTCCCTGTATGCTATGTTTCCAATAAGAATAGTTCGAAGTTTAGACTGTACTAAAGAAATGAGGCCTGGGTTAATGTGGCACTCAGTTAATGCATGGCGACCAAAGTTTCCATGTTTCAGTAAACTTATTCCAAAACAAGCCATTTTACCAGGTTGCAATGAACTCCCTTGTTAAATATAGCTCGAAGACGTTGCTGAAGGAATCTAGTTCACACGACAGCTCGGCGGTCACGGTTGGCCGATCATGCCCAAAATAGGAAAGACTCACTTAGAAATCATACCGCGTTATTCTACCAACTTGCAATGGAATCCTTTCATAAAAACAACCTGTAGACAGTACTAAAGGAATATAGGTCAACTGACCAGGCGGGATAACGGCTGACCGATCGCGACCAAAACAGAGCAGACTCATCTAAACATTATACCGAGTTATCCGTCCAAGTTAACATGAAATCGCTTAACAAATATGAACTGTAGACTGTGCTAACAAATCTACGTCATAGGCGTCGATCATGACATTATACTGAGTCATCCTACAATTTTGCAATGGAATTCCCTTAATAAATGCAATCTGTAGACTGGGCCAAAGAAATCTAGGTAACGCGCCTCTGCGATAGTCACGGTTGACTGAACCCAACCAAACAGGACGTTCTGCTCCAGTAATTACGCAGAGTCATCCTACGACGTTAAAATATAATCCCTTCATAAATATGACCTGTGGAGTGTGGTAAAGGTTTTCGGGCTTCGGGACTTGTAGCCGTCACGGTGGACCGATCGCTATCAAAAGGGCGCGTTCTTGTCTAGACATCATACGGAGTCACCCTATAAAGATTCAATGAAATCCCTTCCTAAATACGACCTTTAGACTATATTAAAGTTTTTCGGGCTTCGGGCTTCGGACCCGCGTAGCCGTCAGGGTTGACCGATCACGACTAAAATAGGACGTTCTCGTCTAGACATTATACTGAGTCTTTGTACCGAGTTACGATGAAATCCCTTCATAAATACGAGATTTGGACTGTACTAAAAGTTTTTGGGTTTCAGCCTCGGGCATTTAACACGGCGTACTGATGCAAAAAAAGGGGGGAAGTCTCACCCCGACCTGACCGTGAACCCACATATGGAATTTTGTGATGATCTGACAAGTACCACGGGGTGTAGACTGTGGAAAAGAAAATCTGAACAGACTGACAGACAGATTGACTTCCGTACGAGTGGTGGTAATAGCTTATCTTGACATTGTCAAGTTCAGTTATAAAGCAGTATGAACTAACGATCCACTAGAACAAATTATATGGGATGTGGATGCTATGCCAAAGTAAAATGGCAAAACAAACAGGAAAACATATTTTATGCACTTCAGCAAGCGTAAGCTATCGTCCCTTCATTAATTCCTACTGAAAGTGAAATCATGAAAAATATGGCTGAAGATAAGTGGTGCTCGAAATATTCCCCACAATATATCCGGTAAGTACAGACACCTGTCGATGTATCTGCCGAGGAACCTGCTCACAGATTGATTTGGGATTAAGTTGGCAGACTGGTCGGCGAGTGGATTTCATCTGGTCAACATGCCCATAGCGCGTTGAGGATACACCATTCAGTAAAGAGAGTGCTTTCGCGTACAAAGCACTCCGCATTCTAACGAGGGCTGGGTGCACTGTTCACTCTCAAAAACTCATTCAACTGCGCTCCCTCATAGTAAGACGCTCATCTTCTGAAGAGAGTATTAGTTACTGCCGTGGCTTTCCCGCTCATGGTTAGCTATCTCGACCTTACCTTCCACTTTGGTAAGAGGAAGCCCTCGCCTAGAAGTACGGTCCGTGTTCTGATGAAAAAACCCTCACCTAAAATGCACAGTTCGTGATCAAAATCGGTGAAGCTCTCGTCTCTCTGTTTATGAAATGAAATACAAGAACTGATAACTGAGAATATGTTAATTTCTATTCTCTGTTTGCTATGTTTGGAATAAGAATAATTTAAGGTTTAGACTGTGCTGAAGAAGTGAGGCCTGAGTATAAATTATTTCAAAAAGAGTCATCCTACCAAGTTCCAATGAAATTCCTTTATAAATATAACTCGCAGACATTGTCAAAGGAATCTAGGTCACATGACAGCTCGGCGGTCACAGTTGGCCGATCATTACCAAAATAGGAGAGTTCCATCTAGATATCATACCAAGTTATCCTACGTCACGGCTGATCAATTTTGCAATTTCATACCAAGTTATCCTACGTCACGGCTGATCAATTTTGCAATGACAAAGCTTTATTAAATGCAATCTGCAGACTGTGCTAAAGGAATCTAGGAAACGCCCCATGAGGCCGTCACGGTTAACTGAAACCGACCAAAAAGTTCTCATCTCGACATTATACAGAGTCATCCTACGAAGTTAAAATCAAATACCTTCGTAAAAACGACCTGTAGACTGTGGAAAACATGTTCGGGCTTCGGGCCCGCGTAGCTGTCAAGGTGGGCCGATCGAGACCAAAAGGGGACGTTTTCTTCCTTCTGCACATTATACGGAGGAATCGTCGTACAAAGTTACAATAAAATCACTTTATAAATACTACCTGTAGGGTGTGTGAGTGGTTTTCGGGCTTCGGACCACGTAGCCGTTACGGCCGATCGGTCGCGACCAAAAGTGGACGTTCTCATCTAGACATTCGAAGTTTTCCCACCAAGTTACAACGAAATCCCTTCATAAATTCGACCTGGGAGCTGTACTGAATGTTTTCGTGTTTCAGGCTCCGACAGCCGTCACAACTGACCGATCACGGCCAGAAGTGGACATTGTCATCCGGACCTTAAACCAGCATGTGAACATTCGCGAGGATCCGAGTAGAACTGTGGAGTGTAACCTATGTTAAAGTAAAAGTAAACAGACTGACAGACTTCCACACGCGTGATGGAAATAATAGCTTATCTTGACTTTGTCAAGTTGAGCTAAAAATCCGTATGAACCTACGATCCACTAAAGCAAATATAGATGGGATGTGATGCAAGGCCAAAGTAAAAGGGCAAAAAAACCCTGAACAGTTGTTTCATACATTTTAGTAAACGTAACCGATCTTCCCATCATCAATTCCTACTGAAACTGGTAGCAGAAAAAATATGGCTAAAGATGGATTGTCCTCGAAATATTTCCCACGATATAGCCGGTAAGTACAGACACCTGTCGGAGTAAATGTCGAGGAATCTGCCCACACATTGATTTGAGATTAATTTGGTAGACTGGTCTGCGAGTGAATTCCATCTGGTCAAATTGCTCCATACCGCGTCGAGGATACACCACTCAGTGAAGAGAGAGTGTCTTCACATCTACACATACAACCGGTATAGGTTTATGACCCGACAGATAACCCGCCCTACCCAAGCATACACATACCCTCAGTCAAACACACCAACATCTGTCCTTGTTTACTTGAGTTTAAATGAAGAACGTACTATTGGACGAAACTATATATTTTACAATAACAAACAGAGAAATTTATTATAAATGAAGAAGATTGGTCTGTTACAGGGTGGTTATTTAGCACTGTCCACAATACATCAAAGGGAGGGGGTGGTGGATCGTACAAAATCGGGTCGTATTCACTCAACACAGTGGATGTGGGTTAATTTGTAGCCTAACTGATTTAAGAGTATAATTCTGCAGTGAGCCGTGGGTGTGCTTTCAAATAATGAAGGTCCCACTTTAGGCCCAGGTTTCAATAAACTCCTTATCTTGAGAGCCTGTAGTTGTCTCAAAGATAAGAGATGATTCAGGTGAACACGATTTGGGGTCATTGGCATGAAAACCAAAGACCACATCTTGTGAGCACGGAGTGACCCAAATGGCAACAAATCACATGTTTATCGTTATTTGGACTTGTTCGGAGAAAAGCAGACAGAGACTGAAATCTGGTTAAACGTCATTTGGGCAACGTGTTGTATATATTTTTATCATATGGAAGTCATTCAGGCAACGTTATATATATGTTCGCTTTCTATATGAACGCCATTCAGGCAACGTTTTGCATTATTATCAATATTAAATAGACGACATCTAAATAACAAGTATTTGTTTTTCAAAAGTGCGAAGTGAATCAGAATCTTGAATATCTGTCACAAATACAACAGCAGAGTTGCGTTTGCGAAGTGCAATCATTCCTTGGTCAGCACAGTGAACTTCAAACTGAACGATTACGAGGACGGTTCGCTCATGATCCTCATTCCTCAACTGCAATGTGGCCTTAGACAAGACCCTTGGTGTCATTTGCCCATGTGAGGTGTGGTGCCATTGTTTACTAATGCGCACACATGACAGTACACTATGCGGTGATATATTTGGCTTCCGACACTGTCAACCCCGTTTCCACCGGAATAAAATGTTGGAGAGTCTGATAGTTACTCGCCCCAGTTCAATGGTTTCCTCCGGTCTTATAAAGGAGGTCCTCGTTCTGCAGTGTATCGTGCGCTTTTACCGAGAGGAAATACATTGTCCATTTTTGCGAGGGGTGGGGGCTCTCCGATGAGAGCCAGCTACTTTAGATACATATATATATGTTCGTTTTGTAAATGAACGCCATTCACGCAACGTTTTGCATTTTATCAATATTAAATAGACTACATATAAACAACCAGTATTTGTTTTTCTTTTAAAGAACGAAGTGGATCAGAATCTTGAATATCTGTCACAAATGGAATATCAGTCGAGTTTGAGAAGCGCAATGGTTCATTGATAGGCACAATGATTTTAAAATTGGAAGATCACGGTGACTGTTCGCTGATGATCCTCATTCATCATCTGCCATCCGTGAGTTCTTCGACAAGGTTCTTGGTGTCATTTCACCATGTACTATGTGGTACTATTGCGTACTAATGCACACAGCAAAACAGAACACCACGCGGATGTTTACCTGGCTTCTGACACTGTCAACCCCGGATCCAGCGGATTAAAAAGTTGGAGAGTCTGATAGTTACTTGTCACAGCTAGGTTGTTTTCCCCGACTGCGTTAACCAGCAAAGTAGTCGCGTTTGTATGTATGTATGCGTACCAATGGTTCAAATGGAAGTGCCGATGACACTTAAGCATAGCCTGCATGTGTAGTGTTTTGTGAAATGGATAATATTCAATGTCTCTTTTGGATTTTGAAATACGACAAGAATTTCGATATGTTGTTTTCTGTTCCCTGATTTCTGTACATAGATTTCAATAAAAACCTATCATCTTTAGAAACATGAGCGGTCTCACAGGTGCTAATTACATGTGTTATCAAGTAAATTGCATGAAAACCACATTGGATCAGATCCAAATTGAACACATGCGAAGTACACAGGGGTTGCAAACAAGGAAAGTCACATTTTAGGTTCAAGTTTCAATGAAATCCTCAACTTGAGAGCCTGTGATTGTCATCTTGAGAGCATGGGGTGACCCAAATAGCAACTAATAACACCTTTATCGTTATTTGGACTTGTTTGGGTGAAAAGCAGGCAGAATCTGAAATACGGGTAAACGTCATTTGGACAACGTGTTGTATATAGACAGAACGCGATGTGTGTTTGAATCGGTGGGCGACTTACATAACTCATTGGAATGGCGTAATGATATTTCGCTCGAGCCAAATCGGTGTGTGTTTTGCATAACGAGTTTGAATGGCGTAGGCATATTTCGCGAGAGCCGTAGCCTCAACGAAATGTGATTACACCATTCCAACGAGTTATCGACGCATGAGTGCAATAATGTTCTATCTACCATTTTACCTTTTTGTGGGAAATTGGATTTGAAGTTTTTGACCTTCAGTTCATATATCCCCAGAAACATTTCATATAAAACCACACCAGATTTTGGTCGGGCATTCAAAATAATGTAGATTTGACAAATGTTTTTACAGATAATTATATTATAAAAGTTGGCATGTCGGTTCCAATGTAATAAGCATTTTTCTGTTTGCAGAATGACGCAGATAGAACATTTGTTAAACAAATTTACCATTTTTGCTCAGTGCTATAATGTCCGAGTACATACTGAGAAAATAGAAAGGATAGGAAGCAATAACCTTATTGTGTTTATTATTATCTTAGCTGTATGTACATACCCGGAAATAGCTATAGGTTGGTGTTGATGGATGAGATAGCGGGGGTTCCCCCGCATTCTCGCTAAACCATAATCTCTTAGGTATCGACATCCAACTTCAGGAAAATGCATTTACACCCTACCCCCGTGGTGTAGCGGGTGTGTGTGTGTGGGGGGGGGGGGGGGGGTGCTGAGGGAACCAGTACACCCCAAAATTTGAGCTCCCCCCCCCCTAAAAAAAAATATTGACCCAGTGGAAGTTTCACATAACTTAGAGCCCCAAAGCTGCTCTCCACTTTATGCTTTACATGCTACAATTGCTTCAGATGCGATCTTCGAGCGCTGAATTTTGCAACATTCTCTCGGGAGAGGACTTGTCTTAACTAGGACCCACCGGTCGCTAACCCCTCCTCCCACTTATCTTACCTAACTCAGACCATTCGCCGTTACTCCTTCCTCCCACTTCCCTGACGGGATGTGGGAGGAGGGGGGTAACGATGGAGGGTCCTAGTTATGACTAGGGGAGGATCCCCGAAATCCTACATCAACATTCCAAATCATGGTAAAATGGCTAGCCCCCCCCCCCCCCCTCCCCATTATATAATCCTGGCTACGCCCCTACCCGACCCATAAACGGCTGTACACTTGGCCAACCTTGTAAAGGGGAAGCTAGTGAGGACAGAAAGAGATGATAAGATATCAAAATGTTTAATAAGAACAAAGAAAAACAAAGTACGCAAACTACTTTCATTCAACTAATTGGTCGACATGCAGGGATATCTCGCAATGCAGTACCTTCTGAACCATCTGGCTTCGGTCAATAACAGTTACGCTGATGCTGTCACGTATATAAGGGCACAAGACTGCATGTGCAGTACATACAGAGTCATTTGGAACTTTGACTCTCACTGTGTGGACATCCATCATTGTGCATTCCTGTCAGTCTAGTAGAGCTTGAAAACTAGGCTACAAATTTGTACACCGTGTGTCAACGGTAAACTATCCTGTGGGCCACGGTGTGCAAAGTTGCTATTGAGTTACCAAGTTCCCCCTGGAACTTCAGTGAAGTCGTGTTGAAAAGGCACTAGGCGATAACAACGCAGATCAGTCACGCTGTTACTATTTTGAAGTAATAAAGGATTAATTAGAAGGGTCATGCGGGCTTCAGGAAACGCCTTTTTACCAAACGTGATCTATTTGTTTTGTATCGTTAGAAGGCTAGAGGAAGAATTATCTCGCTCATCATCTCTATAAGGGCATTCCGAAGAGGTAATTGGCAATCGAATCCAGAAATATCAAATCGAATGGATGAGCAATTCACTCCATCGCTCCAAAAAGTGAGTAACAGTTTGAATCTAACCCGAGGACTCAGAACGAGAAACACATCTGCGAAAGTAGGCGTATGATGAATATAACACCTCACTTTGGACAATTTTGGCAAAGATAATGCAACAAGCAGAATTCGTATGATGGTGCAATGCAGACATTTCCGCATCCTGGATTACTTTCAATCTGAATTCTATTTGCCACAGTATAAACTTTATATATGCCCCAGTTGTTCAAGATGAGGTGTTCGATTCTTCAGGCAGGTGCAAAATGTACTTCTCAGACTGTTTTCGTTTCATCTTGAGCCTGCAGGTTATAGACACAATTTGGTTTTGCATTGGTGACCTGCACGGTAAAGCAGACCAGAGGATATGGGGTCTAATACAGAAAACGATATAAAACTCTAAAAATCGTTAGGCGGTACACTAATTCATGTGAGGTTATCTGGCACGAACAATCAGAATATTGAAAATAGAAATAGATTACGATGCAACAGTATTGCCAAAAGCTAATGGGCAAACTTTCGAATGTAAAGCGTCCTCAAAGTGGTCAAAATTATATATACGAGTGGTGATCCTAATGTTTAATGTTTTGGTTGGTATTATTTTCTGCATTGTTCTGATTGGTCACATCAGACATCGTACTTTGAGTTCGTGTAACCTATTCAAGACTGGTCTGAGCCAAAAGTGTCCTATCAGCGGTGGAGTTAAACGAATACATTGAGGGCACAAAACATCTTCACCTGAAGTTTAACATATTAAAAAAACTCCTATTTACTTAGAATGCTAACACATGCACATGAAATGAAACAAAATTATGAACAAGGTTCACTCCTAGAAATTCGCCGTGAAAATCGGCAATGCCATGGTGAGAGGTCTGGCATCCAGCCACGGCTCTTACCATCGCATTGGCGATGGCCGTGGCGAATTTCTAAGGCTGTCGGTTTACCTGACGGAGAATAATTGTCGTTTAACTGAACGCAACTCTGAGTGCGAAAACCATGCCCACTAAAATTGAATTTTAGCATGTAACAAACCAAAAATGAACCAACAACCAAGCTCATAAAGAGAAAAATAAACAAGACTTGAAGGCTAAACCTATGCCTTCTCAAAGTTCAGGTCATTAATTGAAAATGAACAAAAAACAAAGGAATTTCGCTTTTGTCCCCAATCGAACACAAGAGATAAATCAACATTTTGCCTTTTAGAAATCGCGTAGATGAACAACGGAAAACATTTATTTAAAAAACAATGTGTGGAAAAGATGTTGGTAAACACATTTTCGTTGACCATCTTCACGAATTCTAACTGTGTGACATCTGTAACCTTAATACCACTATTGTCATGTCAGTACCATGGAAGCAATCTTCGCGTCCAAAAAACGAAAAAGGGCCTAGTGACATCACTTTTTAAGCTTATGGATGCGAAGATTGCTTTATAGAACTCCCTATCCAGTAACGGCATAAACATGGGTATAATGCCCGTTGTCTTATTCTTAGTCAGAATTCGGCGTCTGCCGATCACAGTGACCCCTAGCAAATCACGCGGTCACACATACACTTGTCGTTGCTCTTCGCGTATCAGGAAAACTTCCATGAACTCTGCTGAAGAAATGGTTTTCCCTTCTCGAGCACCAAATGTTTTATTTGGGTAAATAGGATTTTCGTGAATTTCATTTGACACGCAGCCTTCTGGAAGTCCATGAAATCCTTCTCTTTTAGTTGCACGACTCTGGTATGATCAGGTCTCACAGTTGTGAGTCCACGGACCAAACCAACTGGGCGGATTCAGCTGGTAAGCACCCTATGCGGGCCCCTCCTTTTTAAGTCCACTTTCAAGCCCCAGGACAAGAGGGTATAATATTATCCACGATAAAACTTAGGCGTCGGGTGCCTGGGTAGTGGATGTCTGTGTAATATCGTGGACAATACCTATCCCAGTAGACAAACAGAGATCCTGTGTGTTGCCAATGTCGTATGAGCCGTTATTGACCCACCATCACGTCAATTTTGAATCCGCAACCATGCATTCGAAATTTCCTTATGAAATTACAAGCGATCAGATTCTCCATATTTGAAGTTAAGAACAGATGCGTTCCAACTACATATCGAGTTTGTAAAACAAATACTGTAGTCTTCAATACTAGACTGTTCTATCATACACGGGTGTATGGCAGTTAGTAATTTTGTTCATGCTAAAATGTTCTATCTCCGTGCTGCCTCAAAATAAATGTTATACAGAAAATTTAACATTCATATATATCTAAATTACAAGAACACGATATAAACTATACATTTGTGGAGCAACTTGATTACATTGTGTGAATATTGGGCGCAATATATTACCGATTTGAGATCTTAATAATATTTATCTTTCGTTCTGTAAATTCGCATACGTCATTCGTTAGCTTTCAGCATGTGATCCAATTCGAAGAGTTTCATTGGGCAAGCACATAAAAAATTTAAGCACGCATGATTTTGCCATTTTTTGGAGATAGAATAATTTCGCATAGCGTTTTGCGTGAATACGAACCAATAAACCCCAGATATTTTTTTCATCTGCCGGCGCAGAATGGAGCGGCCAATATGATGACACCAATATCTCATTTTCGCGCCAAAGTACAGATAGAACATTATCGCACTCATGTGTCGTTATGTAAAACATCCACCAATTCAAACACACATCGCGTTCTGTGTTTATTACACAACCCATGCATTAAAATTAATTTAAATAAACAAATTTTAATTTTAAACCAAAAGGTGAAGAGTCTGTTTGTTTTGGCTGAAGGATCGATAAAAAATAATAAAAAAACCTTTTCGGAACCAGTGTTTGTTGAAAATCGTATCGCTGTTTCTCTTCGGTTTGTGCCCATTCACGCCTAACAATTTGGTGGCTATTACTGTTAGTAAAAATATAAGTACAAATTTGATTTGCAAAACAGCTGGGAGAAACATTTTTAAAAGAAGTTCGAAGCATGTCAAGATGTACGATGATTTACCGAAATTAATTTGACCAATTTGGATGTAACGGATCCACAAAACCAGATGGCCACTGGACTGGGTTAATGTTCTGGTTGGAAATGATTGGGGTTTTTTTTTGGCATCTAATTTTTTGTTAACTAATTTTTTTGTGAACCGACTTAATTTTGCTTTGGACGTTTTCATTTTAACACTATGCGACAGACTGTCGATAATAATTGTATGACAACATTTGGGAACTTTTCGAAGCGTAACTGATGACTCGACGGGAAAGGAACTACAAAAAACAGTGCATGGGAAAAAATGTTCCGGCTTATACACTACCCATTGAATACATAATAATTTATGCCATAGCGGCCAATCCGTTAAATAGGGATTTAAAGTTGATTGGATGTGTAATAAATATTTTTATCATATTGGAGTCATTTAGGCAACGTTATATATAAGTTCGTTTTCTAAATGAACGCCATTCACGCAACGTTTTGCATTTTATCAATTTTAAATAGACTACATCCAAGCAACCGGGATTTTTTTTTTTTTAAGTACGAAGTGGATCAAAATTTTGAATATCTGTCACAAATGGAATATCAGTGTCGAGTTTGAGATGCACAATGGTCCATTGGTGTGCAGAGTGATTTTAAAATTGAAAGACCAAGGTGACAGTTCGCTGATGATCCTCATTCATCATCTGCCATCCGTGAGTCCTTAGACAAGGTTCTTGGAATCATTTTCCCATATACTATGTGGTACCATTGCATACTGATGCACTCAGCACGACAGAACAGTACACGGGGGTATACTGGTTTCTGACGCTGTCAACCCGGTATCCAACGGGTTAAAAAGTTGGGGACTCTAATAGTTACTTGCCGCAGCTCGGTCGTTTTCTCCGGCTGCGTTAAACAGTAAAATATTCGCATTTGTATACATGTATGTATGTTTGCCAATGGTTCAAATGAAAGTGTCACTGACACTTTAGCATAACCAGACTGTGTGTTGTGTTTTGTGAAGTGGATAAGGTTCAATGTCTACGAAAGGATTATGGAATACAAGAAGTTTGATAATTGAGAATATGTTAATTTCTGTTCCCTGTTTGCTATGATTTCAATAAGAATAATTTGAAGTTTAGACTGCACTAAAGAAGTGAGGCCTGGGTTAATGTGGCACTCACATTTAATGTATGGCGACCAAACTTACCAAGTTTCAGTAAACTTATTCCAAAACAAGCCATCTTACCAAGTTGCAATGTAATCCCTTGTTAAATATAACTTGAAGACGTTGCTAAAGGAACCTAGTTCACGCGACAGCTCGGTGGTCATGGGTGGACGATCATGACCAAAATATAGGAAAGTCTCACTAAGAGCTCGTACCATGTTATCCTACCAACTTGCAGTGGAATGCCTTCATAAAAAAACAACCTGTAGACAGTACTAAAGGAATCTAGATCAAGTGACCAGGCGGCGATAAAAGCTGAACGATCCTGACCAAAACAGAGCATACTCATGTAAACATTATACCGAGTTATCTGTCCAAGTTAAAATGAAATCGCTTCTTAAATATGAACTGTGGGCTTTGCTAAACAAATCTACGTCATAGGTCTGTGTGCCGTCACGGCTGATCGATCACAGCCAAAATAGGATGTTCTCATCCAGACATTATACTGAGTCATTCCACAATTTTGCATCGAAAATCCCTTCGTAAATGCAATCTGACTGGGCTAAAGGAATATAGGTAATGAGCCCCTGCGACTGACACGGTTGACTGAACCCAACCAAAAAGGACGTTCTCATCCAGTTTTTTTTCAGAGTCATCCTGCGATGTTAAAATCAAATCCCTTCAAAAATACCACCTGTAGAGTGTGGTAAAGATTTTCGTGCTTCGAGCCCGCGTAGCCATCATGGTAGACCGATCGCGACCACAAAGGCGCGTTCTCTTCTAGACATTACACGGAGTCATCCTAAAAGATTCAACGAAACCCCTTCATAAATACAACCTTTAGACTATGTTGAAGGTTTTCGGGCTTCGGATCCGCGAAGCCGTCAGGGTTCATCGATCGCGACCAAAATCGGACATTGTCGTCAAGACATTACATGGATTTTTTTTTTACCGAGTTTCGATGAAATCCCTTCATAAATACGATCTTTAGACTGTACTAAACGTTTACGGGTTACAGGCTTGGGCATTTGACAAGTCTGCCTGATCGCCATCAAAAGGAGAAAGTCTCTTCCAGACATGACCGTGAACTCGCATATGAAATTTCGTGGTGATCGGACAAGAACTACGAGTTGTTTCCTGTGCTAAAGGACATCTGAACAGATAGACTGACTTCCGTGCGCGTGGTGGCAATAGCTTATCTTGACATTGTCAAGTTAAGTTAAAAAGCAGTATGAACGAACAATCCACTAGAACAAATATAGATAGGATGTGGTGCTAGGGCAAAGTAAAAGGGCAAAAACTATTTTATGCAGTTTAGCAAACGTAAGCTATCATCTCTTCATTAATTCCTACTGAAAGTAGAATCATGAAAAATATGGCTAAAGATAGGAGGTGCTCGAAATATTTCCCACAATATAACCGATAAGTGTAGACACCTGTCAAAGTACCTGCCGGGGAACTTGCTCACACATTGATTTGGGTTTAAATTGGCAGACTGGTCGGCGAGTTGATTTCATCTGGTCAACGTGTCTCATACCGCGTCGAGGATACACCACTCAGTGAAGAGAGTGTGAATTCACATCTACACTTACAGTCAGTATAGGTTTATGAACTGACAGATACCTCCCCCCCCCAACACACCCAAGTATACACATACCCTCATTCAAACACACCAACCTTTTTCCTTGTTTACCTTGAGAAATGAAGAAATTATTTTACTTAATGATATTGGACGAAACTTTTTATTTTACAATAAGAAACAGAGAAATAAATTTATTATAAATGAAGAAATCTGTTCTGGTACATGGTGGTTAGTTAGCATTGTCCACGTTACATCAGGAAGAGTGAGGTCGTACAGAAACGCGCCATATTCACTCAACACAGTTGATTGTGGATTAATTTTTAACCCAATTGATTTTAGAGTGTAATTTTGCAATGACCCGTGGGCTTTTTACCTAACGGAATCGCGTCTTACAAAACGCTTTCGGACAGTCCACTATTTGTCGAGAGGGAGGGAAGTTAGAACTGTATCGATCCGCTTTTGATGGCAGGGTCCTCTCCTGTAATGCGTGGTTCGTTTTTATGGGCTGAGGCGATGGGAGGTATTTTCATGCATTCAACTCTGTCCGCGTCTCCACTGCACTGTCACGTCTTATAAAGGGGTCCTCGTTCTGTAGTGTGTCGTGTGCTTTTTACAGAGAGGACCTATGACTGAATGTACACAGTGCCCATATTTGTGCGAGGAAGGAGGGCGGAGGAGGGGGGGGGGGGGGTACTTATCCGAGGAAAGCCAGCTACATTCGACCTTTCTTTTATACGAGAAGCCTCATCTACGATGGTTTGGAAGGTTTTTGTCAATGGGCCTCGTCGAGAGATGGAGGTCCGCTTTTACCAGAGGGGAAGCTCATCTGCCAGTCACTGTCCCAATAACGTCAAATACGCCGTCCGTTTTTGAAGAGAGATGCCCTCGTTTGCAAAGCATCGTGTTAGAACGAGGAGGGGTGGTGCTTTTTCTATCCACCAACTGTTTTCACTTTTCACTTCAACGATTGTGGGGGGGGGGGGGGGGGGGGGGGCGTTTAATTACCTTCAAATAAAAGATCGCTTGTACCGACTATGTACAAAGTACTCCGCATTCTAACGAGGGCTGAGAGCACTGTCCACTCTCAAAAACTCATTCAACTGCGTTCACTGCTTGTAAAATACTCATCTTCTGAAGAAAGTACTAGTTACTACCGTGGCTTTACCGCTCGTGGTTAGCTACCTATCGACCTTACATTTCACTTTGTTAAGAAGAAGCCCTCGCCTGAAAGTACGGTCCGTGTTCTGATGAAAAGGCCCTCACCTAAAATGCACAGTTCGTGGTCAAAATCGGTGAAGCTCTCGTCCTCCATTCGCTAAAGTTCTCGAACGACACTCCAATTCTCCCGTTTTCCTGCTATCGCATTTTTGACACTGTCCCTTCGCCTGCTATGGTGAGTAGGATTCCAATTGAACATATCCGGAGTTAACATCATGGGGATGTTAAATAAGAACCGTTCGATTTTACGCTCTGATTTAAAAAAAAATCTTTATCTTTAGAGTCTGGAATGCCCCAATAGAATAGACACTTATCTCAGTGCGAATGGGTCTCAGATGTAAGGTATGACATGTGTATTCATAATTTGGACTGTTCGTTACAAAAACAGGACAGATCCCGCGAATCCGAAGTTCACTGGGGGTTGGCAAAATATAGCCATGTCCGCCTTAGCCATGGTTTACATTCCAATTAAACCCATATCTTGAGAGTCAGCAGTGCTGGCAAAAACTACCATGACTCAAAATTGTCATTGAGGCGGGTTCAGTTGGATGAAAACCAGACATGCTCGGACGCGGCTTGTACACATCCAGAGTTTGCAATGGTATGACACGTGAGAAAAGGCCGATTTGGGGCTCGAAATAAAAATAATGATCGACGTTGTCATAATCTGGGTTTGTTTGTATGAAAACAGACCCATTCCGACCCTGGCGAAATACATTCGGTATTGGTAAGTGGATGGCAAATTAGAATAATCCCATTTCAGGCCCAGCTTTCAATAAAAAGCCTATAATCTTTAGAACCCGGAGTGGTCTCAAGGGTGCTAATTACTTGTGTTGTCAAGTAAATTGTATGAAAACCACGGCGAGTCGGATCATAAATGAACACATCTGGGGTACACAGGGGTGGCAAACAAGGAAAGGATCCATTTCAGTCCCAGATTTCAATAAAATCCTTAACTTGAGATCCTGTAGTTGTCTCAAAGATAAGTAATGATTCACGTTAACATGCTTTGTGGTCGTTGGCAAGAAAGCTAATCCGCGTTGGCCTCTGGTTGAATCCATTCCCAATTCACAAGAGGATAGAAAATAAAAAAATATGCATTTTGGCCTGATTTAAAAAATGACCACATCTTTAGATCATAGAATGGCCTAAAATAGCAAGCAACTAATGACATGTTTGTCGTGATTTTGACTCATTTGGGTGAAAATCAGCCAGAGTTTCAACCCTGTTTAACGTCATTTGGGCAACGTGCTGTATATGTATTTTTATCATATGGGAGTCATTTGGGCAACGTTATATGTATTTTCGCTTTCTATCAAAGTCATTCACAAAACGTTTTGCATTTTATCAATATTAAATAGACTACATCTAAACAACAAGTATTTGTTTTTTTCAACGAAGTGGATCGGAATCTTGAATATCTGTCACAAACAGAACTTCAGAGTCGAGTTTGAGAATCGCAATGGTTCATTAATCGGCACAGTGAGTTTCAAATTGAAAGATCACGGTGAAGGTTCGACCATGATCCTCATTCATCATCTGTCATGTGTTCTTAGACAATGTTCTTTGTGTCTTTTTCCCATGTGGTGCGTGGTACCATTGTGTACAAATGAACACAGCACAACAGAACAGCACGCGGGTGTATAATTGGTTTCTGATACTGTCAGTCCGGTTTTTACAGGGTTAAAATGTTGGAGAGTCTAATAGTTACTTAATACAGCTCGGCGGTTTTCTCCGGCTGCGTTAACCAGCAAACCAATCGCGTTTGTGTGTATGTATGTGTGTCAGTGGTTCAAATGAAAGTGTCAATAACACTGTAGTTTAGCTTGGCTGTGTGTAGTGTTTGGTGAAAAGGATAATATTAAATGTTTATGAAAGAATTATGAAATACGACAATGATAGTTGTGGATGTGTTAATTTCTGTTCCCTATATGCTATGTTTTCAATAAGAATAATTTGTGGTTTAGACTATGTTAAAGAAGTGAGGCCTGGGTTAACGTGGTCCTCACTGTTAATGTATGTCTACCAAAATTACTAAATTACTGTCAACTTATTCCAAAACGAGTTATCCTACCAAGTTACAATGAAATCCCTTCATAAATATTACTCGTAGACTTTGCTTAAGGAATCTAGGTAACGCGACAGCTCGGCGGTCAAGGTTGGCCGATTACGACCAAAATAGGAGAGTCTCATCTAAATATCATACCAAATTATCCTACCAAGTTACAATGAAATCCCTTCATACAAACAGTGCTAAATTAATCTAGGTCACATGACCAGGCGGCGGTAACGGCTGAACTATAGTGAACAAAATAGGGCAGTCTCATCTAGATATCATATCGAGTTATCCTTCTACGTTACAATGAAATCGCTTCATAAATATGAACTGTAGGCTGTGCTAAATAAAACTAGGTTAGCGGCTTGAGCGTCCGTCACGGCTAAAATACGACGTTTTCATCTAGACATCATACTGAACCATGCTAGAATTTTGCAATGAAATCCCTTCCTATTCCAAAATAGCACTCGCGAACTATAGTCTTAACAAAGTCAAGAGGATTCTCCCCCATGGGGCCATGAAAACACTATACTACGCCTTAATACACAGCCAATTGTTATACGAAGTCCAGATATGGGGTAGTTCCAGGGCCACTAAGAAAGTCATGACCATGCAAAAGCGATCACTACGAATAATTTGACGGGAGGCCTCTCACCTGTGATGCGTGATTCGTTTTCATGGGCGTGAGGGGAGGGGGAAGGGGTGCATGCATTCAGTTGTCCGACTTTTATTGGATGGTGACCTCGTCTTCACTGCACCGTCCTCGTCTTCTGAATGGGAGGGGAGGTTTTCGTTCTACAATGTGCAGTGTGCGTTTTATTGTGAGGTTCTATGCCTGAAAAACAGTGTCCATTTTTTCGGGGGGAGGGGAGGGGGGGGTTCTTATCCGAGTTAAGCAGGCTACTTTCGACCTTTTTTGACGATATGCCTCACCTGCAATGGTTTGGAAGGTTTTTATTCAGTGGGCCTCGTCGTAAGATACACGTCCGCTTTTACAAGAGAGGAGGCTCAAATTGCCGGTCACTCTCCCGATAACATTAACATCATCCACGCCGACCGTTTTTGATGAGGGAAGCTCTCGTCTGCAAAACATCGTGTTATAAAGAGGGGGGGGGGCATTTTTTTATTCACAACAACTGTTCTTATCGAATGTGGGGGGGGGGGGGGGGGCGGTGCATTTAAATTACCTTCAAAGACTCAATCGCTTTTACCGAATACATATGCGTGTATGTGTGTGTGTGTGTGGGGGGGGGGGGGGGGGGGGGGATGCATGCATTCAACTGTCTTACTTTTATTGGACGGGGACCTCGTCTTCACTGCACCGTCCACGTCTTATAACGGAAAGGGGGGGGGGGGGGGCTCGTTCTGCAATGTGCAGTGTGCTTTTTATGGTGAGGTTCTATGCCTGAAACACAGTCTCCATTTTATCGAGGTGGTCTTATCCGAGTTAAGCCGGCTACTTTCGACCTTTTTGACGAGACGCCTCACCTGCAATGGTTTGGAAGGTTTTTATTCAGTGGGCCTCGTCCTCAGATGCACGTCCGCTTTTACCAGAGAGCAGGCTCAAATTGCCGGTCACTCTTCCGATGACATTAACATCATCCACCCCGCCCGTTTTGATCAGGGAGGCTCCCGTCTGCAAAACATTGTGTTATAACAAGGAGGGGAGGGAGGGGGGAGGGAGGGGTGCATCTTGCTATTCACAACAACTGTTCTTGTCGAATAGGGGGGGGGGGGGGTGCATTTAAATTACCTTCAAAGACACAATCGCTTTTACCAAGTATACATGTTGGGAGAAATGCACAGTTCGCGATCAAAATCGGCGAAGCTCAAATCCTCCATGCGCTCAAGTTCAGCTTGTATGTTTGTGTGTGTGTGTGGGGGGGGGGGGGGGGGGGGCACTTCTCGAACGACACGCCAATATTTACTCTTCATGTTTTATTGCTACCTCATTCTTGACGCGGTCCCTTCGCCTGCTTCGGTGGGTAGGATCTAAGCTGAACATATCAGGAGTTAACCCTTTACCTGACACCAAAAGCAGACATCACAAGCAAGCAAAATTATTGAATAATTATTATTTTTATTTTTTGCATGAAAACATAGCTCATGACCCATCATTTGAATGAATAAACTTAATGAGGTTGTTCCTAAGAGGAGTCGTAAGTTATGTTTTTAAAACAAAAAATGTAAAAATAATGAAAACTGAATGGTGATTTTTGTGAATATTGCTGGCTAGTTTTTGGCGTCACGCTGGGTCAGGGGTTAACATGGGAATGTTACATAAGAAAATCTGATTTTGGGCTCATACTTCAATAAAATCTATATCTTGAGAGCCTGAAGTGTCCGTAATGAATAGTCAGACTTCGGTCCCAGGGTCATTAAAAAAACCACTTAACTGAGTGTGAGGGGGTATCAAATGCAACTTATAGCTCGTGTAATTCTTCACCAGAGAAGAGGACAGATCAGGCGTATTTGAAGTTCATAAGGGATTGGCAAATTATAGCCAAGTCGGCCTCATAGAATCTACATTTTCTTTCCAATCCATATATTGAGTGTCTGCATTGCTCTTAAGGTCAAGTGTACTGTTTCATTCTGCGATCTGCCTCAAAAGATGTTAATTTCAATAACTTCTTCGTCTTCTACTACTAATATAGGAGTCATTTAGGCAACGTAATATATATGTTCGCTTTTCCATGTGAAGGTCATTGAAACAACGTTTTGTATTTTATCAATATTAATATGCGAGATTTCAAGAACAAGGGCGCCGGAACGATTTTCAAAGTGGGGTTGGGGGCTGGATAGGGCGATCGATGGTCGTCGGTAAAACGGGCCGCGGTACAAAAATTTAAATTCCAGTGTCCCAAAACCCCCATTTCCATGCATCTGAGTGGATATTTGGAGATTTTTCAGGAGGCGTATTTGAATGATTTCACACTTTGAGAGCCCTTAACAATTTTACGAGATTTTCAGACCTATGCCACTGCTTAACCAGCTGTATGATAGTCACAATTCTGACAAACATCAAACACGCTAACCTTTCACCAGTACGAGAGAAACATAGCTGGCGAAAATATGGGGGAGGCTCTGGATCCGCCCCGTGTTTCACCAGGCATTGTTTGTGTTAAAATATATGCATACAACAAAACATGACCCGGCAAAAAAGTGTGTGTGTGTGGGGGGGGGGGGGGGGGGCTGCCCCCCCCCCCGGTTCAGCCGTCTCTGAACTTCTTTTTGCACAATTCGAAGCGGATCAGAATCTCGAATAACTGTTACAGCTAGAACATCAGCGTTGAAAAAGCGGAACACAATGGTTCATTGATCAAACTGAAGGATCACGGCGTCATTTTCGATCATGATCCCCATTCATCGTCTGCAATGTGTCCTTAGACAATGCTCTTGGTGTCATTGTGTACTACTGAACACAGCACAACAGTACGCTGTAGAATACTTGTCTTCTAACACTATCAACTCCGTTTCTACCGGGTTCAAAAGTTAGAGTCTAATAGTTACTCACCGAAGCTCGGTGGTTTTCTCCGGCTTCGTTCGTAGGCAAAACAAAGTCGCCTTTACAAGTGTGTATGAGTGACAAAGTTTCAAAAATCAGTATGAACTTACGATCCACAAGAGCAAAAATAAATGGGATGTGGTGCAAGGCCAATGTAAAAGGGTAATAAAAATTGGAAATATGTTTTATGCATTTTAGCAAACATTAGCTAACTTCAGTTCCAACTGAAAGTGGTATCATGAAAAATATGCATAAAAATGGGTGATGTTCGAAAAATTTTCCAAAAATATAGCTGGTAAGTAGTCATCTGTGGAAGTACCTGCTGGAGAACCTGATAGCACTCAGATTTCGGATTAAGTTGACAAACTGGTCGGCGAGTAGATTCCATCTGACCAACGTACCCCATAGTACACCAGAATCCTCCACTCAGTGAAGAGAGTGTCCCCTTCAATCTACACCTATAGTCAGTATAGGTTTGTGAACCGACAGATAACCACTCGACCCAGGTACATACACAATCACTCAAACACACCAACATTTGTCCTTGTTGACATTGAGATTAAATGAAGAACGTTTTGTGTAGTTAATGATATTGGACGAAACTTTATATTTTACAATATCAGAGAAATTTATTATAAATGAAGAAGCCTGGTAGGTTAAAGGGTGGTTAATTAGCACTGTCCACATTATAGCAAGAAAGTGTGTGTGTGGTGGGAGGGGGGGGGGGGGGGGTCCTACACAATCGGGTCATATTCACTCAACCCCGTTGATTTGGGTTAATTTTTAACACAACTGTTGGGTCGCAGCGGCACAGTGGTTGATTGTTGGACTTCCATGGTAGAGGTCCCGAGTTCGATCATCGTCCGGGAAGACCCGCGTTGTGTTCTTGGGCAAGGCACTTTATCCCGGTTCCCTACATGGCCGCACAATAACGCCAAGTACTCAGGCGTATTGCACATATTTTCAATCGCTGTAACCTTGTCTGGGCGGAGCTTGAACAGAGTTGGAATGTTGAGGAGCTGACAATTGCTCGTCGATGCTCGGTGGTTCTCTCCGGTTACTCCAGCTTCCTCCACTTGTAAAACTGCCACGATTAGGCATCGTGCATAAGCATGTGATCTTAAACACCAAAATAAATAAAAAACTCAACTGTATTCAGAATATAGTTTTGTAATGAGCTGTGAGCTTTTTACCTACTGGAACCCCCGCCCTACAAGGCACCGTCAGACTTTCCACTATTTGTCGAGCGAGAGTCGCATCTAAATTGTGCCTGTCAGCTTTTGATGACAGAGCCCACTCCTATAATGCGTGATTCGTTTTTTTTATGGGCGCGGGGGGGGGGGGGGGGAGGGGGGGGAGGGGGGGGGGTAAGATGGAGAGGTTGCGTGCATTGAACTGTCCATCTTTGCTCGGATGGGGACTTAGTTACCCCTACGTCGTCCTCGTCTTGCAATGAAGGTCCTCGTTCTACAATATTCTGTGCGCTTTCAACCGATAGGGCCAATGCCTGAAATACACTGTCCATATTTTTGCGAGGGACGGCGGGAGGGGGGGGGGGGGTGCTTATCCAAATAACGCCAGCTACTCTTGTGGAGAGAGACCTTGAGATGGTTTGGAAGGTGCTAATAAGCCTTCTACTTGGAAACATTGTGAAGTGTATCTCACGACGGGGCACATTCAATAAAAACTTTCCCAACCATCGAAGAATTACCAGAACCGGGAATGGTCGTTTAACTAGTGGCCCGTGTTGCGATTCGACCTCGATTGCCTAAACACCAGGCCATGTCAGACCATGGATTAACACATCTGGAGTTCACAAGTTGTTGTTCAATAATATTACTCCTGTCTCAGGTCTGGATTTCAATGAAAAATCTAATCTTGGTAGCCGAGTCCGGTATCAAAGGTTCCTAACGACATATGCTTTTGTGATTTCGGTTAGTTCGCAAGAAATCTAGGGCGGTTAGACAAATCCGAAGTTCACGGGGGATAACAAATAAGAGAAGTCCGCTTTTAAATGTCTAGCTTTTGGGCCCAGATTGCATTGAGACCCCCATTGCATGGCAGCATTTGTTGGTTTCAAGGGCAATTAATGACTCGTGTATTCATAATTTGAACCAGTTGAGATGAAAAGCAGGTCGGGTCGGACACTTGTTGAACAATTCGGAAGTTCACACAGGGGTGGCAAAATTCAAAAGATTCCACTTTTAGACGAATTTCAATAAAGCCAACTTCTTGAGAGTCCGGGAGGGCTCAGAATTCAGTAGTGACTACTGTTATTTTATGTTGGGCACATTTACATCCGTAGTTCACATGACAATGTGAAATAAAAAAGTGTGATTTTAGGCCGCGAGTTCAATAAATCCATATCTTGGGTGCCTGCATGAAAACGAGGTCTGATCGGACCCTAGTTAAGCATATCCGTAATACATAGGGTGGGGGGGGGGGGGGGGTCTTGGAAGGGGGAAGAAGGCGGGGAAAATAAAAATAAATGTCCACTTTTCGACCAGGATTTCAATAAAACCGATATCTTGGAGAACTGGGAATGATCTCATTGGCAACTAAGTACCCGAGTCATTATGATTCGCTAGCTTGGGTGAAAAAACCCAGGTCGAATCAGCTCTTGAAAAACACATCTTAAGTTTGCAGGGGTATAAGAAAATCTGTTTTGTAGGCTCAGATTTCAATTCATTCATATCTTGTGTGTCTGGAGTGGTCTGAAAGGTAACAAACCATTCACGAAATTATAATTTCAGCTGATACCCATGATAACCAGGCCGGGTCAGACAATGGTTTAACATATCTAGAGTTCACATGGGAATGATAAATCGGAAAATCCGCTTTTTGGTCGGATTTTATCAAAACCCACATCGAAAGTCTGGGGTTTTCTTAAAAGTTATAAGTGACATGTATTTTCATGATTGAGGATTGCTTCGATGAAAAAGCATGCTAGGTCGGAATCATCCTATGTTCACAGGGGGTGAGAATGCCAAATAAGAAAAGCCCTCTGTTTGGCCATATTTCAATAAAACCCATATGTTGAGAGCCTGTGGTGCCCGTGAAAGTCTTGCTGGCTTGTGTTGTCCCGATTGGGGCTCTTTGGAATAATAACATGCCGGGTCAGAGACTGGCCGTACACACCCGGAGTTCAGGGGATTTGAAATAAGAAAGGACTTCTTTGATGCCCAGTTTTCGATAAAACCTTTTAAGGACGAACCAAACCAAAAAATTAAAATATGGCATTTCAGGTCATGTTTGGACAACGGACAAGAGGTGTGAGGAAACACTAATGCACAGGTGGATCGTGATACTTCGCCTGACGATACACGCATCGGTGATAACAGTCAAATACCGTTGATCGCGATACATGCAAACCGAGTTCATCTGAGGTCACAGACTTCTTTTTGGACAGGGAATCAGATTCTCGTAATATTTTCGTAAAACCACAATATTCCCGTATTCCCGTAAAATCGAAGTGGATTGCAGCTATTCAAATGTAAATAAAGATTTGTTTATATGTGCGCGTGACAAACGTAATATCCGAACTAGACTTTATGATTCTGGAGAATCATGGCTTTTCCCGATGAGATTCCATGATTCTTCATGACCCCACAGTGTCTGATGAATTGTTTTTAACTGTCTCACTGAAGTTCCTTCATTGATGTTATGAGAAATGTGAATATAGTAGTCTCAAATGACTTGGCTCGATCCTAATTAACACCATAATTATGGAAACACTGGAATTACCAGCGCGACTGAAGAGAACAATAGCAGCTCTGGGCATCTCTTGCCCTGTCACCTGGACTGTCCGGGAGACAGGCAAGAGAGTCCATCTGAACTTGGAGTTCGTCATTGAAGAGCACAACACCGCCACACCTTCTTCGGGGAGAGGTAGCACCTTTTGTGAGAGGAACCCCTCTCACACTGGTCCTCACCCGAAGAAGCGTGGACCTGGCCCTGAAAAGAAGAAGAGCAAGAAGAAGAAGAGTCTGTCCACCAAGCGCCGGGATTCCAGGCGCCTGGAGGCCTTCCGGAATAGGAAGAAAGAGGTGAGCGAGAGGATGGAGGTCCTGGAGGCAGCTGCCAGTTCCCGTCCTAGTCCCACTAGTACACCCAACCAACTGCCAGCTCCTGAGCCGGTACTGTTGGATGAGGAACGTCTGGTGGAGACTGAGGAGGAACCGGAGGTTGCCTTTTCACCACCTTCCACCACTCACTCCTCACTTCCTTCTCTACCGGACAGCCCGGGTGTGTCAATCTCAACAACACAGCCACCTAAGTCTGCAGTCACCGCCGAAGAATTAAGGAGAATAATATAGATGGGAAGGCGAGCAGTTGAGATGGGAAACCGAATCGCCTCCGAAACCCACGAGTTCAGGGAACAATCCAAGGCAGATCTCAAAAAGAAATTAGACGCAATCCATTCACCAAACTCAACACTAAACTCAACATCGTCGACTTCCACATCACAATCTCAACCAACTCCAAAGAAAAAGAGCCGGAAGAAGCCTAGATGGGGTTAAGCCACCTCCCTCCTTCCTTTTCCTCCTCCACCGCGCCTTGACGTCCTACAACAACAACAAACAGCTAACGAGGGTCGAAAGGGGCTTGTCCTCCAAATCGTCCCTGCGCGCCTTCGGCGCGTCAAACCATTTCGTTCGTCTCAAATGACTCAGTTGATAAGAAAATTGTTTAGGTAAAAAACATCATTAACGGTGGAGTGGGCTAATATCAATATCGTCGTCCGACAAGTTAATGACCCACAAAAGGAGTTATGTTTGTTTCACACATACCCACTGAGTGCTGTGTCTATTTGAAAATGGTCCATTTTATCTCAAATGCATCCAAAATATTGATGTCTGGCAGCTTGTAGAGGGTTAACAAGTACTAACAGGAATATTTTTCCATGCAACTTGTAATGTCACACTAAGAACTGCAAATGGCCATTTTTTCTTTAAAATCTTCCAAGATGTTTTCAGAGAAATCCCTGCGCATATGCTCTTTTCCAATTCAACGTGACGAAATGCGACATTCATGTCGCTCTTCATGGAAAGTGATGCCACAACTATTCATGAACAAGGAGTGAAAATTTCATGGAAATCTGCCTAGAATTGGTTGAGATATGGTGTTTTGGAGAGAGGAGGTAATTGTTTGAATTTGGTCCTTCCTTTTCAAGCCAGTTCGAAAAAAGACGTCGGGAATGGGCGCAGAATCCTTCAGTGCCTCCTCGCTGGAGTAAGTCCACTTAAATGTTACAATTGTGTGTGACTGGTGGAGAGTTGACTGTAAATGGAAGTTGCTTCTTTAAGACAGCCACCAGGGACCCTAACACAACCTTTAAACCTACGAGAATCTCAGAAGTTTAAAGTCAAGAGAAATTGGTGGTGATTGGGTTTCTGGCAGGCAGGAAAAGATTGACGAAGATTTGCATATTGGACATTAAAATAGCACTTCAGACATACACGAACGGTGTTCAGACCGCTGGAGGCAGCGACTTGAAATTTTCAGAACTTGTTCTACGAACCCTAGCCGACATTTTGGGATCTGTTTGGAGTGTCCGGACCGCGTGGAAAACATCACGCATCGCTTGGAATGTGAGAGTACTATTCGTCCCGACTCTATCAGTTTCGAATGGACACCGGCAGTGTTGTAGACGACTGTAGAGCTGCGATTGAGCATAACGTCCCAGGTTTCGGTGCCACATTGCCTAACCAGCCCCAAAAGAGCGGCGGGGGAGGGGTATCCTGACACTATCTTTAAACCTTAGATAATCCTCAGAAGTTGAAGTGAAAAGAAATCGGCGGTGAGTAGGTTTTTTGGCGGGTAACGATTAACGAAAATTTGCCAATTAGACATTAAAATTGCACTTCTCACAAACATGAAGCGTGTCCAGATCGCTGAAGGCAGCGACATCTAATTTTCAGAACTTGTTCTGCGCACCCTGGCCGACATTTTGGCATCTGTTGCGAGTGTCGAGGCCACGTGAAGAACACCACGCATCGCGTGGAAAGTGAGAGTACTATTCGTCCCGACTCTATCAGTTTGGAATGGACTTGAGGACTGTTGTAAACTACTGTAGAGCAGCGATTGAGCATGAAGTCGGAGTATTTTGTGCCAAATTGCCTAACCGGCTCCAAGGTATGATTTTTCGTCTGTACATCGCCCAGATCGACTGTAGTTTATACCGTTACTATACGTTGAAGTAGCCTTTTGTCATTTTCGCCACTTTCGCCCCAGATTTGAGAGTACCTTCCTTCAACCCCATTTTATAGCAAAATCTAGCCATGCTCCCAACAACGCCCTCTCCCCGTCGACCCGGGTGCTTCTAAAAATAGAAAGGTCAATGAGTAGGGGCCCGTTAGCAAACAAACGGGTGCACGGCAGGTGTACTTGGTGAAAAAACAGTTGTGTGAACATCCCCAGAAGTGAAAACCTATGCTCAGTGGCTGTAATCAAGATGTTAATTTAGACTCCCATTACGGCCAAGATACTACAGAATGCAAATAGGTGGGTGGCGGGCATCATCACTGGATCTAATGTTGTATTTCATGTTTTCTTTATATTCTATTTATTTTTTTGATCTCTCTCTCTCTCTCTCTCTCTCTCTCTCTCTCTCTCTCTCTCTCTCTCTCTCAGTTTAATTTGTGTTTGTCTATAATGTTTATAATATTTAGATTTTGCTAGATTATGTTATTTATGGAATACGTTCTGCCATATTGTAAATTATTAGTCATAGTCACCGTACAGGAACGGAGGGGCTTCTAAGTGGTAAGCACTTGTCCTCCAATCCTGATTTGCATTGTCAAATGGCAAATAAAATATGTTTAATCTAATCTAACAGTAGGTGTGTGTGGGGGGGGGGGGGTGGGGGGCATGTGTCCTACGTAAACAATCAGCAGGGGGCAGGTGTCCTAGGTAAAATAAACAGCATGGGGGGGGGGGGGGGGGGGGGAGATGTTCCCGCTAATTAATTTTAATAGCAGGCAGTTGTTCATGGGGCAGGTGTCCTATCCCACTGGTACTTGGCCTTGATGGAAATAACATTTCAACAAGAAACAACGGGAAACTTATTTGCAATAAAGCTGCAAATATAAACTTGATTTTAGGACCATTCCATGGACATTTTAAAGCCTACTGCGATATCAGCGTTTCTTACTCTCGTACTTTCACTACACCGCAGTATTTTACCCGACTCGAGTTCTGACGTCATGCAAGTTTGACCGACATGCTTTCAATTTTGTTATTGACAACAACATATTCATAATTTCGTGCTTACTGATCCGAATTTTGAAAACGACACACGCAATCGCGAAAGCGTTTTCTGAAAAACACGATTCTGTAAAAGGTTTTAGTGAAATTTGATTATTTTTTTTATTTTCAATTTCGATGGCTCTTGTCGAAAAGGTGCTAATCACTGATCGTCCCAAACGAGATCAAAGACACGCCGTAGTTTAATAACAGACAGAGAATCTTCCTAGAATATACATGCGCAATCCTAAAATGCAATAAATCAAGTGTTTTTTCACGTTTTATGAGAGAAATATGTCCAATTGTATCATTGAATCATTTTTAGGTATATGTGGGTGAGAATTTTTTTTCGGACAAAATACAGGCTAAATAAAATATTTGCCATCATTTTCCGCAGACGTATTTTTGTCTTTGCTTCTTGGGGAAATTTCTTGCTGCTAAATACAACGAAGGTGTGTTATTTGATGTGGTCAGAACCGTCAGGTGGTCGGGTCCGAAACCGCACCTCGCAGAAGATTTAGTGGGGGGTGTCGATTTTACAAGTAATGTAGGCAGCGTACACAGCATGGGCTGTCTGTCTTTAATCCGACAAAACAGGGTTAAGGCTTGGTTTTTTGAATACCCTTATTTATTTATTTATTTATTTATTTATTTATTTATTTATTGGTGTTTAAGGTCACGTACTTCTGCACAATGGCTAATCGTGACCGTGACAGTTTTAGAGGTGGAGGAAGCCGGAGTACCCGGAGAGAACCACCAAGCATCGACGAGCAACTGTCAGCTCCTCAACATTCTCACTCTGTTCAGGCTCCGCTCAGGCAGGGTTACAGAGGTTGAAGACATGTGTACCATCGACGTGCAGTATGCCTTAGTACACGGGGACATCGTGCCCCCATGTCGGCAACCGGGCCAAAGTGCCTTGCCCAAGGACACAACGTGAGTCGTCCCGGACGGGGATCGAACTCGGGACCTCTAGCATAGAAGTACAACAGTCTACCACTGAGCCACCACGCTCCCTTGAATACCCTTAATACTATCATACATTATTCCTCAGGAATTCTAAGTCTGATAAAAGAGGTCATGTTTATCTATTGCATACCCATTTTGCTGCCCGAAAACAGCCGATTTTATTAAAATTTTGACGTTTAGCAGCCTGTAGAGGGATTAACAAACGACTAGCGGAATATTCTATCTATGCAATTTGTAAGACCTGCCAATGTCAAATTGTTCTTGAAAATCCCCAACAAGCAGTTAGCGAAATCCACGGAAAATGTAAATTTTAAGCGTTTAAGGGGCATCTCTCCTTATCCAGTTCAAAATGGGTTAAGTTTCATTCTTTTAGATACCCTTACTACTTACAAACCTTAAACACCAATTAGATTCCATGATTTTTCTTGACCCCCACAGTGTCTGATGAATTGTTTTTAACTGTCTCACTAAAGTTCCTTCATTGATGTTATGAGAAAGGTGAGTAAAGTAGTCTCAAATGATTCGGTTTGGTTTTGATAAAAAAAATGTTTAGGTAAAACCCATCATTAATGGTAGAATGGGTTAATATCAATATCAATGTTTCCCTATCAGTTTTGCGTCCGGTAAAAGAAGTTACGTTTCTCTGTGGCATTTCCGTTTGATGTTCTTGGTGTCCAAAAACAGACTGTTTCCTCAATTTTTTTTACATTTAGCAGCCCATGAAGGGTTAACAAATGCCTACCAGAATAATTGATTCATGCAACTGGTCATATGACACCAAGACCTATCAACGGCCATTTTCTCTTGAAAACCCCCCAAAATGTTTGTAAAGAAATCCAGGGAAAACGATTTTTTAAGCTTTTGATGGGTATCCCTGTTAACGTCCCCAACAGGGGTTAACGCTTGGCTTTTTGAATACCTTTATTACTTACAAAAATGGTCCTCTGTGAATTCCACTTCAAACAAAGGAGATTATGTTTATCTCTCATGTATACATTAGGTGATGTGCGTGTCTGAAAACAGTCCCATGTTAACAACATTACGATGCTTGGCAGCTTGTAGATGGTTAAAAAACGCTCACCGGAGTATTTTGTCCATGCAACTTTTAATGTCACATAAAGACCTACGAATAGTCAATTTGTCTTGAAACCCTACAAGTTACCGTTAGGGAAATTCACAGAAAATGGGAATTTAAAGCTTTCAAGGGATATCTCTCTTTAGCCTGCCCAAAATGGGTTAAGACGTCGACTTTTGAATACCCTTACTACTTACAAAAATGTTTCCATTTAAATTGTATGCGCGTTAAAAAAAGGCACTTTTCTTTGTGGTGTACCCTTTGGGTGCTGTTGGTGTGCAAAAACAGCCCATTTTATCGCAATTTTGACCTTCAGCAGCCCGGGGAGGGTTAACTAATGCTGACCGGAATATTTTGTTCATGCGACTTGTAATGTCACACCAAGACCTGCAAATAGCCGATTTTTCTTGAAAACCTACAAGATGTTGTTAGAGAAATCCACAGAAAACGGGTATTTTAAGATTTTAATGGGTATGTCTCTTTAACCATCCCAAAATGGGTTAAGACGTCAAATTTTGAATACCCTTACCACTTTCAAAAATATTTTCCGATCAATTTTGCGTCCGATAAATGAAGGCCCCTTTCTCTGTGGTATATCGTTTGGGTGCTGTTGGTGTCTAAAAACATCCCATTTTATCACAATTTTTACGTTTAGCAGCTCGGGGAGGGTTAACTAATGCTGACCGGAATATTTTATCCATGCAACTTGTAATGTCACACCAAGACCTGAGAGTGACCAATTTTTCTTGAAAATCTACAAGACTCGTTTAGAGAAATCCACGGAAAACATGAAGTTTTGAGCTTTTTGGGGGTATTGCTGTTTAACCAGCCCAAAACGGGTTAACACTTGGTTTTCTGAACACCCTTATTACTTACAAAAATGATCTTCGGTAAATTCCACTTCCAATAAAGGAAGTTATGTTTACCTCTCGGGTATCGTTTGGGTGTTGTGGGGGTCTGAAAAGGGCCCATTTCATCAAAATTTCGATGTTTGGCAGCCTGTGGAGGGTTACCATATGCATCGCCAAATATGTCGTGTGT
>CM062293.1:434504873-434791834 GCA_031216915.1 Pictodentalium vernedei
CGACCGACCCTATTTTTTTTCAGCATGTTACCTGAACAAATTAATTATTTTTCCCGGCCTTATGGCCCCTCATTGGAATGAGCTCATTCCAATAAGGGGTCATAAGATATGTTTTTGACGTAAGAATGAAAAAAATTAGTTATTCAAGAATTCTATTTGCAAGTGGCATCTGCTTTTCGTGTTAGGTAATGGGTTAATCTTCTTTCCTTATACAATAAACTTGATGCATCCATGTCTTTGTTGATGAAAAACTTTGACATACAGATGGTTGGGGGGGGGGGGGGGGGGGGGTGGGGTTGATGAGTTCCAACTGAAGCACAATGTTGTAGATTTTCCATTTCAGTGACTTTACACTTTCCAAGAACAAACCATGGACAAGTCACTTAATCCCGATTGCTGATGTGGGCACACAGTGGTGCTGTGTACTGTACACTGATGGTGCACTTACCTACAAACAAATCTAACCCTGCATAGGAAGTGTTAGTAGTCTGTGGAGTCTGACAGTTGCTCGCCACAGCTCAGTGGTTCTTGGTGGTTCTCTCCAGTTACCCCAGTTTCCTCTACCTGTAAAACTGTTGAACAAGATGACCCTGGCTGTCAAAAGTGTCATTAAATCCCAATGAATGAACGAATGAATGAATGAATGAATGAATGAATGAATGAATGAATGAATGAATGAATGAATGAATATTTGGCAGTTTTAAAAAATGTTTATAACTATTGTGTTGAACCAGTCTACCCCACTGTGCTTTTGCAGCAATCCACTCTCCAGTACTTCAATGTACTGTACAGCTGGAAACAAATTGTTGCGCCTTTTCCAACAGTGTGTCACACTTGTATCGTTGTTTACAAAAAAATGAGTGTTCAACTACAACACAAGCATTTAAAGTCTCAATAGCTCCTGGCAGTAAGAGCCACAGTAAAGAAAAACATGATTGACACCCTGAAAGAATTTCTGTGTAGAATAAATACAAATGTATACAGTGTGACTACATTACCTAAACATGAATAGGACTTACAAATGGTACAAATAGACCCTGATATACTGAATTCAGTCAGTGGTGTGTTTTCATGTCCGATAATTATTGACTTAACCTTAACATTGAATGGCTAATTGAAATTACTGTTCAGGTTAAATACCTGATCTTCCAGGGTTTTAATAGTATTTATTACTGTAGATGTGTAAATAGTGTCACCAAATAAATGTTCAAATGTGCAATGATGTTATTGAGAAATCAGTTGAATTGACTCTGCTAAATGTTTCCAGTGCAAATATGTACAAACCCATCTATTCTGTTGGTAGATAAGAAGCAACTGCAAAATTCTCACTGCAGAGTAGACTGGGAATCAAAAATTGCTCTGGTGAATTCTATCACACTTTATGACCTACCATGCGGGCCTGGTATTCTTAAAAATGCAGGAGTGATAAAAATTGCTCCCGTTCCATGGCCAAGGCAAGCGATTAGCTCTCCTCAAGCTTACAAATGCTGAAAGTGGAAAAATGAAGTTTTACTATTAATGAATTCTGCCTAGTGGGCTCTGTGCATTTTATTTGGTGCTGCTGACAAGGTAGTCTCTGTGAGATGGCTGCATTGCCCCTCCCACACCTCCAGGCCTCAGCAAGTCCCAGAGGTGTGGGAGGGGCAGTGTGGCCATCTTACGGAGACCACTCCTATTGCAGTGATCTGAAAAGTTGTGAGTTTTAGAGATAAGCAGTTATTGTAATCATTATTTTCTAAGAGCTGGAGGGCTAGTTATCGCCCTTCTTAATTTTTTTAAGGCGAGCAGTAGGCGAGTGCATAAATCGCTCTCCTGAAAATGCCAGGTTTGACCACCTATTACAATTTGGCAAGATGTTTCTGATGTGTTAAGAGGCTTCTCATGATTCCTATTAGATGGAAAAGATTACTCTGAAAAATTTCAAAAAATTTTAAATGGATAATACGAACATTCATTATATGACGATGTGATTTAACCGCTAAATATCACTACTGTTTGACAAGCTTTTCCTGGTCCCTGGTGTGAAATCCGATTCTGTATCACTATAGTATGACAGACTATTTATGGGTACTTACTAATTCGCTGAATTAGCTGTTCCGGTCGCAAAGAGGACTTTACACCGAGCTGTAATGGTTGCGCTCAAACAGCGGTTCAGGTTTTTTATCGCATTCATGATATTTTTTTTGTCGTATTCATGCACCCCTGGGGATTCCCTAGAAGTGTGCACCTGTTACAAAAATAAGTGAAAACAAAAAGAGTTCTTTTTTACTTCAATCCAGTTTACCCAAAAAAGATTGGGGGAATTGTTAATACTAGCATTGGCATGCATGTTGCACTATAAGTCATATAATAAACATTTTATCGCTACAGTAAAGTGATCTGGGTCATCGCATCACATCTCGTTGAGGTCAGATCGGTGGATTAAACATGTGCCTGCAGCAGCTCGTTTGATCTGGCGATCTGACCTCAGCTCTAGGGCTGCACGATATTCAAAACTGAATACCGATATCGGTATTAGAAAAAATACCGCGGTATATCGGTATATCGAAAACTGTTCAGATATATGAACACAAGTACCACAATCGAGACTCGAGGTATCACAGTCGGAATGAATTAGCATGCCTTGATGATGCGATTCAAAAACCTTTACCCGATATCAAAATTTATTATTTCCAAAATTAGTTTATCAGATTTTCCCTAAAGATTTCAACAAAACTATATCATGTGACCCCTCATTGGAACGAGCACAACAAGCTCATTCCAATGAGGGTCACATGATATAGTTTTGTTGAAATTTTTTAAATTTATTTTTCAGCTGCTGAATTTGTATATTATGAGGCACAAGCAGACGATTCCTTAGATAAAGGGATATTATTATTCATTCGGGGCTACAGTTAAAAAACTCAAGACATCTTGAAAATTAAATTATGGGTAAATAAATAATGATGATAAACCGATATTTTTGAAATTACACTGGTATTCAATCGATATTGGTTTGAATACCGGTATATATCGGTTTATCGATATACCGTGCAGCCCTACTCAGCTCGACGTGATACGATGAAGCAGATCTCTTCACTGTACCGATAATATGCATTTATTTAATAGATATGATTTTCTTTCCCAGAATTGCCCATTATCAGGCTCAGCTGATATGGCTTCAAACTCAGTTGATATGATGCCAATCTCAGCTGATATGATCCAAGCTAAAGTTGTTCACCCCCCCCCCCCCCCCCCCCTTCCTTTGATGTGATGTATTACTATATTCAATCAGTTTGATGCATCAAAAAGGTTTGCACTTATCAAATGCGATCAGAAAAATTAGCTTTACCAGGAAAAATGGATTAGTTTGAAGCCAAATTTTTGTATGGTGAGGAATTAATGACAATAAGTAATTATTGTCTGGATGAAGAGAAGAAAGGAGAGAGTTGGACAGATAATTCAACACAAACTAAGATTTAGAGTCATAAGTGGAGATTTGAAGAAGTTGGAAAAGAGGTCAATAAGCTGTCCAAAACATTGCACCTTCCAGAGTAGGGAAACTGAGACATTCGGAAGGCTTGACAGCAAGACCTGACAAGCCACTGTGAAAGACTCTGAAGACAAATCTAAAGAACATATAAAGCAGAGGGTATGCTCAGGAGATGTCTGTTTGTTGTTTCATGGGTATGTGGATGACAGCATGAAATGTGTGAAAAGAGCAAACAGTGTTTCCATGCTTGGGTCCACTTTCATTTTGCCATCTCAGAAACTAGTTCTGACTGTTGTAGCAAATAAGAAACAAATGATTGTTATCATTTATGAAGAATTTTTAGTGACAAAGCGTTTGCCCAACAGAACACAAGGGAGCACAAACTAATGATAACTGGCCAAAACGAATTCCATGGTGGGTCGGTAATAAACAGAGTTGATATGGCAACCACACCAGTTGAGAAGAAAAGCAGTTTCTTGACTAGTAGGTCCATACATTTTTCCAGTCATTTTCATTAAATTTTAAGAACTCCAGGATCCAGATCGTCTGAATATCTGACATATGTCAAGAAGTACATGTATGTTTTCAGTGGAATAATAGATCATCACTGATGGAATGAAAAGATTGTGAACTTTGAACTCAAAATGTTCTTGAAAATCTTTGAATTATGCACCCTTAAATGTTTGATAGTTCTTGAATTTAGAACCAAAATTATTTGGGATTCTCTGGATTATTTTATCCTTTACCTAACACAAGCGGTTTGAAAATTTATTTTTATTTAATGCTCAGGCATCAATTCACGCTGAAAAATTAAGTCATATTCCCCTGTCGGTCGGCAAAACGAAATATCAAAATGATATTTAGAAATCGATATTTCATCGTAGGTTCATTTCCACTGTCTTCGATGTTCAGTGGCAGTACGTTTAATGGGCCGATAAACATTTACATGCAATCATCACAGAGTCAGCACTTCAGTAATGTATTCCAGAGTCCCAAATACAAACGAATTCGAATAATTGATAGTGACAGTGACTAAATCAATTCATTAAATCAGCGGTTTCAAAGTTTGACTTTCTCATTCACCTTCCAGCGAAAAGCCGAAATCACTTTCAAATTTCTTCAGTTCAACTTCACACGTCTTCAGTGCATTGAGTTCAAAAAAAATAAAATGACGTGTCTTGTTATTGAAAATAAGAAAGTGGTGTTTTTTGTTATTGTTCTATTTCTTCGAAACACATTGCGATTATTTCAATTCGCCAGCCTTGGTAAATCGTAAAGTTAGGGGAGAAATAAGACGGGACTACTTTTTGTGCGGATATTCACACATTCCAATGGTTGGAGTTTGGTTGTTGTAATTTTTGTATGGACGCCGGTTCGGCACATAAATTTTGCGCCTTAATGGCAAATAAAGGCCACAAATTGGAGAGTTTGTAGTCGTAGAGCATTAAATAAAAAGAAAATTCACGAAAATTTTATTTTTTTCTCAAACTTTCTGCAAAACCATTTGCTGTGACCTCTCACTGGAACAGGCTCAATGAGCTTGTTCCAATGAGGGATCACCTTGTATAGTTTTATGGAAATTAGGTCTAAAAAAGTTAAAAATCTGTTTCTCAGACCATCCTGCATGGTCCTTATGGCTGCCACATTCTTTTGTATTTATAACCAGTGCAAACTTAAAAATATAAAAATTAAATGGTTTATGTCTGATATTTTAATAAAATTTATAAATTTGTCCCTTCAAGTGCAACAAAGCTTTGCAATGCTTTAGTATAGCAAAGCTTTCGTCCACTTAAGGAACGAAATGCACCACCACCTGTGCTATTCTGTAGATTATGAGGCCTAAAACATAAAACAAACCAAGAACATGAACTCTTGATGGCAAAGAAATAATTACAAAAATAAAAAATAAAATAAAAAACCATCCGCCCACCTGCAATTTTACAAAAAATAGCCTGAGAAACAGAAGATCTACTTTGTGGGGCCTTATTTGACAATTTTTTTTTCAACTGCTCAGTTTGTAAATTATTCGGGCGGATGTTACCGATTTGTTCGGTAAAAAGTCTATTTGCACTCTGCTGGAGCTTACTTTTCTAAGAATTATCACACTGACAGACTTGCATTATCAGTACAGGAAAAAAAATAAATCTGTAATTTTCTCATGCTTTTTATTCAACTTTTTTTTGGTCTAGTACTGTATCTTTTGTCTCTTAAGGCAAAATTCTGCAGTGGAGCTGTAGTTTTCTTCTGTGTAAGTATTAATTTTTAGGTGAACCAGTATAGGGAATTTTATTCTTGACATTTCATTGGATATTGGTTTCCTACAGCAAGTAACTTAATGCTTAATGATTGTTTGAAAGTCATTTTAAAGATTTGTTGTAATGATATATCCATGGATACTTGAAAGTGACACCAAATTTTAATGGACTAAATGATTTTTGTATAAAGATAAATAAGGCACTGTGTTTGCGCTATACACTCCAATTGACAAAGAGTGTAATCAGTAATTTTGAACTTTGCTTGGAAATGTTTTTGACTCCTACTGTACATTGTTAGTATATTGCAAAATATCAATAAACATATTTATTGGGCTTTTATTTACACAGTTTACAGCTTGTTCCATTTTATTGTGTTTAACCTGACTTAGCTACCATTGTCAGTGACAAAACATTACAAATGCAGTTTTCGGTACTCAGAGCTTGAGGATCTCTCAGCTGAGCAGCACCAAACTTAAAAAAAATTATTTTGAGATATAATTATTAATTGGAATTCAATCGTGCTATTTGGATTTAAAATGGAGAGATATGATCAGTTAATTCCACTTGGAGATCTTGTGGACAAATGTAATCGTACTCCAGAAGTTATACTTCTGAAAAAACGAAGGAAAAAAAATAATAAACCTCGACTGTGTAGAAATTGTATATTGACTGAGGTAAGTGGAATTTATAGCAGGCATCCTGAACTGAAAAGCTGACAAATTTTTTCATTTGTTCCCACAGCATTTTTATCAAAGATCGTATATAAATTTTTAACCCTTTACCCAACATAACAGCCAAAACCAGCCAGTACTATTCTAAACAATTGCCAATTAATTTTCATTTTTTGTTTCAAAAACATAGGTTATGACCCCTCATTGGAACAAGCTCATCGAGCTCGTTCCAATGAGGGGTCATAACCTATGTTTTTGAGACAAAAAATGAAAACAATTAGTTATTCAAGAATTTTTTTTGTAAGTGTTGTCTGCTTTTCATGTTAGGTAAAGGGTTAATCAGTGGTTTTTTTTTTTGTTTTGGATATGGAATATACTCATCTTTCTTAATTTATTAACTCTAATAAGAGCCTAATTCCAACTTTGATAATTTTTTGATGCAAAGGAAAAGGTGCTCCAACATGCATTGTTTGGGTGAACTCAAAACTTGTTTTCCAAGTACCTTGTCACTTGTTTCTAGGCAAGACTTGGCTGCCTCTGTACACAGTCAAGACTTGACTAGAAACAACTGCAAAGCCTCTGGAGGTCAACTTCAAAGTATAGTGAAAATGTATAAAAAATCTCCAGGCCCTTAACCCTTTAGCCAGCATAGAGAATATCAGAATTTATTATTTTAATCACTATTTTTTTAAATTTTTCCAAAAATTTCAACAAAACCATAACATGTGACCCCTCATTGGAACGAGCTCGATGAGCTCGTTCCAATGAGGGGTCACATGATATGGTTTTGTTGAAATATTTTGAGAAATATAATTTTTTCAACTGCTTAATTTGCAAATTACGTGGGCGGATGCGGGCGATTCGTTAGGTAAAGGGTTAAGTTTTAATTCAGTAGAATGCCGTTTATTAAAAACTAGTTTGGCATGTAATAATATTTAATAAATCTGGATTTAAAATTTCTGGAATTTCATCAAAACCACATAGGTGAAAAATAGAGTATTTATGTGGAGTCCACTTAATTAGATATCTCTTAACCCTTCACCCAATGTAACACCCAAAACCAGCCAGTGCTATTCACCAAAATTGCCGCCATTTAATTTTCATTATATTTTCATTGTTTGTCTCACAAACATAGGTTATAACCCCTCTTTGGAACGAGCTCATCAAGCTCGTTCCAATGACGGGTCATAACCTATGGTTTTGAGACAAAAAATGAAAAAAATCAGTTATTCAAGAATTTTGTTTGCAAGTGTCATCTGCTTTTCATGTTAGGTGAATGGTTAATTGAATAACTCTGTTGATAGAATTATAATGGCTCCCAAACACAAAATAATTTACCATCAGGTTTCTTTCAGGTTATGGAAAGGCTTGAAAAACAGTAAAATGATTTTTCTGTCCCTGGCAACATTTTCTACTTCCAAGCAAACAACAAGCTATCACATACAGTCTGAAGCCACTATAGTGGCTTTCAGCACTTTTCAATAGAGTCCTGATAGTGGCTTCAAACATTCTACCAGTTAAAGAACAACTAATTTCAGATTATCAGAATTTTGTTTGATAGTAAACACTGTGGGTGTTTAGGCCTTATTATCTATAACTGACTATATCTATTAAATATTCATTTGTATTCTTAGTTACCTAAAAATATGTCATTTATATAATTTTCACTAATTATGAACAGGCCTTTAAATTCATTTATTTTGGGCACACCCTTTTGCCCTAATTTGGGCACATTAAAACCAGAAATAACAGCCTTATCATGTAAAGTTTTATTGCCATGCCTTTCTTTGTGTTTCTATGGCCATAATATGACGGAAGTTACTCTCAAATGTCGAAGAGGCAGTGGGAATTTATATGTTTTTCTTCATACCTACACACCTTCCCTAATTGGGGCAAACCTGTAAACAGTGTGAAATTGGGGTGATCTAAAAGCCTGATGATGAACTTTTTATCTACTGCCGGCCTGACGTTTGATGTTTTCCAAAGTTATAGCCAGCTATATACATAGATCGAAATTTTGGGCTGCCATCTTAGATTTTGTGGAAAATCTCAAAATGCCGAATCCTATCAGCTACCCAGTACACTTATTATTCATTATTATTAGAGACACCAGACACTCTAGGAATCCTTTACAAAAAAAACTTTATATGCCAAAACTAGACTTATTGCCACAGCCACCAAACTATATGGAGTTGCCTTTGACCTTTTTAACCCTTTACCCAACGTAACGGCTAAAACCGGCCAGCGCTGTTCTAAAAAATTGCCTATTAATTTTCATTATTTTTTCATTTTTTGTCTCAAAAAAAAAGCTTGTTGAGCTCGTTCCAATGAGGGGTCATAACCTATGGTTTTTTTTGAGACAAAAAATTGAAAAAAATAGTTATTCACAAATTTTTTTTTTGCAAGTCTCGGCTGCTTTTTATGTTGTGTAAAGGGTTAATTGACTATCCTCCATGTTATATATGCAGTGGGCAGTCTAAGATGTAATAGATAAAGTGATCAGTTTAGAACTGTAAAATTAGTAAAACGACCCAATCACTGTTAATTTTATACTCCTGTTAATTAATATTTTTCAATTGACGAGGTTCCACTGTATAATTTTTAAAGAATAGGTATTTTCAGATTATCAGAATTTAGTCTATGCCCATTCTTGAGTACACGTAATAAGTTAAGTATTTAGTCCATTACAAGTGCACATTATTGTATGCAGAGCCCATACAACTCTGTCAAACAAGATATAATGGGACAACTTCTTATATTTGAAGCTTTTGAGATCAAAAGTATCTCTATTGCATAGTACAGTGACGCCCACTTAATTGTATATCTCTGTATTGAATAACCCTGTTAATTGAATATAATTTCTAAACATCAAACCATTTACCATACTTTTAGTGCAGATTTGCCCTGTTAAATGCATATGGGTTATAGAGAAAATCTTGAAATATGTTGTGGAAATACCCTGAAAATGAACAAATTCTCCTTGTTAATAGACATACTTGGGTTCAGTAGATCCAGTACAGGCATTTAATCTGTTATACCTCCACGAGTGCCACCACAGAAGAATAGAATTAGAGGCCACAGGCCTCGAGTTTTATCCTTCCATGACGCACAAGTGACATATTGATTAACCCATTCACACATGTGTGTCATTCTGTGTTTATTACATGCCTTCATGTCTATAAAAAAAATGTTAGAAGGACACTCCACAATTTATTTGACAACTATCAACAAAAAAGAACACATTTTGTCGCCAACCAAATTTTTGTGAGGAGAATCTGTGTTACTATTTAATTCATCCCCTGAGTTCCAATGTATTCTATGTGCCTATTGGCACATAAAACACATTGGAACTCAGGGGATGATTTTCAGTTATCACCAGCGATTCAAATTGTAATTGTGTTGCTCGATTTGTAGAAAATTCCAGTGAAATTGCGCTTCTATTTAAAAATAGTCCATCAGTGATTTCCATTCCGCACATATGTGCAGAACTGATTTTCATTTCTGCATGGTTTAGTGTTGCTGTAGATGAGGATTTCATAGAACAGGGATGTAATAAATTTCTTTTCTGTAAAAATTTCAAAAACTTTCAACCAAACCATATCATGTGACCACTCATTGGAACGAGCTCGACAAGCCCGTTCCAAAGAGGGGTCACATGATATGGTTTTGTTGAAATGTTTTGAAAAATAATATTTTTTCAGCTGCTGAATTTGCATATTACGTGGGCGGATGTAGCCGTTTCGTTGGGTAAAGGGTTAAAAAAAACATAAAAATAAAACCCTCCCTCCCTCACTGATTTGAAAAAAAATTACCTACGAATCAGTAATTTATTTTGTGTGGCCTAATTTATTGAAACTTTCTACAAGTAATCACCCAAGATATATGCATTACAGACAATTTTGCTTTTGTTAACTCCTCCAGTATGGGCTTTTATTCTTTTATCATTAATTCACATAAGACAAGCTCATGTGCAATTTCTACTTGTTTTGAAGAAAATATTAAAGGATTGTTTTTCTAATCATGTCGTGGAAAGGGGTTAATGTGAAAACAAATGAAACAAAAAGTTTATTATATGCTCAACCCAATAAGGTTGTTGCATTTACATGTTATAAAGTGTGTTATTTAACTGATTGAGTGCCAGAAGCTGCTGTCATTGCTCTATTGTAAAGTGGTATAAGCTAGCTTGTTTCCTCAGCAGTAGAAAAAAAAAAAGTTTATTTAAAATGGTTTTGTTACCATTTTTAGGAGAGTGCCTGTTTAAACTAAGGCATTCATTGCTGATAGAATGGTATACTTGAACAAAAAAAAATACTCTTGTTACAAATTGGAAAATAACGAAGCACTCCACCAGTTAAGAACAAAATGGAAATTCAAAATCAGTGGAGACTTCATGTTGCCATTTTTTATGTGTACCCATACTATGTATGGTACACATAATGCCGGCATCAGGGGTGACCATCCGTCATTTGTCCATCCTTTGTCCATCCGTCTGTCCGTCCGGAACTAAGGCATTCATTGCTGATAGAATGGTATATTTGAACAAAAAAAAATACTCTTGTTACAAATTGGAAAATAACGAAGCACTCCACCAGTTAAGAACAAAATGGAAATTCAAAATCAGTGGAGACTTCATGTTGCCATTTTTTATGTGTACCCATACTATGTATGGTACACATAATGCCGGCATCAGGGGTGACCATCCGTCATTTGTCCATCCTTTGTCCATCCGTCTGTCCGTCCGGAACTAAGGCATTCATTGCTGATAGAATGGTATATTTGAACAAAAAAAAATACTCTTGTTACAAATTGGAAAATAACGAAGCACTCCACCAGTTAAGAACAAAATGGAAATTCAAAATCAGTGGAGACTTCATGTTGCCATTATTTATGTGTACCCATACTATGTATGGTACACAAAATGCCGGCATCCAGGGTGACCATCCGTCATTCGTCCATCCTTTGTCCATCCGTCTGTCCATCCATCCGGCGTCTGTATCCATTTCTTTGTCATTCGATAACTTAAAAAATATTGCTTGGATTGTCAAGTTACTTTATATTTGTGTTCAGGTTACTGATGTACCAAGCTGTATAGTTTTTGGTGTAAATCGGATAATTTGATCCTGAGATATTAACCCTTTAACTTTCAAATTGAAAATTCCTCCAGTCCCTTTGGCATTCGATAACTTGAAAAATATTGCTTGGATTGTCAAGTTACTTTATATTTGTGTTCAGGTTACTGATTTGCCGAGCTGTATAGTTTTTGGTGTAAATCTGATGATTTGATCCCGAGATATTAACCCTTTGTCCTTCAAATTGAACATTCCTCCAATCTCTTTGGCATTCGATAGCTTGAAAAATATTGCTTGGATTGTCAAGTTACTTTATATTTGTGTTCAGGTTACTGATGTGCCGTGTTGTATAGTTTTTGGTGTAAATCTTTTATTTTGATTCTGAGATATTAACCCTTTATCCTTCAAATTGAAAATTCCTCCAATCCCTTTGGCATTCGATAACTTGAAAAATATTATTGGATTGTCAAGTTACTTTATATTTGTGTTCAGGTTACTGATGTGCCGAGCTGTATAGTTTTTGGTGTAAATCTGATAATTTAATCCTGAGATATTAACCCTTTATCCTACAAATTGAAAATTCCTCCAATCCCTTTGACATTCGATAACTTGAAAATTATTGCTTGTATTGTCAAGTTACTTTATATTTGTGTTCAGATTAGTAAATCGGATAATTTGATCCTGAGATATTAACCCTTTATCCCTCAAATTGAAAATTCCTCCAATCCCTTTGGTATTCAATAACTTGAAAAATATTGCTTGGATTGTCTAGTTACTTTATATTTGTGTTCAGGTTACTGATGTGTCGAGCTGTATAGTTTTTGGTGTAAATCTGATGATTTGATCCCGAGATATTAACCCTTTATCCTTCAAATTGAAAATTCCTCCAATCCCTTTGGCATTTGATAACTTGAAAAATATTACTTGGATTGTCAAGTTACTTTATATTTGTGTTCAGGTTACTGATGTGCCGAGCTGTATAGTTTTTGGTGTAAATCTGTTATTTTGATCCTGAGATATTAACCCTTTATCCTTCAAATTGAAAATTCCTCCAATCCCTTTGGCATTCAATAACTTGACAAATATTGCTTGGATTGTCAAGTTACTTTATATTTGTGTTCTGGTTACTGATGTGCCAAGTTGTGTAGTTTTTGGTGTAAATCTGATAATTTAATCCTGAGATATTAACCCTTTATCCTTCAAATTGAAAATTCCTCCAATCCCTTTTGCATTCGATAACTTGAGGGGGCGTGGTGGCTCAGTTGGTAGAGGTGCAGGCTGCAAGCCGAGAGGTCCTCGGTTCGAATCCCACCAGTGGCAACCGCATTGTGTCCTTGGGCAAGAAACTTCACCCCCTTTGCCCATGTGGGGGCACGGTGATGCTGTTTGCTAAGGCGTACTGCACATCGATGGTGCACCTGTCTTCAACCAATGCTACCCCTGCTTGTGTGGAGTTAGTATGTTAGGGAGCTGACAGTTGCTCGCCGTTGCTCGGTGGTTCTCTCCGGGTACTCCGGCTTCCTCCATCTGTAAAACTGTCACGGTCATGATTAGCCATTGTGCAGAAATATGTGACCTTAAACACCAATAAATAAATAATAAATAAATTCGATAACTTGAAAAATATTGCTTGGATTGTCAAGTTACTTCAAAATTGTGTGCAGGTTACTGATGTGCTGAGCTGTATAGTTTTTGGTGTAAATCTGATAATTTGATCCGGAGATATTAACCCCCTTTATCCTTCAAATTGAAAATTCCTCCAATCCCTTTGGCATGAGATAACTCCAAAAATATCAATCCGATTGTCATGTTATTTTATATATTTATTCAGGTTACTGATGTGCTGTATAGTTTTTTATGTAAATCTGATAATTTGATCCGGAGATATTAACCCTTTATCCATCAAATTAGACACTCCTCCAATCCATTTCTATATGTAACCATACCTTGTATGGTGTGCATTATGTCAGCATCCGTGGTGGCCCTCCGTCATACAGCTTTCTACTAATTGCGCATCTGGGTACACATCTGACAATTTCATCGGCCTATTTTTATTTATAAAGATAGCTTTGTTTGTGGATAATACTTAGTTTCTTCCAAATTTTTTTTGCAGAGGAATTACAACAGTTATCCAAGAGAGAAGAATTTACAGAAATGTTTGAAATCACACATGTCTCAGTATCACTATCTGGTTGGTATAATTTTTCTAAACATTTGATTTACTCAGTACAAATACTTTTGTGCTTACTTCAGGCTTTTGATTTTGAAAAATGTAGGTGCTCAATAAAACGTGCACCTGGTTTCGAATTCAAGCAAACCATTTTGTTTTTGTGCACCTATCAGGATTTTATTGAACTCATATCTGTATGTACGGGTATGTGATAATAATAAGTCACTTATAGAAATGAGGTTTGCATTAATTGGCTAAAACTTTTATCTAATCAAAATCAATAATTTTATACTCATAAATTTTGCAACTGTACTCTAAGAGATCCAACCACCAAGGCAACAATTTCTGTCACTAACATGACTGAGTCATGCCTTTGGTAGAAAGTGTAACCTAGGTACCTGGATATTACATTAATAATAATAACAAAATCAGGAAGACTCAGCCCAAATGGATCATTGTGAGTCACACATACATGGGGAGTGATGACGTTGCAATTAAATATTAACAAAACTGCCTTGACAACATTTTAACTTTCATGTTGTTTGCAACACTGTGCTCAGTGACAAGTTAAAAATATGTTGCGAGGTCACTCGGTGGGTTCTGATGTAATGGTATCCTGGCGGCTAGCTGCTAACACTACTAGTGCCAAGTCACATTTCCGTCTGTGACATACATTAAAATGAAATTTACCTGTACACACTTTTTTGTTCGCTGCTTTGCAAATGCAGGTGTACTGTAATGTGCAAGCACAGTTGCACACCTTTAAATCTAAAGTCTGTTGCTTTCTTGACATTATTGATTAAGTCTACATTCTTAGAAAAGCAGACAAGCCAGTTAGAATGAAAACACACTCTTTCAGTTTGTAGACTCACTAAATTATTAAATGTATTTCTCCAACAACATTACCACACCATCACAATATGCCTTGCTCTTTAGTAACCTCTCTTCTTGAAAATAGTAGTTTTTGAAAATAGTAGTTTTAAAGGTTTTTTTTCAAGGAAAACCCAGAAAAAAATGGAAAAAGGGACTAAAGACTAAAAATCAGACCAAACCAGTCTGACCAAGTCCAACTGTGCATGGTACACATCCCAGTGTCTTCTATTCCTCTCTACTACAGTACATTGTCCATTCCCTGTCGGACATGCACAAAGCATCAGTTTCTTATTTTCAGCCATCTTGGGAAAATATAAGCAGTTTTGGAGGCAAAGGAAGCCTGGATCATGGTGGATTATGAAATCTAAGAACATCTAGATGATCTACAGTACCTCTATATTGCGGGACATGACTTTTGAAAACCTTAAATTCTGATCATATTTATGATGTCAAAACTTGTCACCCAATTTCGCGGCACATGCTTTATACTTTCATTTACCTTTGATTTGTATCAGTTCTTTTCAGGATTAAATTATTTGCATATAAATGGGTGTTTTCCATATTCCTTCTGTTAATATGTAAATCAGGCTTTCTATAATTTGTTTGGTTAGAAGTGGCCTAATTACATCAATGGATAACACCTGGTCCCCATAAGGCTATGTTTATGATATGCAACCTTACCCTCTGATGGCGTGAATTCCTTTAACCATTTACCTGATGAATCGCCCGCATCCACCCACATAATTTGCAAATTGAGCAGCTGAAAAAATTAAATTTTTCAAAATATTTCTACAAAACCATATCATATGACCCCTCATTGGAACGAGCTCATCGAGCCCATTCCAATGAGGGGTCACATGTTATGGTTTTGTTGAAAGTGTTTGAAAAATTGAAAAAAATAGTAATTAAAATAATAAATTTTGATATTCTCTACATTGGGTAAAGGGTTAAAGGCATTCCCTTGTCTACAATACTAGATTTTGGGGAATTTGCCTTCTCATATCTGTTGACATAATAGTTCACCCCTCCCCACACCCACACTTCATGCTAGTATACACTGTGGGTGTTTAAAACTTATTATCTGTCACTGACTATAGGTATTATATGCATTGTTAATTACCTGTATACATGTCATTATTATTTTTAGCTTGTTATTTAGCTTATAACATAACCTTTTCTGATACAGTGAAGCCCACTTAATTGTATATCTTTTAATTGAATAACCCTGTTAAATGAATATAATTTTCAAACACCAAACCATATAACATACTTTCAGTGTGAATTTGCCCTGTTAAATATATTTAGGTTATAAAGTACACTCCTGTTAATTGACTAAAAAATCTTGCAATATGTTGCGGAGATAAGCTGAAAATGACCAAATTCTCCTTGTTTATAGACATACTTGGCCTCAGTACATCCATTACAGACATTTAATCTATTATATCTTGTTTGACAGAGCTCCATGAGCTCTGTCAAACATGATATAATAGAATAAATTCTCAGTTTATCTCTAGAATACAGCACAGTGACAAATCCTTCTTAATTGTTTTCTCCTGTTAATTGAATAATTTTCACTGACAAAGTGGCTATTCAATTAACAGGTTTCTACTGTACTATTGATTTATTCCTTCAGTTTCTCTGGAATATCCTGCAGTATGCCTTAACTGATAGAGTGCTAAATTATTTTTGACAATCAGAATTTGTTCAATTGCCTGTGGGCACTCTCCCATAAATTGTGACAAGGAAAATCTTAGCAGACTAAATAATATCACTTCAAAGATAATACGAAGCATAACCAGTGAATTTGAAGCATTTAAGTTGTGGTACCCACACTTCAGAATAAAGCCCAAATATGGGCTTCCAGCACTTTACCAGTTAACTAGTTCTGTGTACCAGATGTGGGAAGCTACAGCATATCAATGAAAATCATACAGATTGTATTGTCTGCAGTTGATGCCAACCTGGCTGGTTATCACTGTGCTGTCAGTAGCATTTGGCCTAAGTCACTCTGGTCAGCCATCAAATCATTACTCGAAGCTCATGCTAAATCAAAGTCAGCAGCTGCACAGAAAAATTCTGCTTCAACTACACCACTGTTTTTATCACCTGATAATAAATCATATTCTTCTAGCATTCAGATAACATTTTGAAAGAGAATCCGAAATCTTCAACTTCCCATAAGTTGAACCGAACACAGTTCCTCAATTAAACAGAAACTGATTTATCTTCTTATCCCTCCAGGCTGAGTCCATGTCTGATATGCATTCAGTTATCCGATCCTTTCTAGACACCTGGTGTCCAAAGATCATGGCAGCCAACAAGAAGGTATCCAACAGTGCCATAATAGTATTATACATAGACACGAAACTCATGAAATTGCCAGGGCATCAGAGCTTGATCTCTTATTGTAAGAGATCACATATTTTCACAGGTTCTGTGCTGATGGATCGATCAGTGATCAGTGATGTATATTCACTGAAGGAAGACATCCTCAACCAGAGAGCTGACACTCTTCTTGAGAAAGAGATACAACTTGTATGGTTCACCAGAAGAGGGTGTGTCGTCGACAACTCTCACATTAGATGATGATGTTGCAAGGTTGAAACTTTCCAATCCCTGATTGCTTGATGTGCCCCAAAGGGATTTGAATCCATCCAAGGTCTTTCATGAGAGGTGATATTCATTTTGACTCTCTTTGATGATCTGATCACTGCTCTGGTCCCTAGCATTTCTGACATAGAGGAATTGGATGATACAGCAGCTCCTTTAGAACCTTATCTAGATGCATCATGAACCTCACTTCAGCACAGTTGATTAATGTGACCAATCTTCAGTCGATCAGAAGAGGTAACATACTCAACTCCAACAATCTCTTCCAGATGTCCAATGCTGTCAGCTTCTTTCTATGACCATTTTTGGAACCCTCCTCTTTGAAGTTTCAGATCAAATCCATCAGAGAAGGCATCCTACATCATAATCAGGATCAATTACTTATGAGATAATTGGATTCCTTCTCAGGATGGTGATAATCTAGATCTAGGGACCACACCCAAACATTCCAAGTAGACATCCCCCCTAGCCCTAGATGTTTCCAGACTGTTCATTATCTTGAGGCCCAACTACTCCTAGATCCTTTTGAGGTATTACAGCATCTAGGAAAGGAGGTAGAGATGGTTCCCCCCCACCCCCAATAAGCCTCATTGAGGGGGGAAGTGATGATTTTCACCTTGATTTGCTTCCTGTGGGTAGTCAGATTGCACATTTTATTCTTCAAAGGACCAGAATTTCTATGGAACCTTTGATTCTCCAATAAGCCCGTCACAGACATTTTCTTACATTTACAGAATGTCCTCCATTGACTTGCAATCCGATCCAGATGAGCATACCCACAGTTTTCACTGCTGCTAGACATACACATAGCTACACTCCTACAAAAGGAAGCAGTCAAGGTCATCTGCAATCAAGAGGTTCTACAGTCGACGCTCGTTCTGAAGAAAATGGCCAGCTCAGACCAGTCATAGATTTGAGTGTTCTGAACCTTTGTATAAAAGCGCCAAAATTCAGCATGGAAACATTCCAATTTGGCAGGAGCTCTGTTCGTGGAAGTACCTTTGGTTCTTGTTCCGAGGTACCACTTACCAATTCAAGGCAATGCCATTTAGGTTAAATCTAGCTCCATAGGTATTCATTTGTCAGATGATTCAATTGTTGGAATTTCACATAGCAAATTCATCAGTGACATCTTGGGCGTACTTGGATGACATTTTTCAGAGACGCCTGAATCCTTCTCCCCTGGAGAAATATGTCCCAACAATATTAAATCTGCTGCCATCGCTTGGTCTACCACTCGATTGGGAGAATGTTCACTCATCTTGGGATAGACTTTGTGGCTCAAGTGAGCTTTGTCAGAGAGTTCCATTGGCAAGATCCAAGATTCTGATTGCCTTTGCTGAATTCTTCTCCTGAGTGTCGAGAGTCTCCACCAGGGAATTCCTTCGCCTAATTGGCCTGCATCTCAATGATAAATCTCATTCTGCTGAGCAGACTGCACCTAAATCCACTTCACTTTTATCTGCTCCGGAGATGGGGACTCTCCAGACCAGTTTTTCCGTTGATCATTCATGCCTCTGTCTGGACAGACATCCAGTGGTGATGCAAAGAATTTTTTGACTTGCCCAACCCAAATCGCATACTTTTCACAGATGCCAGTGAGTCTGGATGTGGAGTGACTCTCAATCCTTTAAGATGCCATTGAATCTGGATGGGGAGTGACTCTCAGTGCTCTAGAGACTCAAGGTCTTTGGTCAGAAAGAATTTTTACTGATCTTTTTGGCTGTGAGACAAAGGTTATCTCTCCTGTTGAACAGCTGTGTATTAATTCTATCAGTCACCTTGTAGGTGATAGCTTACATACATAATCAAGGAGGACAAATTCCCTTCTAAAGTACGTTGATGAGAGATCTTCTCCGCCTAGTACAACAGAACAACAGTCAGTTGCTAGTCAGACACATACCAGGTTGACTCATTTTGTCGGCCAATGCACGATCTCGCAAGATCAAGATACTTCCCATCAGAATGGATATTGAACAAGGAAAGAGGTGTTCAGATCAATTTGTCAGAAGTGGGTACACATACTCAACATTGACCTTTACACAGCAAGAATGAACAACCAGCTTCACACATTTGATTCTCTTTGCCAAGACTCTCTTGGGTATGCAGCTGACATCACCTCTGGGTCATGTATTGACTCGTCCTAATGGACTCGTCGATATATGCCCAGAGACTAGGTCTTGACTTCAATGCACTGTCTCGGAAACCCACATAGTGGTAATAACTTATATTTATTATATTACATCTTGTTTGACAAAGCTCAATGAACTTTATTTCCTTAACAATTCTGGACTCGAAAACATGACTCGTGGCCCTCCACTGGAGTGAGCTTGTTGAGCCCGCTCCGGTGGGGGATCATGAGCTGAGTTTTTGAAACAGAAGATACAATGTCGAGTGGTTTCGAGATGCCCTTTGTGCAACTGTCGTTCTCTATCCGTGTTGGGTAAGGAGTTAATCTGGAGTACGGGGCAGGGGCCACTGGATGACGATGTGTGAGCTCGACTACTGACACTTGTGTAATTTCTACAAATACTGTTTCAGTTAAAGAAATAAAGTCCCTCACACCTGCTATTGACATTTGTAACTATTTGTAATCTTGTTTTGGGTGGAAACGGCCTTGTATAAGCTTTTAGCTTCCTGCCGAATCCACATCAATGTATGTAACAATTTTTATTATATATTCTTGAAGTAAATATTGTTTAAACTAATGAACTGTCAAGCAAGATATGATAGAATAAATGATCAGCTCATCACCAGAGTACAGAAAAATGAACAAATAACTGTTAACCCTTTATGCAACGTATCAGCCAACACTGGCCAGTGCTGTTCACAAAAATGGCCAATTAATTTTCATTATTTTTTCATATTTTTTCTCAAAAACATAGGTTATGACCCCTCTTTAGAACAAGCTCATCGAGCTTGTTCCAATAAGGGGTCATAACCTATGTTTTTGAGACAAAAAATTAATAAAGTTAGTTATTCGAGAATTTTGTGTGCAAGTGTCGTCTTCTTTTCATGTTAGGTAAGGGTTTAATTGAATGATTGCCTTTGGCTTGGTGGCAATGCTGTTAACAGTGTTCCACTGTAATGGCATGAATGCATGCTGCTTTTTGGTCTCTTGATCTCCAATGGGAGTATGAGTCTTTAAATAATTTATACTGCACAAAGCATCAATTGTTAGTCATCATAAAAGACACAGGGTATCTTACCACCATCTTCAAACATTGTATTACCATTATGTGTATGCTCCATTTAAACCTTCATTGATTATGTCTGTGATCATTCAATAAATGGTGGATCCTATACCTGCTATCAGTGATAATTATACCTTGTGGAAAAAATAGACATTGAACAATATGCCACCAAAAGTCAATTAGTGAGAACAGCTATCCATTCAGCTACATAATATAGTTACCCACATGTTTCTAAAATAGTGAAATGGTTATATTATTGTAAAACTTGAAGTGTAGAATACATCATATACTTGTTTTAACCCTTTACCTAATATAACGGCCAAAACCGAAGACTGCTATTCACAAAATTCGCCATTCAATTTCCATCATCATCTTTTCATTTTTTGTCACAAAAACATAGTGTATGACCCCCCATTGGAACAAGCTCATTGATCTCTTTGCAATGAAGGGTCATAAGCTATGTTTTTGATGCAAAAAAAAGAAAAAAATTAGTTATTCAAGAATTTTATTTGCAAATGTCGTCTGTTTTTTGTGTTAGGTAAAGGGTTAATAAATAAAGTGAAATTTTTGGTCTCGACCTGCCTCAAGTTTCACCATTTGACAAGTATTTGAGAATGCAAAACAACACATTTCATATTTACCATTACTATTTTCACTTCTTGGTTTCCGTCAAATCTTTTCAGTCAACAGATCAACAGAATTCTTCCCACAGATGATCCAAAGGTTCTGAGATATCATGATATATCCTGGAAAATTGGCTACCTTAATCTGATTTCTGATAAAATCTTCTTTTATTTGAAAACTTAATTAATACAGATTTTAGAACCATTCATGTCCAGTTAACATTTTAAAGACTGGAGAATGAGGGCACACAACAGGATACAGACAATTGATGAAATTGGGAAAGATGCTGATTTGATAAATATTTGTGAGATAGGATTTTCAAAATTTGTAGATTGTATTCTCACTCAAGAAAATCTCAAACATAGTTTAAAATGTATTGTTTAACCCTTTACCCAAAGTAACGACCAAAACCGGCCAGCACTATTCACAAAAATAACTATCCAATTTTCATTATTTTTCCGTTTTTTTGCGTCAAATACATAGCTTATGACCCCTCATTGGAACAAGCTCATTCAAATGAGGGGTCACAAGCTATGTTTTTGATATCAAAAATGAAAAAAATTAGTTATTCAAGAATTTTATTTGCAAGGGTTGTCTGCTTTTCATGCTAGGTAAAGGGTGAAACAAACTTTTGGTGATTTTCTTATGTGAGAATAAGACTTGCATATTACAAGTTCTATATTTGGGGCCAACTTCACTCCTAAAAATTATTTTGAAGGTAATTTTAAAAAAAACTTATTAAACTTTGAGTCCCGAACTTTGTTATATTTGATAACTCACAAGGCACATACAATTTTACAAGCAAATTATCTAAGCGTTGAGTTAACTCAAGGTCAATTTCTCCATGGAAACCCTGGGATGAGGAGTAGTACTTGTGTACTGCTGTAAACAAGTTCTGCTTTACTGATAAAATAGGACCCGGAACCAATGCCTGGGCTGGAAACTCTCAAAAGTGGGTAGCATAGGTTTAAATGATTGGATAAACATGACTTCATACACATGCTGTGGTCATTGTGGTCAAGAGATAGCCAGAGATGCTGAAAGTGACCCTAAACACCAATAAGTAAATAAATAAATCAGGGTTGATTGCCTGTACCTGAGTAGGCCTGGCAGGGAAAGACTATGTTCATATAACCTGGGGGAGGGCAAATGATCAGAGGGGGAGAGTGGCAGTGTCCAAGTTGCACAAGTCTGTGTTGGCAGGTGTCCGTGGGCAAGTGTACCAAGTATCAACATTTTTATCAACAAAGAAAAAAATCCAGTTGGATGTTTGAACAATTTTTCAGAATTTTCAGTGCATTTTTTAACTTGCCTTGGGGTTGTTTCAGTGTCAAGAATGTCTGTCTTTTAAATCAAGGAGAGTCATGAACAAAACCAATTTTTCACGGCAAAGACACAACACATTATAATTTTCAGATGAATTCCACATGAATATGTTTTCAAGAACAGAACAGTTCTTACCTCAATAAAATTGTCCCAACTATCATATTTAATTAACTTAATTACATACCCCTCATGCTTTACTCTCAGTAAGTGGCAATCAACCGAAGTTAATAACACCCAACATCTGTTATGACATGTACAGGCAGAAGCCTGTTCATCCATTTACAATGAAATGTCACAGTGAAGGTGTGATAATTACTCTAATTATGCCAAGTTTATCTGTTTAAAAAAAATCTGTTTTGGCCTAAAATAGTTAAAAATCTGTTTCTCAGTCAGACATGTTAACTCTCCTGGAATGCCCGGGATTCTCCCGGAATTAGCTATCCCCTCCCACCCTCCCGCCCGGGAGTCAATTTGGACCAAAAATCTCCCGGAAAGTTGACATACCAGACAAAAACTGAATCCACCAGCTTTTGTTTACAAATACAAAAGCATGTGCTCTACTCTCAATGGCAAGGTCATAAAGTTTGTGTGAAACGTCACCACTTACGTAAGAACTGATGACCAATTCTCATTTCTGTCAATGGCCGTGTTGTGATTATTGCAACACGTTTGACAGGCAGATTAAATGAATTTGAGATGCAGGATAATTGCTGAAATTGATTATATATTAAAGGCACACCTTTGCTTGTATACAGGTAGCAGTCAAATCGAAAAATAAATTCCATACGTATAAAATCTTGTCCAATCGAAAAATGTGCAAAAATACGCACAAATTTATTGTGCATTTTGGATTTCACTTTCAGATAATTATAGCCAATTTTGGACACAAACGGCTCAAACATATGAGTTGCTGTAATTTTCAATATATTGGGAAAAATTTCCGATTCGCAATTTTATAAAGCAGGCTGTGAAAAAAATTATGTTTTTGGTGAAAAAAATCTCTAAAAAGTTGGTAATTTACGGCACTTGCACGTTTTTTCATTCGTAGTGATAAATGGACAACAAAATATCCCCGAGATGTTTTGTCCTGGGCTGGCTGTGGCATAATTTTCACGTTTCACTGAAAAATGATCACCCCATTCCAAATCCCCTTCGTAAATGACCAACTACTTCCAATGAGTAACCAGTGTGGTTAGGTGGGGCGCTGGGCTTTGGAAGATCGAATTACCACAACAACCGGGCTCTGGGGTGTGCCTAAACACCACAGATCGTCGCAGGTTACCGCAGGTCGCCGCAAGTACCCATAATTACCCAAATGGATCCAAAACTTTCAACACAGCACCATAACTGATATAGTGCTGAAAAGGTCGAAAATATCTCCAAACATTTTGTACATAAAACCATTGAAATATGGATGTCATTGGAACAAGCTCAGATATTGGCACATGACCACATCCATATTTCTGATTTCTGTTTTTCTCTATATTTCTATGGTTTGGCTTTTGAAAGGACAAATTGTTCAAATAAAACACATTAGTGTGGAATGTTTAATGTATGTATGTGTGAGGGGAAATTATTGATGTGCTGTCCACGTGCAAAAATCTCACTGACAAGCATCCGAGTCTCACTGGGACCTCATCAAAATCTCACTGACAGTCACCTCCAGAGGTTAACAGGTCTGGGTCACTCACCACCAGTTAGTAGAACGTTGACGTATGTTCCTTTGATGTATTGTTGTTGGGCTGTTTCCTGTTATGTGTGTGTGTGGGGGGGTGTATTTGGTATTAATTTATATTTAAAATTGATCGATCCACACATGGTTTCTACGCGCAAAAAAAAATCTCCCTGAAAATCATGTCATCTCCCTGAAAATTTTCTTCAATCTCCCTGAAAAAAATTTTGGGAGGTTAACATGTCTGTTCTCAGTCCTCCCGCATAGTCCTTTGGGCTGTGTATGCTCTCTTTTTATAACCAATGCAAACTTAATAAAATAAAAGGTAAATGGTTTATGTTAGATATATTACCCAAGTTAATAAAATTGATAAATTTGTCCCATGAGTGCAACAAGGCTTTGCAATGCTTTAGCATTGCAAAGCCTTTTTGTACACAAGGAACAAAATACACCACCATCCATGCTATTCTGTATTGTGAGACCTAAACCATAAAACAAACCAAGAACATGCACTTTTCATGGCAAAGAAATAATTACAAAAATAAAATAAAAAACTCACCCACATGACTGAAATTTTACAAAACATGGCCTGAGAAACAGAAAATCTCCTTTGTGGGACCTTAAATAGGATAATTAAAGTGTCTACCAAAATTAATTGCTGGACAGCCATGTTAGTATTTTAATCGCAGTTTTGTTCTTTAATACTCGAAAAGAGCTTTCTTCTACACCATGTCTGAAGGTGGCATGAGAATGTGCTGTGTGTTCAATAGAAAATCATGGAGCATGCCGCTATAATAGGCAGCATTTGATTATAATCATGGGGTGAGACCACAATATTTCCTACATGAATAAGAGGGGAACAGTATTGGTGAGGGACACAAATGGCATATGCTTAGCCCACCTTCATTGATTTATGTTTGAAATTTCATGGCCTTCCCCCATGACTAAGAGAGAGCATATTCTCACCTAATGTAGATTTTTTGTAAAATTGATGTGTAAAAGATGTAATCTCTATGATTGCCACTGGAAATGGTTCATTTCTCCCATTCATTTGCCTGCATGTACTAGAGCTGAGAGGTTGTGGGATTTACACTGCAGTTGTGGTTTCAGTTTTTTAAATAAAGAAACCTTTGTTGCAGTTTGGGCTGTCCATGAGCATATAGAAACCATCGGTATATACCTACCAGATCGGCCCTATAATTATAACATCTTCTACTAACAGGGCATCTTCTGTTGATTGTATGAGTTGAAAAAATAATTATAACATAGCCATGCCTGTAATGTTGTAAAATGTCATGCAAAAAAACCCAAACTGTGTTTAGGGTAACCCGACTGACCCTAAAAAATTATTTTGACCCAAAAAGTTTTATCGAGTAAAAGTTGCTCATTTAGATAATTGTAACCCTAAATTTCCATCTGATTTCAACTGTGAATTTGAAACTGATTTTGGAGTTCAAGCTTTCAAAATTATGTGTAGAAATAAATATATATCAGACAGTATAAATGCAGAGCAAGTGGCAAGTTCTAGTTTAGCAAAGGAAAATGCATTTGATAAATTGATGAACAATGCTCCACCATTGGTCTTGACAGGTCATGAAACTGTGTTGAGTTTCGTGTATCGATACTGAAAGCCCCAAATCTCGGCTTACTATCTTGAAAATGTCATTGGTGCAAGTATAGTGTACAACAATTTTGTTTTTTAATTCCACTCAGACATATACAAAGAAATGACAATGGCCAGCAAATGCATATATATATTGCATTTAAGTGAATTTTGTTGTCATTTTGGTAATTCGATATTCATTTTATTTTTGTCAGAACGCGCTGGAATTTTAAAACTGAATTTGCAGTTGCATTTATTGGAGGGTGGTTGTGATTTTTGGTAGTCTCACGCTGCTGATTCCGACCTGTGGTTGCCTTTAACCTCTCAGCTCTTGCATATACACCTACCAAAACCAGAGACCTTAAAGATTTTCCGCAGAGTCTGCATATTTTATGATTTCCATCTATCCATGTGTCCATCCATACAAACATTTGCATTGTTATTCCAAAACCATTCGTCATACTTTAATCTCCTTTGGTATGTTGATAAACTAGAATGGGGGAAAGGATATAAACCTTCAATGGGGTTCGTCCTCTGATTTCTTCAAGACCTATGGTTAGAAATGAGTGATGTTGGAATTTTGAGTTCGGTATCAGTTTCGGTAATTTTAGGGGGTTATATCACGGTATTAGTTAGGTATTCGGTATATGACTTGGCTGAGATTTACTGTGGTACCAAAGGGAAATTCACACCAAGAAAATATGGAATAAGTTGTTCTTATATCATTATACCACAGTGTCAGAAATGCCACTTCCAATGAGCTCAACATTGGTATTATTTTGCCAATGCAAATCATATCTACAATAATTTGGTGACTTATTAAAAATGCACCCTAACCTTTAAAGGCCTATTTCAGGCTTTTGTGATCTCGGTACCCTTTACATGCCATCAGTAGGAGATCATGCCAACAATAGACAAATCACCTGGGAAGTGATTTCTAGTCAAGTCTTGGCTGCCTTAACAGGCAGCCAAGACTTGACAAGAAATCACTACTAAGCAACTGGACATGCACAGGTTGTAGTCTAGTGGGAATGCAGGACAATCGCCCAGGCCTTAAAGGATTAACAAAACTGAAAAAAAAATCAGTCATTTCTTACAGCTGCTATCAAACCTCAATATGGTTTTATAAATAGCAAATGTAGGAGAATTTGAAAATACAGATAGTTTTGGTTTGCAATGATTAGTTTGGTTCAGTATTTCTTTATCCCTTTGATATCGGTATTGGTTTGGTTTTTCAGTATATTGCTCCTCTCTCCCCATGGCTCTTGATTGACTAATAGACCATGTGATTCTGCACAAACATTTTGCATTGTCATTCCAAAACCATCAGTCATATCCCAGTCTCCTTTGATATGTTAATAGACCTGCATGCAGGAAAGGATATACACCATCAGTTACAACCTATCATTACAGCTTTGCATCAATGCCATTGGCCCACATTTGCATTGCCCTTGATGAAATGTGTACATGGCATAATAAAGTTATAATCTAAGCTTTTGCTTCATATTTAGTTGAAATCAAATTGTTTTCTTAGAAATTATTAGAGAGGGCTGACATGTGCTGTACAATAAATTCTAACAAAACAATTATTGATGAATAAATGTTGATACCCTTAAATAATCTAGCACTCGTGCAGTTAATACAACCCAGATACAAGACTGTATATAGTTTTGAGCAATTCTATTCAAAGTTCAAAATCGTATCCCTTCACCTAATGAATCGGCCATGTCTGTCTCTATAATTTAGAAATTAAGCAGTTGAAAAAAAAATCATTTTCAAACATTTTTACAAAACCATATCATGTGACCCCTCATTGGAATGAGCTTATTCCAATGAGGGGTCACTTGATATGGATTTGTTAAAATTTTGAGAAAAAATATGAAAAACAATGATTGAAATAATAGATTTTGATATCATTGCATTGGGTAAAGAGTTAAATAGTTTATAATTCAGAAAGGTGAATTTATTTATTTATTGGGGTTTATTGACGCTTTTGAGAGCCAAGGTCACCTCGTGTTGGACAGTTGTGATCACAGGTGAAGGAAGCCGGAGTACCCGGAGAGACCACCGAGCAATGGCAAGCAACTGTCAGAGTGAATTTGCTGATGTTAACCCAAACAGTGTGCTAGAATTCCCAATTTATCATCTGGGTAGGCCTGAGAGATTGATTCAGAACGAGGTTCACAGAGAGTAAATTTAGTAATGCTACCCTGCTGTGAGGACCTCTCTGCATACTGTGTATTATAATGGGGAATGACAGTATTCAACTTCAGGGTCTTAAAAACTTACCTATATGTGAGTCATCTCCCTATGTGGAAAGGTATTATGCTTGTAATTGTAGATTTATTAATGCAACTTACAGCATAGCCTATGGGGACTGGTCACTTCCCACAGGGTGGGCAATATTTCCATGGATGCAGTAATACTAGATTCCAAACATTATAGGAATAATCATCAAAAATTTAATTAATTAACCCTTTACCTAACATGAAAAGCAGACGACACTTGAAAAAAAAAATTCTGGAATAACTAATTTTTTTCATTTTTTGTCTCAAAAACATAGATTGTGACCCCTCATTGGAACAAGCTCTTTGCGCTCATTCCAATGAGGGATCATAACCTATGCTCGTTCCAATGAGGGATCATAACCTATGTTTTTGAGACAAAAAATGAAAAAAAATAATGAAAATTAAATGGCGATTTTTTAGAAAAACGCTGGCTGGTTTTGGCATTACGTTGGGTAAAGGGTTAAGCACCAGTTACAACCTGGTGCTTCATTAATTCAAATTTTGCTGCTGATGATTTTTATAACCTTTTAAATGATTGCATGGACACCACAGCCCATCAGGGACTGATCAGGACTATTTAAAATACGCTCTAGTCTCGGAGCCTATTTTTTCAATTCATGCGCCAGATTTCAATTTACGGAGTCACACTGCTGTTTGTAACACACACTGCAAGTATGTAATAGCTCTCATCATTTTCATTTAGTACACTATACCAAACATTAATCTTCACTGTGGTTTCTGATCAAGTCTTGGCTGCCTATTTAGGCAGCCAAGACTTGATCAGAAACCACAGTGAAGATTAATGCTTGGTAATTAAGACTTGAAGTATTAACTTAAGCACTCTACAACAATGATAAATGATAATCATATATATAATACATGTAAGAGTGTCTCTCTCGATTATCCATCGAAAGAATATCAAAATATGATCTGAGAAGTTACGCGCCAACTGAGAAGCCTATTTCTGAGATTTAAGAATCAGATCCTGATGTTTCAGAACCAAATATGCTCTGGCGCATGCCCAGGTCGGTCCCTGACCCATGCGTGGATTACGACCAGCCCAGGGCAACTGTACTGTAGGTAGGTATCCAGATTTTCAAATAAATTCAGAACTTACGGTGGATTTAAAACTAGGGAAAGAGATTTGAGGAATAAACGAACTAGAGGAAAAAAGGGTTAATATGTCTTGTGTTATTGAACTATAACTTTTTAATCCTTTACTCAATGCAGACTTTATGAAAATTTATTATTATATTATTTTTTCTAATTTAAAAAAAAATTTCAACAAAAACCATATCATGTGACCTCTCATTTGAACTAACAATGTGGAGTATATTACACAGGTGGATGCCTCCGATTCATTAGGTAAAGGGTATATTATGCAGGCAGATGTGTTCAATCAATTAGGTATAAGGTTAAAATGATGAGGTTTGATGACAGATTATGCCATGATAATCGTAACCTGGAACTTTTACCTGGAGAATATTCTACTGTGAAAATTCCTAAACTAGTACATGTCATATCTTTGTTGTGTTTAAATTTTCAAACAGCCTGGTAGAGTTGGCCTACCAAAGATTGTTCCTGTTCGAAAAATGAAGAAGGTACCGTCTGCTGTGTGACTGCTTTATGTCTCAACTATGTGAATCAGTTAACTGCTCACATTTTAGTCTTGTCTGTTGAAAATAGCATCAGTTGTTTGAATATCAGAGAGAATTTCACCATTAAATCAATGCATATCTTTGTTGTGAACTGACTAATCATCAGCTAAAAAAGGCAAGAACCCCTTTAATGGTCTGGCGATTTTATAAATTTCTGCCTACTCTGATTTTCCACAATGTGCAGTTTTCAGTTGTTTCTAGGAATGTCCTGGCTGCCTATAAAGGCAGCCATGACTTGCCTAGAAACAACTGACAAGGTATTTAGAATTTAACTTGCTAGTTTACACAGAAACTGCATGCTGATGCTCCTGTTCAATTGCAGTAAAATTGATCAGAAGTGGAATTAGACCTTCAGGGCCATATCCAGGATGGTACTAGTATACCGGTTTGGGCACCCAAACTCGAGGTGCCCAAACTCATTGCATAAAAAACACAACAGGACAAGACTGCTGTTTGTGATTTTAATGTGCCCAAATTAGGGCAAAATGGTGTGCCCAAAATAAATGATTTTAAAGGCCTGGAGAATGAAAACAGACAACACTAAAATGCTGAACTTGTGGTTGAGTGTTACGTTGAATGGGAGACAAGTATATATCGGCTGCTTTTGGAAATTCTAACAATGTTTTTGAAATGATTTTGAATGTGCTTCAAGTTCATTATGTTTCAGCTGTTGTAGTGTAGTGATTTATACTAAAATACAGAAAGGAACTTTCATTTATATGCTCAGCTTTATATTATGAACATTTTAAAGTTGAAAAGCTTGATGTCTCCTGAGGAGGAAATACGGTGAAATAAAGAACTTACATGGTAACATGTTAGCTTAATGCCAAGTGCACTTAGCACAAATTAATTCAGTTCTCTAAAATGTTCCATAAATTAGTACCAGCTTACAATCTCTATGAATCAAACCCAGAATCTGCCACAAGTAGCAACCTTAGGATTCCTATGTGTCGCACACATAATTATATGCCATCCTTCCTGCCATCTTCAATCAAATCATGAAATGAAATCCCCATCATGTTAGAGAAAATTCTAACCTTGCTCACTCTAAAATATATCTTAATAGAAATCTTTGTTGCCCACTTGCATTCTATTCTAAATCTAAATCTCGCTTATGGCAAATTTGTCATTGCTGACTATGTCTGAATTGTAGCAATCTAAATACCCACTTACACGATCATCATTTGGTATCTTCTTCTCTTTGCACTTGCAGAACTTTTGAAACAATGGTACATTTTTTTGTAAACTCTTCTGTTTATATGGACTTGTCCCTCTATCCCGATAAGTTTGGTCTTTTGATTGGTCAGAATGCCGTGGACAAATAGCCATGGCAAAGGATGCACCCATCATCCAAGGCATATGAGAGCGTGCAACATCCAGGGTATAAGCTTACGTGAAACATCGTGGGTATATGGTTTGAACAAAAGCTTTCCGATTTTACTCGCCTCAAAATAAAAATTGAACCACAAAAAACGAAAATAGTCACAAATATCATCAGATTTCTGACAATTCAATCATAAAAATAAATTAAGAGCAAATAATTCATTCCCTGAGTACCAATGTGTTCTATGTGCCAGTAGGCACATAGAACACATTGGAACTCAGAGGACAACATGACAACAAAATACTGTATACTCGTTTCCTTAATGACCCAAGGGATGTAACTCTAGCTGCTGTCTTCTGCGATTATAAAAACAAAATAATTATCGCAAAATAGGTTCAAGTGATTGTGGAGCTGAGAAATGCATCTGCAAGTTTATTTCCACTATGCTTGTATTGTGTTTCAAACGGGACAAAAACGTTATCTCCGCCAACATGTATGGTATACGGAGATTTAGTACCTGGATGTCTCATTTAAACACCTCGCCTGTGGCTTGGTGTTTAAAAACCGACATCCAGGTATTAAATCTCCATATACAATACATGTTGGCAGAGATAACTTATAATATGTTGTGAAATTTTTTAGAGTTCTAACTGATTGCCTTGAATGTAATATACCAATCTTTGGGTCTGCATATCTTACTTGTGATGAAAATAGTTGTATTTTTGAAATAGTCCAAACCTATATTCTGGCTTCAAAAAGATACTGTAATGACAGGTAGGATGATCTCTCTCCATTTTAGTTACCGTTTGACACTGTATTACCCGATGTTTTTCCTGTTTTAACCCTTTACCCAACGAATCGGCCGCATCCGCCCGCGTAATATGCAAATTCAGCAGTTGAAAAAATATTATTTTTCAAAAAATTTCAACAAAACCATATCATGTGACCCCTCGTTGGAACGAGCTCGTCGAGCTCGTTCCAAAGAGGGGTCACATGATATGGTTTTGTTGAATTTTTTTGAAAAATTTAAAAAAATAATATTTAAAATAATAAATTTTGATATTGTCTGCGTTGGGTAAAGGGTTAATACTGGGTGTTGGCTCAATCAATCGTTGAATTTATTCTCCAAAAATGATCTTAAGCATTTACACACCATTGCCATCATGCGTCGGGTGACTTGCTTCACGTGCCCCCTGATGTTAATGTTGCCAAATCAGCTATGCGGTTCTCCACAAATCCACGACACTTAGAAATCGATGTAACACATTCTCGAGAATAAATCCATATCTACATATAACTCTTATTGGTCTTGCCACTCTACAAGTAACTATCTGATACAATTGTATGTTCTTCAGAGTCTTGAGGCAATCAGCACCAATTTTGGGCACCTTCTCGAGGCCTTGGTCCTTGATTGATGTCATTTGCTTCGAGTTACACAGCCACTATCTCAGCTAAGAACTAAGTAAAATACTACCTGCCTTCATCATGTAGTGTGTGACATGTATTTTGGCTTCTGCATAGAAACTGTGCTAAAAGCTTACAAAGTTACTGCTGAATCCATGACTTCATGTGCTATTTTGTAACAATACTGTTTATAGTTTTCTGAAATAAATATTGTTTGACCTAACAATATTGCCCTTCATATTAACATAGTGGTAGTACCTAAGGGAAAAAAACAAGCTACCAATTGAAAATAAAATATGTTTTAATATTTGTAAGTCACTGTAAAAACATTTCCACAATCTAGTATAAGTATTTCCATCAGGTCCTTGAATCCTGCACCCTTTGTGACATGTAACCATCTAACCACGTGTATTTCTACAGCCTTTGTGAGTGTATATCTTCATGTTGAGTGTGATATGGCAGCCTGTCAACTAATCCTGTCTAATGCCTATTATTAGCCAGTGTATATTAGCTTACCAACTAACACTCACAGTGCAATGCCCAGGATTTCCGACACAAGTTGACCCTGGCTGTTAGAAGTGTCATTAAACCCCAACAAATAAATAAATAATGCAGAGTGTTAGTGACTCTTTTGTTTATGGTTATAAATGAGATCATTTCTATCATGCAACTCACCTTGTCATTGCACAGCTTTAGTGAGTGTACATTTTCTTGTAGTGTGTGATATATGACAGTTACAGTAGAATCCTCTTAATTGAATATCCATTTTGCCAGTGAAAATTATTCAGTTAACAGGAGTATACATTTAACAAGGATTTAGTCAGTTTCCTGTGTTCTTGATGTAAACTGAGCATTATATCTTGTTTGACAGAGCTCATAGAGCTCTGTCAAACAAGATATAATAAAATAAATGCCTGTATTGGATATAGACAGGACAAAAAGGTTGATAAATAAAGGGAATTTGGTGCCTGTCACAGTAATTTTTTCGACATAAAAATTTATATACAATTAACAGGATTTTACTCTACAACCCAAATGCAATTAACAGATCAAATTTGTACTGAAGGTATGGTAAATGGTTTTGTGTTTGAAAATTATATTCAATTAACAGGGATATACAATTAAGAGATATCCTATTAAGTGGGCTCCACTGTACCAATTTTTTATAACTAGAAAGTGTGATGCACAGGGTTAGTCACACTTTCTGGTTATAAAAAAAATGTCATTATTTACTGAGTAACTAACCCTGTGCGCTGTACAGCCTAAGTATAAATCTCATCTATAGCATCTCTTTACCCAACAGAATGGTCAAAACCAGCCAGTAATATTCTCAAAAGGAATTCCAACTCAGCTTATGACTCCTCATTGGAATGGATTATGGAAAGGTTTTTTTTAGTGAATTCCAAAAATGAAAACATTTTATTTGCAATTCATAGTTTGTTGAAAGTGTTGTGATACTATTGCACCTTCATGTCTTTACTATGAAATCCATGCGGTTTACATCATAACCCGCGTAATATGCAAATTCAGCTGTTGAAAAAATATTATTTTTCAAAAAATTTCAACAAAACCATATCATGTGACCACTTATTGGAACAAGCTCATCAAGCTCGTTCCAATGAGGGGTCACATAATATAGTTTTGTTGAAAGTTTTTGAAAAATTAAACAAAAATGATATTTAACCCTTTACACACTGATGTCGAAAAAACTAAATTTCAACCTTCAAATTTTTCTCATAATGCAACTAGGAAGTTAACCAATTCAATTTTGTTTGACAGAGCTCATTGAGCTCTGTCAAACAAGATTGAATTGGCTAAATTCCCAGTTGCATTATAGGAAAAATTTTCTGCTTGAAATTTCTTATTTTGACATCAGAGTGCAGAGGGTTAAAATAATAAATTTTGATATTGTCTGCTTGGGTAAAGGGTTAACCGAATTTTGCTGAAATAAACTGCACAATCTCATTTTGACCACCTTATTTATATGTGGGTGCAATGCACAACCTATGAATTGAGTTCATTCTGCAAGATTGGCGAGTCTGACTGGCAAACATGCGAGATTAGGAATTTAATTTATGTTGTATTATTTTGTCATAACCTACAGTTAGGGCTGCACGGTATATCGATAAACCAATACATACAAGTATTCAAACCAGTATCGATTTAATACCGTTGTGATTACAAAAATAATGGTTTATCATCACTGTTTATTTACCCGCAATTTAATTTTCAGGTTGTCTTGAGTTTTAACTGTAGTCCCGAATTCCTATTATCCCTTTACTCGACGAATCGGCTGTATCCGCCTGTGTAATATACAAATTCAGCAGTTGAAAAAATATTTTTCCAAAATAATTCAACAAAACCATATCATGTGACCTCTCATTGGAACAAGCTCATTCCAGTGAGGGGTCACATGATATTGTTTTGTGGAAATATTGGAAAAATTGATAAAGTAATATTTAAAATAAAAAAAAATTTATATCGCCTGCGTTGGGTAAAGGGTTATTCGAACTGCATCATCAAGGCATGCTAATTCATTCCACTGTGATGGCCCAAGTCCTAATTGTGGTTTGTATGTTCAGGTATCTGAACAGCCTTTCGATATACCAGTATACCACAGTATTTGTTTGAATACCGGTATTTAGTTTACATTATCGAGCAGCCCTACCTCCAGTTTGATGGTATATTCTTCGATCCATGTAACCCATAGATAACCTAAATGATCGTTCGCAGGTTATTTCAAGGTCTGAGATTTGTTTTTAAGCATATTTGTTTTATAAGGAGAGGTGAGCAAGTTATGCAACTTATATATAGAATAAACGTATAGTGTTTTCAAGTAAAAAATATATTCTACGAGTAGGATTAAGAATGAAACCGACGAGCCTTTAGCGAGTCGGTTTCATTCTTATTTCTACGAGTAGAATAAAGTTTTTACTTGAAAACTCTACATTTTTATTTTGTTTATCCCATAAACCTTCTACAGTGCAGTCGCGGCAAAATTGTGCTATAATTCGCTTCAAAACAGCGAGAAGTGAGGAGCACATTGATCCAATTCGATCGACCAGCAAAATTGGCAAAAATAAAGAAGGTGCAGTAATACATTTTCTGTCTAAAAATAATTCCCTTACAAACTTGAGCTAAACTTGCAAAAATACTTTATTATATGAGCAGTGGTGGTGTTTTCTACTGGCATTGTGTAATACTTTCAAAAAGATTTTTAAAGAAATCAACAATCGAACTATTAATTATGCTAGACAAATGTGGTAGAGGCCAGAGGTCAACAAGTCCGTCTCTCCTGTAGGAATAAATTCTTTCAGTGTTAAACCTATGGGGAAAATTTATCACCCTACTAGGTGAATAAAGCAAACGTTTATTGTTCAAATAAACGGCCATTTATGGGATAAATTATTAATGCCTCTCCTTGGCCCAGTGGCATAGGTGTGTGGAATGACCTTCATGGTACCAACTTTGTGGCCTTGCTCTTCTCAAATACTATAAAGGGATCTTTAGCCTGCACAGAGTGTGTCTCTCTCCACACAGAGGACAGCCATTTTACATCCCCACCCGACAGGACGGCATGAACACCACAATTGAAATTTGAAGTTATAATAGTGAAGGTGCATCTTTAGACACATGATATTCATGACTATTGCAGTAATAATTCAAAACACTGTTGAACTGTCATTGAAAATGCCCTGTGGTGTTTCTGTCTTATTAAATTCTTAGTTTAAATCAATTCCCAGCCATTTATGTACACTATTTATTTATTTATTTATTTATTTATTGGTGTTTAAGGTTACATATTTCTGCACAATGGCTAATCATTACCACAACAGTTTTACGGGTGGAGGAAGCCGGAGTACCCGGAGAGAACCACCGAGCAATGGCGAGCAACTGTCAGCTCCCCAACATACTGACTCCACACAAGCAGGGTTAACATTGGCTGAAGACAGGTGCTCCATCGACATGCAGTACGCCTTAGTACACATCGTCACCGTACCCCTGCGTGGGCAATTCGGGTGAAGTGTCTTGCCCAAGGATACAACGTGGTTGCCGCAGGTGCGATTCGAACCGATTTATGTACACTATTGCATATTAATACATAACAATATTGCAATGAATATATTTCGGAAACTTTAGAATAAAAAATATTCCATGGTTGGATTTGGAAATTTCTCCTCAGAATGAGGGTGTTAAAATGACATTTCCATGTTTAATTTCATCACTTGGAATTATGTAACAGTGCTAAGTTATTGATTATCAACCATCTCATATTGTATTAATTTGATATGTGATGTAATGTTCAATATAATATTTGTAATGTTCTGGTTTATGGGGCATTCACGGCATCATTTCCTGTAACAGTAATGTTACTTCAAACATCAATAATTATTGATTTCTGGTTATTAGAACTTTGATTTGGGAAAAGCATTCACATCACTGTATTCAATATATAAATGGGAATTGATTGATTCGGTGATTTTATCATTCTATCCAGCTAGGAAAACTCAGCTTTGTTTAGGCCCCACAAAGTAAATCTTCTGTTTCTGGGGACATTTTTTGTAAAATTTCATGTGGACAGACGTTTTTTTATTTTTAATTTTTGTATTTATTTCTTTGCCATCAAAAGTTCATGTTCTTGGTTTGTTATATGTTTTAGGCCTCCTAATTAACAGAATAGAATGGGTGGTGGTGTATTTCGTCCCTTGAGTGCAAGAAGACTTTGCAATGCTAAAGCATTGCAAAGCCTTATTGCACTCAAGGGAGACATTTTTTCATTTTATTGGGTAAAATATCAGACATAAACCATTTAATTATTATTTTTTTAAGTTTTGCATAGGTTATAAGAAAATAGCATGTGGCAGCCAAAAGGTCCATGTAGAGGGGCCTGAGAAACAGATTTTTAACATTTTAGGCCTTATCTCACTTGATATACAGTGTAGTACAATTTCCTCCCAAACTGTTGATCCGATTCCAATAAAAGTTCATGTCATTGATGACTGGGGATGGGAAATTCAGTTTTGTTCAAATCATTCTGCTGCCATTCATGGAAGTATGCAGTATTGTTGCATCATAATTTTGTACTTAATGCAGGCAGAAAATTTTTCTCATTATCCGATGGATGAACTTAGTTGATATTTAGTATTCTGCTTCCTTTTGAGGTGTTCACAAAAGTTTGTTCAATATTTTCAGTTCTGGGTGGGGCATGAATCTTGCCCCATCCCACCTTTCTGTTTTTTAGAACTGATGGGTCGATTTGTACCAAATTCGGGTGATCAGTACTTGATTCATGCAAAAAAATAAATTTCTCTTAACCCCATGGGAATCCCAGTAGCTAAAAATAGAAAAATGTTCAATTGCCCAGATTTTCAAAACTGCATGGAATAGAGAATTGTTATTTTGTATGACGTTTCCTTTGGAGCAGTTGGATCAAATGGACCATTGGGTACCATTAGGGGTCGACCATTTTGACACTGTTAGTAATGAGAAAATGCAAAGTCACTTTCTTGCATGTGAACTACTGACTTCAGTCTTCTTCTTTAGAACAACTGCCAAATATAAACTAACTTGGCACACATCATCTTCAGGATTCCAGCGTTTTAGGTCAACTTGACATCAAGTATAAGCTATTATGATGGGTTGTGATCATTCACCCAGCCTTATGTCTGTCCATATGTTCCTCTGTCTGTCCACAATTCTTTTAGCACACCCTACAGCCCACAGCTTTCACCCAGTCAGTTCCAAATTTCATATGTGACTTTGGGGCAATGTCTAGATGGGAGCTATCACATTTTTCCAAATTTCATTGAAAAACATGCCTGCCAGCGGCCATCATAGATTTGGCATATAAATTTTCAACAATTCCATTGGCACCCCCTGCAAGCAACATCTCTCACCTGATCTTTTTCAAATTTCATTTGTAGCTTTGTTGTGATGTCTAGATGGGAGCTATCAAATTTTTCTGAGTTTTGTTGAAAACATGGCCACCAGTAGCCTTCTTGGATTTGGATCTAAATTGTCAATAATTCCATTAGCACACCCTGCAGGCTGCATCTCTCACCCGATCTTTTTTTCAAATTTTATATATAGCTTTCGTGTGATGTCTAGATGGGAGTTATCAAATTTTTCTGAATTTTTTTGAAAAATATGGCCACCACCAGCGATCTTGGATTTGGCATATCAATTGTCAACAATTCCATTACCACAGCCTACAGGCCGTATCTCTCACCTGATCTTTTTCAAATTTCATATGTACCTTTGGTGTGATGTCCAGATGGAAACAGTCAAATTTTTATCAATTACGTTGAAAAACATGACTGTCAGTGGCCATCTTGGATTTGGCATATAAATTGTCAACAATTCCATTAGCACACTCTGCAAACTGTAACTCTCACCCAATCATTTTCATATGTAGCTTTGGTGTGATGTCTAGAGGGGTGCTATCAAATTTTTCTTAATTTTGTTGAAAAACATGACTGTCAGTGGCCATCTTTGACTTGGCATATAAATTGTCAACGATTCCATTAGCACACCCTACAGGCTGCATCTCTCACCTGATCTTTATCGAATTTCATATGTACCTTTGGTGTGATGTCCAGATGGGAGCTGTCAATTTTTTTTAGACTGTTGAAAAACATGACTGTCTAAGTGGCCATCTTGGATTTGGCATATAAATTGTCAACAATTCCATTCTCACACTCTACAGACCCCAACTCTCACCCATTCTTTTTCAAATTTCATATGTGGCTTTGGTGTGATTTCTAGATGGGTGCTATTGAATTTTTCATTGAAAAATATGGCCAGTGTGGCCAGCTTTGATTTGGCATATAGATTGTCAACAGTTCCATTAGCACACCTGGCCTACAGGCCATATATCTCACCCAAACTTTTTTGAATTTCCTCCTATGTAGCTTTGGTGTGATGTCCAGACCACATTTTTCTCAGTTTTGTTGAAAAACATAACCAGCAGCCTTCTTGGGTTTGGCATATGAATTGTCAACAATTCCATTACCATACTCTTCAGGCCACATCCCTCACCAGACCTTTTTCTGATTTCCTGTGTAGCTTTGGTGTGGTGTCTTTTCTGTAGAAACTTGAGCGAATGACTTGGCATTACTGGAACTTTCTATTTAGTTCAGTCCCAAGTCAAGTTGAGCTGCAGTGTCATTGACACTTTCATTTCAAAAAACCAGAGAAGATCCGATAAAACCATACTGAAATGGATGCATTTGGAATCAAGTCAATGGCCTGGTTCCAGTAGAATCCACACTTGCATGGTTGCGGGAAACAAATATGCTGAACTTTTCTTTGATATGTAGGAGCTTTAAACCTATAGCACAATCTAATATAATGCTTATATAATGATCAAAATTAAGTGTAGATGCATTGGGATCATCTCGATTAATGTAGCTGTATTGTTATAACATAAACATATACAATATATAAAAATGTAGGGGTTTATAACATAAAGATATACAATATATAAAAAAAGTGTTTTTTTTCCTACCCCTGTCAATTTTTGTTTGTTTTTTTTTTTCTCCATGAGGGTTTTTTTCCAGATACCAAATAGAATATACCCATAGTAGCTTAGTGTACCAAATATTCACCACTTGTGGTGAAGTGGTGTTAATCATGCAACAAAGGCTCATGATTAACACCACTTGTGGTGAACATCTGGTACACCAAGCTACTATGGGTATATTCTGTATATAAGTAATAGTATTGTAAATTAGTAGATTTCTAGATTTTTTATCATTCATTCAATGAGTACTGAACAAAGGCTTTATTGCACTAAAGTAGAGTCCTATAAAAAAAACCTCAATCAACCTTTGTACATGTAATAATCCTGGATATTTGTGGAGTTTGTGATTATACAATGACAATAATTTAGCTATTGTCCCAGTAGTTTCCTTTGTTCATCGTAATCAAGCAGTTAATCCATTCATAGATTGCCTTTCAGTTTGTATCAACTTGGAGAGTGAACTGCCAGTGTTGGTAAATGTTTGATAGGCCACTACATCCACAGTTTTTTAATTTTTCATATATCTGAATGAAACCTAATTTTTACTTATATTTTATACATGTACTTCTATCCACCCAATACAGTGTCAGCTGAAATAGCATGAGGGATAACTACCAGAAAGACCATATTTTCCATTCTGCTGATAATTCCCATACTTGACATTATTTTTTTCGGAAGCTCTCTCTCAGCTGGTTGCAATTGCCTATTTCTCGGGAGTCCACGGAATAGCAACGGCCTTAAACAAAATAATAAGATAAACATGACCGCAACTGGTAGAGTACTAAATTATTTTCGACCACCAAAAATTGTTAACATGTCTTTGCCTCTTTACAATTTATAGGAGAGTGCCTGTACTCTCCTATAAATTGTAACAAGGCAAATCTTAACAGACCAAATAATATCACTTCAAAGATAATATGAAGCACAGCCACCGAATTTGAAGCCTTTAAGTTGCAGTACCTGCACTTAAGAATAAAGCCCAAATATGGACTTCCGGCACTCTACCAGTTAATGTTACCCTAAATTCATAATTTCAAAATGATATAATGAATCAACACATCTGACTGATATAGGATTATCATTAACAAGTGCAGTTGTGTTGTTGGAGTAAGCACCATAGCAACCCAAAACGTAGTTCCAGCACCTAGTGTGCTCCATTATTAGACACCCTGTTATGCAGTTACTCAGTACGTTGGTGAGCTTAATTTTAAATGGACTGTACACGTAATGTTTTTTATACCATGCTCGCCTATGTTACTACTCGTGAAAAGCCTGTATGTTAAATTTTAGCTTTTAATGCCGCTACCTGTGTAAAGCTTCTACTGCGGTAAAAAAACATTTACACCTATAGAAGAAGTTCATCCAACTTTACCTTTGAGTTGACGCAATTTGCCAACTTCGATACATTCACACACTATGTTTCATTTTAAACATACAATGTTTTGCGGTAATATCTACTACGAGCAATGACTTATTAAGTTTAAAATACCTACAATTAAATATTTAAAATAAAATTTAAGAATTGCTAATTATAATTTGACTGAAAAGGCAAGGTAAATTCAATCAGCATTGACGATGGGTCTAGCTGTCCATCAAGCATTCATGTGCAGCTCAGGTAGTACTGCCCACTGACACAGATGTAAACAAAAACCAACCCATGTGGTCGCGATAGAAAGTGTTTTTTCTCCATTTTAAGGTACAAAGTTGATTATTTATTAAGAGGATGGTATAAATAAAACAAATAGGTACTTGGGCCTATAATCAGATTTAAACCACTCGTAGAATAAGAGTTTTAACCACTCGACAAGCCGAGTGGTTAAAACCCTTATCCTACTCGTGGTTTAAATCTAATTACCGCCCCTAGTATCTATTTATTCTATATGTGAACAGCTCAGGATAGTTTTAGATGTTATATTAGATAAAAGCTTAAACTACACATTATGTGATGAACAGAATTGCAAATTTATCATGATTTAAGATGGTATTTCTCAACCCCAGTCACTAAAATTGATCTAAGTTTTGGTAAACCTTCTTTCTGTTAAAAAAATTTCATACCAAATCACAGCACATAAGAGATCCCCTATATCTGTGTAACTTCATTCATTTGGTGCAAAGTTCATTTTATGCAAGAATAAAAAGAGACCACAACTATTGTCGTGTAAATGTGGAAAATGTCTCTGGGTCATTTTCAGAATTTTGTCTGCAAAAGTTGCAGATATCCATCATGTATGTGGTTACCCTATCTCCAACTCTCTCCATCTCACAGCATCGAGAGCATGCCCGTATGTTCAACACCATGAGCTGGGTAGGGCTGCACGATATATAGATAAACCAATATATACCGGTATTCAAACCAATATTGATTGAATACCGGTGTAATTACAAAAATATCGGTTTATCGTCATTATTTATTTATCCACAATTTAATTTTCAAGATGTCTTGAGTTTTTTAACTGTAGCCCCGAATGAATAAATGAGCTCGTTCCAATGAGGGTCACATGATATAGTTTTGTTGAAATCTGTGGGGAAAATCTGATAAACTAATTTTGAAAATAATAAATTTTGATATCGTCTTTGTTAGGTAAAGGTTATTCGAACCGCATCATCAAGGCATGCTAATTCGTTCTGACTGTGATGCTTCGAGTCACGATTGTGGTACTTGTATTTATATATCTGAACAGTTTTCGATATACCGGTATACCACAGTATTTTTTTGAATACTGATACCAGTATTCAGTTTTGAATATCGTGCTGCCCCTAGTTCTGGGTTCGGTTACAGAATTCACTCCAGGGCTCAAAAGTCTCCTGACCCACCACATACACAGATCTGGAAATAAACAGCGAAGGATTGTTCAGGTAACATGGGGTTGATGTCATTTGAAGAAAACATGAACACATTACAGGTTACAACAAAATAATACAACATAAATTAAACACCTAATCCTGCATGATTTGCCACAGACCTGACAATCTTTTGAGACCAGCTAGCTCCACTCAAAGGTTATGCATTGCATCTACATATGGAAAGAATAGCATTCCATTTACAATATAACAGAATTTCTACCTACAGTTGAAACTAGAAGTCCTGTGACCATATTGTGTACTATTTTGAAGTTATTTATTTATTTATTGGTGTTTAAGGTCACATACTTATGCACAAAAGGCTAATCCTGACCGTGACAGTTTTACTGAGTAAGTGCACTTTTGTCCCTGTCAAACTACACCATTAACTCAATTCCTTTAGAAAAACAGCGTGACCAACTCTGTACAATATACTATACTAGTAAATAGAGATCATTAACATCATTCCTAACCTCTACTGGGATACATGTATATGTAATGATGTAAATAGATGTAGTACAATCCTCTTAATTGAATATCCATTTTGAGAGTGAAAATTATTCAATTAACAGGAGTATACAATTAACAGGGATTTAGTCAGTTTTCTGTGTTCTGGAGGTAAACTGAGTATTTATTCTATTATATCTTGTTTGACAGAGCTCATAGCTCTGTCAAACACGATTTAATAGAATAAATGCCTGTGTTGGATGTAGTGAGACCAAAAAGGTTGATAAATAAGGGGAATTTGGTGTGTGTCACAGTAATTTTTCAACATATTACAAAAATTTATATACAATTAACAGGAGTTTACCCTACAACCCATATGCAATTAACAGATCAAATTTGTACTGAAGGTATGGTAAATGGTTTTGTGTTTGAAAATTATATTCAATTAACAGGGATATACAATTAAGAGATATCCAATTAACTGGTAGAGTGCTAAGTTATTTTTGGTCATCAAAATTTGTTCATGTGTCTTTGCCACGAGGCACTCTCCCATAAATTGTAACAAGGCAAACCCATATAGACTAGGTAATTTCACTTATACGATAATATGAAGCACATCCACAGAATAGGACAACTTTAGGCTGGGGTATCTGCTTTTCATATTAAAGCCCTGATAGTGGCTTCTAGCACTCTATCATGTAAATGGGCTCCCCTGTATTAAAATTCCACTGCATATACAGAATGAAGATAGTGGATTACTACTTAATCCACTCAAAAAGTATTTATAATTGTTCATAACAGCACAAGAAACACGTGCAAGCTTTCATAACATGGACCACCGGATTCAACCCTGTGGTCCATGTGATGGAGGTTTGCAAGTGCTGCTTGTGTTTTGTTCTCAGAAATTGTAAATAATTACCAAATGAAAAATCTATACCATAGTGATCCACCATCCACATACTGTAGTCCTAATATTTTGTTTCTATTTGATCAGTTCGGTTTGTGATTTTACTACCAACCTCGCTAATATTGCATTATATTTTTCATTGGACAGCACAAATGCTCTTGTGTATTTCAGACTACTTCATTCTTCTGCAGTAGGGAGCGTATTAATTTACAAGCATTTTCTGTGCTATTTGTGGCAGGACTTCTACTAATTTCAACTGTTAATAAATAGCAAAAAACTAATGAAATCTCGCTTTGGCTATTGTTTCTATTTATTTTGGCCAAAATTCTGTTAAGATGTCGTAAACAGCATTATTTATTTATTTACTGGTGCTTTAAGGTCACAGATTTCTGCACAATGGCTAATCATGACTACGACAGTTTTACAGGTGGAGGAAGCCGGAGTACCCGGAGAGAACCACCGAGCAACGGCGAGCAACTGTCAGCTCCCCAACATACTAACTCCACACAAGCAGGGTTAGCATTGGTTGAAGACATGTGCACCATCGACGTGCAGTACGACTTAGTACACAGCGTCACCGCGCTCCCACGTGGGCAATGGGGGTGAAGTGTCTTGCCCAAGAACACAACGCAGTTGCCGCAGGTGGGATTCGAACCAAGGACCTCTCGGCTTGCAGCCTGCACCTCTACCAGCTGAGCCCCCCCCCCCCCCCAACCCGTAAACAGCATTGACCAGTCTAGTAAAAACAGACGTTGCAGAAGAACACCACAACACTTTTCCCCTATACGTTTCTACCATGTTATATAGCGCAGCCTGCTAATAGGTTACCATCTCTTTATTTCCATGCCTGCCTACACCCCTTACAATCAAGCCTGGGAATGAGCAATCTGTCATTTGCAGAATGAGGTCCCCAGAGGGGGAATTTGCTGACGCTATCCCGTACAGTAATCTAGAATCCCCCAATTTATCCTCTGAGTACCTCTTTCCAGGATTTGTACGGTTCATGGAATCCTGGAAAAGACATGAAAAATGAAAATATATTTTCCTGGGCTGGAAATTTGGGGGAAAAATGGGGAGTTCCCCCCCCCCCAAATCACACGTAAAAATCCTGAAAAAGTGAGCATGGTGGTGGTGTCCATACTAAATGGGGGAAAGGTCATGGAAATTGGGTAGAATGTTTTGGAAAAGTTATGGAATTGTCATGGAATTCGATTCTCAAAAACGTGTACAAATCCTGTCTTTCTGTTTAGGCATTAGACCTTGATTCAAATTGAGGTTCACAGAGTGTAAATTTAGTAACACAGTGGAATCCTGTTGATTGAATAGTCACTTTGCCAATGAAAATTATTCAATTAACAGGAATATTCAATTAACAGGGATTGTGTCACTTTCCTGTATTCTAGAGATAAACATAGCATTTATTCTATTATATCTTGTTTGACAGAGCTCTATGAGCTCTGTCAAACAAGATATAATAGATTAAATGCCTATATTGGATGTACTGACCCAAATGGGTCTATAAACAAAGAAAAACTGGGGATAGTCAGGGTAATTTCTCTACAGGTTACATTTTTTATTCAATTAACAGGAGTTTACTCTATAACCTATATTCAATTAACAGGTCAAATTTGTACTGGAGGTATTGAAAATGGTTTTGCATTGGGAAATTATATTCAATTAACAGGGATATACAATTAAAATATATCCAATTAAGCGTGCTCCACTGTACTACCCTGCTGTGCAGGGTAGCATCACCAAATTCACCCTCTGGGGACCTCATTCTGCGGATGACAGTCTGCTATTTTCAGGCTTATTTGCGATGAGTGTTTGTTGTCACTGCAGTACTTTACTATAGATCTAGAAAAGGCTTCACTCACTCACCATACCAGTCAGGAATGAATGCTTGAAGGTGTATTAAAAACCTGTCATTCAATCAATTAGTTTGTCAATCTGGGAGATAATCACACAAGTGGCATAAAAAAGCCTCCCAAGTTATGTTCAGATAATTGTTACTAGTGAATTGCTTTATACAGTTCTATCAAGTGGTATTGTATACATCATAAAAGATAGTTACATCAATGATTTTGAGTGGCATGAAAAGTATAAAAGATTAGTTTTAACCATTTATTAGTTTGTATGTATTTATTCTTGATTAAATAGCAACAAACAAAGTTGTAGTCAATTTCATATAAGTCTTTATATATTTACTGAAGTGTTCAGTGATTGCACAGGAAGAAAGCAAACAGAAAATGTAATTGCTCTAAGCCATACTTATTGACACTGCCAACACAGAAGTTTCTTAACATTTTGCAATAGGCTTTACCATGGAGGTCATTGATTTGAATATTTCTTAATTTAAAGTAATTAATTTAATAACCATGTTAATTACATATAATTTAAAAAAACGCATCATGTACCATATCTTAAGTAATAATTAAACCTGTTAAATATATATAAATAGGTACTAGGGCCGGTAATCACATTTAAAACACGAGTAGGATAAGGGTTTTAAAAACGAGGCTCTGCAAAGTGGTTAAAACCCTTATTCTATGAGTGGTTCAAATCTGATTACTGGCCCTAGTACCTATTTGATTTATTTATACCCTGCTCTTAATAAATAATCAACTTTGTCACTTAAAATGGGGAAAAAAACAACACTTCTATTACAAACATATGTGTTTGTTTTGTTTACATCCACACCGACGGGCAGTACTTGATTGACGGCTAGACACATCATCAAAGCTTATTGAATTTACCTTGCTTTTTCAATCAAATTATCATTAACAATTCTTAAATTTTAGTTTAAATAGTTAACTGTAGGTATTTTAAACTTAAGTCATTGCATGTAGTAGATACTACAGCAAAACATCATATGTTTGAATGAAACAGGGCGAAGTGTGAATGTTTCAAAGTTGGCAAATTGGATCATGTCAAAGGTCAAGTTGGATGTAGTTCCTACTATAGTTGTAAATATTTGTAATGGAATTCTCATTGAAAATGTATTAACTGCAGAAGATGCTTTACACCGGTAGTGAGGTTAAAAGCTAAATTTCACAGGTAGTAACATAGGCAAGCATGGTATATAGAGGATATGGAATGAGTGTTTTTCTCCTATAATATTTATGAAACAAGTCTAAGAATTTTCTGTTTTGGCGAGCCCAATCGGAAAATTCAGATGAGTTCAAAATGAGGAATTTTCTTAAAAAATCTTCTTCTTCAGATCCAGCGGTCGGAATGTTTTGATATTTGGTGTGCAGCATCTTTAGGGGGCTGAGATTCAAGTTTGTTAAAGCCAAGTCCCTGGGTTCATATTTGTAACTTAGTTCAATATGAGGAATTTTTCTTTAAAAACCTTCTTCTTCCGATTCAGCAGTCAGAATGTTTTGATATTCCCTGGGTTCATATTTGGGCTCACTGTGGAAGCCCGGATGATAACTTAGTTAAAAATGAGGAATTTTCTTTAAAAATCTTCTTCAGATCCAGCAGTCAGAATGCTTTTGATATTTGGTATGCAGCATCCTTAGGGGGGTAAGTTCAAGTTTGTTCAAGCCATGTCCCTAGGTCCATATTTGGGCTCACTGTGGGGGCTCGAATTGTAACTTAGTTCAAAATGAGGAATTTTCTTAAAAAATCTTCTTCAGATGCAGCAGTCAGAATGTTTTGATATTTGGTGTGCAGCATCCTGGGTGTGGAAGGGGAGGGGGGGGGGGGAGATTCAAGTTTGTAAAAGCCAAGTCCCTGGGTTCATATTTGGGCTCCCTGTGGGAGCCCGAATTATAACTTAGTTCAATATGAGGAATATTCTTTAAAATCTTCTTTTTTTAGGGTCAGAATCTTTGGATATTTGGTATGAGCTTTTCTTAGGAGGGGCAAATGCAACTTGTTGAAATCAATTCCCTGGGTTGATATTTAGTCTACCTTGTCAGGTGAGCACCCTCAGGCCCCCTGGGGCCTCTTGTTTAAATAACCATGTTGTTATTGATCTGATCATGCCCAATTATTGCTAAAATAATGCACAGTTCTTGTTGTGGCATTCATTCATTGGAACAGCAGTAAAGTTAAAATTAAAAACTTGATGTATTCAAAAATTATGTCACAGTGTTTTGTTTACTTTCAATCATATTCGGGCAAGTTTTGCTAATGTTTTGTCTCTTGAAAATTTATCTGCATTAACTCTTAAACTCTGAAGCAGCCATGACCAGATTTGATGACAAATTCATATAATTTAAATTAAACAGGCTTTGTTTTACTGGTAAAATGGGACCCAGTCACCAATGCTTAGGTGGGGCAAACCCTCTCTAAAATGGGCAAAATGGCTTATTAATGCTCACCCATGGTCTTGAGTTGATACTCATGTTGTGGTCATGATTGACCATTGTCCAAAAATAAGTGACCTTAAACACCAATAAATAAATAAATTTAATTTAAGTTGAGAAATCATTAGTCAAAAAGTCCATTCACTTTATAGGAACGAAAGTTTGGTTAAAAGTGCCCAATTAATCCTAATTTCAGTGGCAAGAGATTTCATATTCTGGCAGGAATATCCACAAGCAGCATTCAAGGAGTTGAAATTTTTAATTAAAGAATTAATAGAGAGTAATCGCTTTACTGGACTGGTTACGTGCTCGTGTTTGTACAACGTCCCTCACCTCTCATGAATTATTTCACGTAACAAGTCCAGTCAAGCGATTACTCTGTTTATTACTTTTCATTATTAACGATAATTATATTATTTAACCCTTTACCTAACATAACAGTGCTATTCTCAAAAATCGCCAATTTTCATTATTTTTTCATTTTTTGTCTCTAAAACATAGGTTATGACTCTCTCATTGGAACGAGCTCATCGAGCTCATTCCAGTGAGGGGTCATAACCTATGTTTTTGAGTCAATGCTTCTCATGTTAGGTAAAGAGTTAAAAAAACAACAAAGTCCCTATTACACCCACGGCAAAGCGTCTTCGTTTGCACATACGGATACATGACACAATTGTTGATTGCAGAATTCACTTGTGAAGTTATCATTTATAATCAAACCCGGAAATCCCAGTAAATCACACTTTGGAAAGTAATAAAGTGCTTTTGCAATATTTCTGATGTCTTACACATTGTATACCTGTACATAGAGGATATGGAAGGAGTATTTTGGTCACTCAGTATTTATGAAATGAGTCTTAAGAACCTTGACAAAACAGGAAATTCATAGAGAAATTTCATAAATATCGAGTGACCAAATCATGAATTGACAGTCATAATAAAATGTTGGCATTTTTTTTTCAGGACAGATCCCTGCCAGATTGTTACTACATAACTGGTTCAGAAGGATATAGACCAACATCAGCTTTCACACCTTCTGATTCACCAAGAAAAACAAACAGAAAGAAGTAAGAAAACTACATTTATCATGAAGCATATAGTATTTACAACAAAATTGTTATGAAAATAGCTGATGGCAAAGACATGACTGGAAACCATTGACAAAAGTCCTTAGCCTTCAATTAGTTATTTAGGTCATTCCATGTCATTTCAACCAAATCGCAAAAATATTTCAACGACACCACCTCAGAATTGGCTGATAATTTTTTTCCTTGAACAATACACTCTGACATGACATATCCCAAAATTTTAGCTTCCTACTCCCAACATTTTTCTCTTTAGAATTTATTTAGTACTCATTAAAACTAGCTTTTCAGAAAGTATTTTTCAGTCACTGCCACTGTTCTGTTCTTTGGAGCCGAGTAGCTTGGCCATAAATATGACCAGAGTTCTGAAATTTGGAATGATGATTCAACTTTTCCTGTAGATTCCAAATTTGTTTTGTGCTAGATTGAATGGTTGAATAGATATAGAGGTCCAAACATGGTTACAAAAATTTGTCGGAACCATATTTAGAGGTATAAAAAGTCAGAAAAATAAAAGTGTACCAAGCTGTACAAATTTCATTTTAATTGGACATCTGCCGCCAGGTGAAATGACTCTTGTCACAAAGTGCATGAAAACCATTTTTTGTAATTGAGGTAAGAAACTGTACAAACATTAATGCTTTATTGATTCCAGATGCTTTTTATTCCTAAAATTGCTAGAAATGTGTGCAAAACTGTAAAAAATCAGCTCTGTACACTTTTATTTTCCTGACTTTTTATACCTCTAAATATCGTTCCAACAAATTTTGTAACCATGTTTGGGCCTCCATAACTATTCGGCCATTCCCTCCAGTATAAAACAAATTACAGATTTGGAATCTACTGGAAAGTTTGAATCAGCATTCAAAATTTCAGATCTCTGGTGGTATTTGTGGCCATGTTACTAAACTCTAAAGTTCACAAAATTGTCCGTGACTGAAAAAATGCTTATTTGAAGATAGTTTCCACAAGTTCTAAATAAATTCTAAACAGAAAAATTTGGGGAATAGGAAGCCAAAATTTTTGGTGTCCGGTTGTGTTCTTCAAGACAAAAGATTAACAGCCAATTCTGAGATGGTATGGTGGATGGCTATAGTTCAAATGACATGCAATGACCTATTTGAAACTTAATTTGAGACTACATGCACATCATTAACGGGTAAAGTACTTGGAACCAACATTTAGGCTTTATTCAGAAGTGCAGGTACCCCAATTTAAAGGCTTCCTATTTTGTGGTTGTGCTTTCAATTAACTGTGAAATGCAATTATTTAATTGGTATGAATTTGCCTTGTTACAATTTATGGGAGAGTGCTCCAAGGCACTCTCCCATATATTGTTAAAAGACCAAAACAATTTTGATGACCAAAAATAATTTAACTCTTATCCCACTGAGTATTTCAAAATATTTTCATCACATCTAGTCATGGCTGCAAAGGAGCAGCTCTTTGCAGCCATGACTAGATTTGATGAAAAATTCATTTAAATTTAAATCAAGAAATCATTGATCAATTTGTCCATTCAGTGTACAGAAGGGGAGTGGGGGGAGGGGGGAGTGTGGATTTGCTTAAATGGACCCAAATGATACCTATTTCAGAGTAAGAGATACCATTTCCTGGGTAGGAATATCCACCAGCTGCATGCTAGGAGTTGAGAGTATAATATCAGTTTGTTTCCATGTTGAATAAAATAGTCTGAGTATATGGCTTCAGTAACCCTCTGCACATTGATGTCAAAATATTGAAATTTCAGACAGTAATTTCTTCTGTTAAGGTTGAAAAGGTTGATAAACCTGAGGAATTCAGTGGTAATCAGAGTAATTCTTTGATAGCTCACAAGATTTTTAATTCCATCAACAAAAGTTTACTCTCTAAGGCCATACAATGCAGATATGCTGTTTCTCAGGCCATTATTTGTAAAATTGCATGCTGATGAGAGGTTTTTTATTTTATTTTTTATTTCTGTAATTATTTCTTTGCCATCAAAAGTTCATGTTCTTGTTTTATGTTTTAGGCCTCATAATCTACGGAATAGAATGCATAGTGGTGTATTTTGTCCCTTGAGAGCAAGAAGGCTTTTGCAGTGCTAAAGCATTGCAAAGCCTTGTTGCACTCAAGGGACAAATTTATCAATTTTTTTAACTTGGGTAAAATCAGACATAAACCATTTATTTTTTATTTTTTTAAAGTTTTACATTGGTTATAAAAAGAGGGCATGCGGCAGCCAAAATGACCATGCAGGAGGGCCTGAGAAACAGATTTTTATTTTTTTAGGCCGAACCTATATGCAATGAACAGGTCAAATTTGTGCCAAAATATAGTAAATACTTTCAAAGTTATATCCCCCTGAAAACAATTTGGGTAGATATAGCTGTGGTACTGTCCATCCATCTGTTAATGTGTAGACAGAATTGGTTTCCACTCTCTAATTAATATTTTGGGGGCGCTGTGGCTCAGTAGGTAGAGGTGAAGGTTGCAAGCCGAGAGGTCCTCGGTTCAAATCCCACCTGCGGCAACTGCGTTGTGTCCTTGGGCAAGACACTTCACCCCCATTGCCCATGTGGGGGCACGATGACGCTGTGTACTAAGGCATACTGCACGTCGATGGTACGCATGTCTTCAACCAATCTAACCCTGCCTGTGCTGCAGAGCAGAGTTACGATGTTGGGGAGCTGGCAGCTGCTCGTCGTTGCTTGGTGGTTCTCTCCGGGTACTCCGTCTTCCTTCACCCGTAAAACTGTCATGGTCATGATAACCAATGTGCATAAATATGTGACCTTAAACATCAATAAATAAATAAATAATTAATATTTTGCATGGCCATTTGAATCAAACTCTAACTTGACATGTGGATTGAATCTGATGAGAGTAAGAATCCTATTTATTTTTTAGGTTTTGTGCTAAAGGTCAAGGTCACAGTGACCTTACACTGTTTATTGCAAATGTCTAGGTGGAGATGGTTTCTGCTTTCTAATTCCACTTAGCTGATTGAAACCACCCAACTTGATGTGTTGGTTGGGTATAATGAGAAGAAGAACCCTATTCATTTTTTGGTCATTGTGCCAGGAGTCAAGGTCACAGTGACCGTGAACTTCAAAAAAGTTCTGGGAGTGTCTGTAGACAAGAGTTGGTTTCCAGTCAGTGAATTATTTTCTGCTTGGCCAATCAAAACCAAACTTGACATGTAAGTTTGATATGATAGAGGAAGAACCCAGTTTATTTCAGGAACATTTCAGGTGATCTTTAACTTACAACTTTCCTGGGTTCCGCACTCTAATTGAAGTTCGATTGGATCAGTCAAAACTAAACTTGATATGTGGGTTGGATATAATGAGAGGAAGAGCACTCTTTATTTTGGGGTCCTTGCACCAAAGGCCAAGGATCACAGCGGCCTTTAACCCTTTACCCAACATAACTACCAAAACCGGCCAGCTCTATTTAAAAAATCTGCCATTCAATTTTTATTACTTTTTCATTTTTTGTCTTAAAACCATAGCTTGTGACCCCTCATAAGACCCCTCACCGAGCTCAGTCAAATAAGGGTAATAAGCTTTGTTTTTGAGGTAAAAAAATGAAAAAAATGAGTTATTCAAGAATTTTGTTTGCAAGTGTCGTCTGCTTTTTGTGTTAGGTAAATGGTCAACATTTTTTTTATGTTTTCCACTCTCTTAATTAAAGTTCTGCTGGGCCAACTAAAATAAAACTTTCATTATGCAAAAGGTTAAGGCCATGGGGCCCTTCAACAAATTTGTCTGGTTCCCGCTCTGATTGGGGTATCAGGGCAGCTCTTGTTTAATAGTATGGAAATAAGTGAAAAGACATTCTCCAGTGATGAATTTTCATATGCACATTCAATATCCTTAAAAAAGTCACAACTTAAATTTCAGGTTGGCAACACTTGCATTATCTGTCTGTAGTTGTTTGAAGCTCTGTCAAGTATTTTATGACAAAGTTATTTTTCTTCTTTTCAGATGCACTAAAGGTTGGCCAGTAATAAGAACAGTGCCATCAACTCAGGTTTCTCCTGGTGAAGCACAGAGATTAGTGAATGTAGCTACCAAATTGATTGCTGCCACGGTAAGTTTTAGCTCACCTGACTGAAAGTCAGGCTGAACTATTGCCATCACTTGGCCAGGCCTGAAAATAAGCAGTCTGACATTTGCAGAATGAGGTCCCCAGAGGGTGAATTTGATGATGCTATCCCATACATTGGGTCAATTTATCCTCTGGGTACCTATTTCTGTTTAGTTTTGAGACCCTGATTCAGATTGAGGTTCACAGAGGGTAAATTTAGTGATGCCACCCTGCTGAGCAGGGTAGCATCACTAAATTCACCCTCTGGGGACCTCATTTTGCAGATGGCAGTCTGCTTATTTTCTGGCTTGCACTTGGCATTCATTTTCTGTTAACTATGGATGTCAGTCTTCTCCTCGAAACTACTGGTCCAAACCCAGTAAAACTTGGTATAAAGTACCTTTGGGAGATAACCTTCCAGTTTGTTCAATAGAAGTACTTAAGCCTAATGAGCTGGAGATAATGCCTGAAATACCCAAACTTTTCGAAAATCTTCTCATAAACCTCCAGTTTTGTGCTCAAGATTCAAGTTTGTTCAAAGAAAGTTTGTCATGCAATATATAGAATAAATAAGTACTAGGGCTGGTAATTAGATTTAAATCACGAGGAGGACAAGGGTTTTAACCACTCGTCTTGCCGAGTGGTTAAAACCCTTATTCTATGAGTGGTTTAATTCTGATTACCGACCCTAGTACCTATTTGTTTTATTTATACCATGCTCTCAATAAATAGTTGACTTTGTCACTTAAAATGGAGAAAAAACGACATTTTCCATCACAAACTCCCAGGTTTGTTCTGTTTACATCTGCTCTGGTGGGCGGTACTACCGGGTACACATGAATGCTTGATTGACAGCTAGATACATCATCAAAGTTGCTTGAATTTACCTTGCTTTTTCCGTCAAATTATTATTAACCCTTTTGCTGCTATAGGTCCGTACTGAGTACAGACATAAAATTTGATTCCCTGTGCTACACGTCCGTACTGAGTACGGAGTTACCATACAGATAACATTAATACGTCGCTCAATGGTATTCTCAATATAACGCACTTGGTGACACATGAAAGAGGCCGACAATGTGACATCAGATATTTTTTCGAGTAATTTCCGTCATTTTTACGGAAATACCTGAGTGAACCGCATGTGAAATTTCCAATGAAAGTTACTTTTCCTGATGTTCTTGTAGTGCAAACATGTCGAAAAAATTGTACACAACCAAAGAAGTTGTTCCTGAATTGTATGCAGACAATGATAGTGATGCTGGTGATTTAGATAGTTAAGTGACTTTAGCGACTCTGATGAATCTGAGGGGAGTTCCAATGCGACCGTTGCGATCGAAAGTGAAGACAACGACGTTTCAGTGGGTGATTGGAACTGAACATTGGACTCCAAACATGTTCAAATATGTTCTAGCAGATGAAAATTGCAAATTATTTTACGTTTCTGATTTTTTTCATTTTTTATCATATTCTTCCATTTTCCCCCATATATGGATGGCTCAGCACAGGAAATTAAAAACTTACACCGCAGCTAAGGGGTTAACAATTATTAAATTTTATTTTAAAATGTGTGTTTGAATGAAACATCACGAAGTGTGAATGTATCGAAGTTGGCAAATTGCATCTTGTCAAAGGTCAAGTTGTATGAACTTCCAACTATAGGTGTAAATTTTTTTTAACCACAGCAGAAGTGTTATACCGGTAGTGGGGTTAAAAGCTCAAATTTAACATACAGGCTTTTCACAGGTAGTAACATAGGTGAGCATGGTTTAAATTTGGGTTTCTGTTTGGGAGGGACAATATTTTGGGTCCTGTCCTAAATGTCTATTTCCCGAACTGGTGGGCTAATTTGAACAGTAGTGTTAGGGAACATGTACTTGATTGATGCTTGAAAAAAAATTATCTGTGTCCCCATGAGAACCCCAGGAGTTAAAAATAGAAAAAAATTAAAATGCCTGTATATCCCAAACTGCAAGGAATAAAGAATTGTTATGTGTTGTTCAGCATCCTTGGGACCAGTAAAATCGAGTGGACCCCAAAAAATCCCAATCTGTTACATCATGCAATGCTATAAAGGTTGGGGGGAAAGTGTGACATTTACTCATGGTTGTGTAAGGTCATTCTTAATAATTCTTTGTTTTATGACAGAAGATAGACATATGCAAACTATGGCAATTGTTATCTCTTAATTGGCAGAGTGGTGGATTTTTTTTTCCAAAAAAATTTGTATGTTGTTAAAAATACCATGCTGCCAGCAAGGGGAGCCCCAGTTTATTCATAAATAATTGTTTTATTGCCATTTATTGAAGAGTAAATTGTAAGAAAACAATTTTAGGCCACACAAAGTAGATCTTCTGTTTCTCAGGCCATTATTTGTGAAATTACATGCGGGCGAGCAGTTTTTTATTTTATTTTTTTATTTCAGTAATTACTTTTTTGCCATCAAAAGTTCATGTTCTTGGTTCAAGTTTTAGGTCTCATAATCTACAGAATAGCATGGGTGGTGGTGTATTTCATCCCTTGAGTGCAAGAAGGCTTTGCAAAGCATTGCAAAGCCTTCTTGCACTCAAGGGACAAATTCATCAATTCTTTAACTTGGGTAAAATAGACATAAACCATTTAATTTTTATTTTTTTAAGTTTAAACTGGTTATAAAAAGAGAGCATGCGGCAGCCAAAAGGACCATGTGGGAGGGCCTGAGAAACAGATTTTTTATTTTTTTAGGCCTTACATATAATTTTTTTTTTACTATTCTGCTGCTTAGTAAACAAGATAATACATACAGCATTAACCCTTTACCCAATGAATTGGCCACATCCGCCCACGTAATATGCAAATTCAGCAGCTGAAAAAATACTATATTTTTTTACTAAAACCATTGGCCCAGACTTAGCTGGTGCAACCTCAATATTATTAAGGGTCAAACACAAATTTTGAACTCCCCCCCCCCCCCAAATCCCCCAAATTTGCTTATAATACCAAAAATTAAAAGTCCTATTTGGCCCTCCATACTTTTAGTACTTGCGCATGCACAGTACCCAGGAAGAGACGAGAATTGGCACCAAGCATCATTCTTTTGTCTGGCCCAAGTCAGTAAACATTTGAACTCACATCTGTGCAATAAATTCTCATTTCCGTGTCGCCTGCCCCACGAAGTGGGGAGCGACATATAGGGATTACTTTTGTCGTCTTGCGTCGTCCGCGTCATCGTCCACATCACACTTTCTCTTATCCGCCACTCCTCTTTAACCTATATTTGATGAAACTTTCAGTGATTCTTTATCACATAATGGCATTGTGCACCTCCTATTTTATTTTTTGATCCGCTGTATTTTTTTCAGAGTTATGCCCCTTTTCCACTTAGAATTCTGTTTGAATTATTAAAATATAGTGCAGGCGACACACGTCTTCCATGGAAGACTCACATCTAAGTTGAAGATGCCAGACACAAATGAATAATGGTTTTCATGTAATCAACAGTGTAGCAGGATGCTGGAAGTGAATAACGGTGGTTTTGGATGTTCAGGGCTGTAACTTTATAATTTTTATGTAAAATTATTCATGTTCCCCAATTTTGGGACATACTGAGGTTGACTCTCCATCCCTCACGGAACAGCACATTAAGACTATGAATTTTATTCATAGTTCTTTTGAATCTTGTTCCATCTGAACAAAAGTCTGTGTTTGCTAGGCAAAAACAACCTAAGGTACCAGACAAAGGAAAGACGAAGATCTTTTCTTCCCGGATTTTTCTTCTCAGGTGTTAAAGGCCTTTGGTCCGCTTAACGACACCTCCCTTGGCCTAGCAATAGTATAAGAAAGGCAGTGATCTATTCTTTATGAATAGAAGATTGATAGCTCATAGTTAGGCTGAGATAGCTGTCTTGTTTGGAATAGAGCCGTTAGAAGGAATAAGTAAGTCTTTTCCTTCTCGGTGTTGTATTCCCAGGCGTCAGAGGCATTAGTTCTATTATTGACGCCATAGTAGCCTTATGTAGTGTTTGAGCGGTCTTTTCTTATACATTAGCGCCTAATGTTGTAAGTCTCTGTTTAGTGTCTAATGCTGTAGGGTAACACATAGATATCTGTCTTCACCTATACATGACTTTTAGGCTGTATTAGCTACGCTGAGACCGCTATCGTTTTGAATAAAGCCATTAGAAGGAAAGATTATGTTTTTTCCTTCTCGGTGTGGTATTCCTAAGTGTCACAGGCATTCAGTCATATTGTTGTCGCCTTAGTTTAGAATTAAGAGTTGTCTGTTTATATATCATTAGCAGCTAATGTCATAGTGGCCTTATATATTTGAGAGCAGTATTTTCTTATTCATTGTGGCTAACATCGTAAGTCTCCATTTAGGGAGCCTTCCAAGGCCACAGGTGACACAGATATCTGTCTTCACGGAGATGAAGACTAATAAGCTGCATTAGCTAGCTGAGACTACTGTCTCTGGAATTATGGCCGTTAGAAGGACGGCCCTTTATTTCTTATCTTGAGCGACTAATAATGTTGTAAGTCTCCATTTAGTGAGCTTTTAAGGTTGCAAGTTACACCTGTCACGGAGATGAAGACTTCTTAGCTAATTGTTTTCTTAAGTGTCACAGACTTTAGTCTTATTGTTGACACTATAGTAGCCTAGCTAGAATTATGAGCAGTGTTTTTTCCCTATCAGTACTGGTTAGCATTGTAAGTCTCCTTTAGTGAGCTTCTCAGGTCGCAGTTAACAGACATTTAATTGTCTTCACGAATAGGAAGACCTTTAGCTCCTTCAGCTGGGCTGAGACCACTGTCCTATCAGACAAGGTACTGTTACAAGAGAAGAGGTTGTTCTCTCCTTAACAGTATTGTTTTTGTGTTAGTTGTCTGAGACTTTTAGCCCTATTGATGATGCCATATATACCTGGTGTGATTAATGAGTGTTCTTTCGAATGCCTATAGTTAACTCCTTTTCAGGAATATATTTCCTGCTATAATCGGAATGAGGCGCAGGGAGTTTATCTACGTTTTTATGACCGGGTTCCAGAATATAGTTTTTTCGTCGCCCGCTTCATTTTTAATCCAATCTATTGTTGTGGATTATATTTCCACTCGGTGGATTGGATTTTATATCTATATGGTGTATTATTTGGCACCATGGCGTACTGTCTTGATTTCAAGGGATATGTCGATGCTGTTTCAGTGGGTATATTCATTGCAATAGTGCCATGTTCATCCCATCCCTCTCCGTCCTTAGTGGCTTTACAGAGTCGGTCAGACATGAGGGAGCCCTACGGTTTTTTAGCTATATTACTCTTTATTGAAAATAGCAGCAGTAGTATAGCTTTGGGAATGTACCGGGAAGTTTCCTTTTCCTATAGTGAAAAGGAATTTGTCACTGTTCCAAGCTTTAGTATTACTGCATCAGGCTTACTTATCTTGCGATTCAAGTAATGCGGGTGAGGGGGGTTTGATATGATTTATTTTTCAACCCACCCCCACCCCCATCACCCACCCGCCTCCCCCACCACTGCCCCCCCCCCCCCCCCACCCCACCAATATGTTAAGAGGCCATTACAGGGCAGGACGTAGTTCTCTTCCCATAAGCCTTGTATTCATTCAATTGAATGCATGTCTTTCTTTGCTCTTCAATTGGCGGGTGGGCTGTGGTCTAACAGTGACATCAGTGGAGCATCCACTCTTTAGTTGGTTTGCTTCCTGTGGTTCGTCATTCATAAGTTGTATATGAGCATATGATTCCTGAACAGTAACTGTTTTGATTCCGAATTCTTTCATGAATACATTCGGTTGAAATTTCTAGCCTTCGTGTACCTGTGTGCCAGGCATGTCGGTTATCTGGACGACATTCTCCAAATGGCTTCATTATTCAGAGTGGTATTTTCTTTCTCTCATCAGTCATTAGTTTTAACGGACCTTGGGAACAATGCATTATTTGGGGACGGTCTGTGACGGATTTTTTTAATCATGTCCTGTTCCAGGTTCTGAATCCAGTCTTCAACCAGAAGCGGTAACCAAGGGGAATCCTATTCTCATAGAATTGAACTGTTACAATTTGGAAGTTCATTATTGGAAGTAATTGTACACGTGAACATGGTCGCCTGTTGGTTGGCTCAGAAGCATATAAGTTCTATCAGATAACTTTCCATTGGGATTCAGTTGGACAAGTTTAAGGTTGTACATATTAATATCACCGTTTTTTGACCTATCTACGTGTTCCGGATGCGGCATACATTTAGAAGTTTGCGATTTTAATAACCGGGATCGCCATGATATAGCCTTAGCTACTTATGTGGCATTAAGCACCAATAAATTAATAATATTTAATAACTGGGTACCTTTTAGGCAAATATATATTATTCTGCAGCGCTTTTTCACTGATTCCAGGCCACTTCCCTCTTTGTTTTGAAGATTATTCCTTCAAAAAAAAAGGGGAGGGGGAAGGAGGGTGATTTCTCTTTTCCTGTTCTGGCCTTATATTAAGTGTGTAACTATGAGTGTAGCTGTTATTGTCTATAGATTATTCTGATCTTATGTACAGCTTGTTACATTATATACAGTACGTGGAGAGTGGATTGTAACTAAATCACCTGCTGAGTGGTGTTATCACCCAAGCTATAACTTTCAAATTGTGCACATATCGACAAAAACACAAGCAATGTTTCAGCCAATGGACCTCCGGGTTTAACCCAGAGGTCCATTGGCTGAAACTTTGCTTGTGCTGGTTATGCTTTGCAACAAATTTGCAGTTATTGCCTGAGTGGAATCTGCACTCTGCGGGTGATTTAGTGATAATACACTCTCCACGTACTGTACGGTGTGTGTTTGTGGGCGTTAGTCACCCATTCTCACTCTCTGACACACTTTTCCTAATTTTAAGTGTCTTATTCCGGACTAGCCTTAAAATTGGGGGCTTGTCACACCCAATTTGCATAATCATTTATGCTAAGTAATAGGGAATTACTTGGATATTGCTCCTTATTTTGGTGTTATGTCTTCTCTATTGTTGTATTATTTATTTATTGGTGTTGAAGGTCATACACTTTTGCACAATGGCTAATCATGACCGTGACAGTTTTATGGGTGGAGGAAGCCTGAGAGAACCACCGAGCAAAGGCGAACAGCTGCCAGCTCCCCAACATCGTAACTCTGATCTGCAGCACAGGCAGGGTTAGATTGGTTGAAGACATGCGTACCATCGACGTGCAGTACGCCTTAGTACACGGCTTCATCATGCCTCCATGTGGATGATCACGGTTAAGTGCCTTGCCCAAGGACACAACGCAGGAGTCCGAATCGATCACTCAGACGGTCACCCATCCAAGGACTAACTGGGCTCGACATTGCTTAACTTCGGTGATCTGACGAGAACCGGTTACCGCAATGCCACTGCCGCCCCCCCCCCCCCCCCCCCCCCCCCCCCCCAGTGTTGTATAGAGAGACATATATGTAATTCCTTAAAAATTGTAATCTCCTTTTCACCTTGGGAGTTCTAATGCAGGCTAAGAAGCTGAAATTTGGTCTGCTAGTCCTTTAAGTCCAAGGCCCTCCTGCCTTTTACGATTCAGCTAAGTTTGGGCCATTGGTTTTAGTATAAAAATATGATAAATTTAAAGTAATTTGTATATTTTTTATACTTTCCAATGGCCCAGACGGGGATGGCCCTCCCTTCAGTGGGCACTCATACCTCCCCGCTGAGTTATAACATTCATAGACACAGCTAGGAAGAATAATGCTTGGCGCCAATTCCAGTCTCTTCCTGGGTGCTGCACATGCGCAAGTACTAAAAGTATGGAAGCCCAGATAGGACTTTTAATTTTCGGTTTTGTATGCAAATTTGGGGATTGGGGGTTCAAACTTTGTGTTTGGCCCTTAATAATATTGAGGTTGCACCAGCTAAGTCTGGGCCATTGGTAAGTATAAAAAATATACAAATTACTTTAAATTTATCATTTTTCAAAAAATTTCAACAAAACCATATGATATGACCCCTCTTTGGAACGAGCTCGAACCAATGAGGGGTCACAAGATATGGTTTTGTTGAAATTTTTTGAAAATTTTTTTAAAAAATATTTAAAATAAATTTTGATATGGTCTGCATTGGGTAAAGGGTTAAAGTGGATTTCAGCACTTGAGTAGACTCATGAAAGTAGCTTCTAGCCCACAACCAGTTATTTATCTACAGGTAAGTACCAATGCTCATCATTGAATTCTAATATAATCTGTGTTGCAAATGAACGAATACTTTGATCTGAAATGCAGAATTTATACAAAGGCCTACCACATTAGTCCAAACTTGCACCTTGAGAATGTAAAATAATTTTTTAGTGTGGAGATACCACACTACCACATCAGAAAAATATTTCCTGGTCTCAAGGTCCAAGTTTGGACTATTACCACATGTGATAATTGCTTTTTATTAGCAGGGTTGTGAAATGTTTTCGATGTAATGTTACCCATTTTAATTAATAATGTGCTTGTTGACAGATCAAAACTTGTAAACGCTGAGTCAAGTCTGTCACATGTATATTTATGCATGTGATTTTCATGTGTACTAACTGGTATTCAGAACATCATTTTTGATTCTGACAAGCAGTTATAAACGAAACTCTGAGTCGATTTCTGCCCTGACAGTCAGTGGCATTTTAATGACTAACCTGTCATGATCAAAAGCATGTTATGGCATGAAGTTGTCATGATCAAAAGCATGTTACGGCATGAAGTTGACTAAAATTTGCAACTGTTGTATGCCTACAATGAATGTGCATAATAGGAGGGTTAACTGGTAGAGTTGGTCGCCGGACATTTCCCCATCGGACATTTCCCCATCGGACATTACCCCATTCTGCTTAATAGAAAAACGGACAATTCCCCATGCAGACTTTTCACCATCCATTTCTTAATTTTTTGTGGGTCTGTTTGTTTGAAATTTTCCAATTGATTTGTTGTGTATCATTCACTTTTTGTTAAGCCGACATGGGTAATATTGTTTGAATTGTTCATGTTGAAAAAAAAAATTGTTTTCTGTTTTCGTAGCAATTTACAGTTAACTTTTTGTTGAGATGACTGATAAATGGTCATGTCTTCACTGATGTGAAATTCAATGAATACGTCACTTTTTATCACACAAGTGGATTGAACAATATGGATGTTTTCATTGCAATTTTAATATTTGTTCTTTCTGTCAAGCTACTTTCGTTCAAAAATATTGTTAAGTTGATTGATAAACAGTCGCGTCTTCATTGAAGTAAATGTCAATGAATGCATCAGTGTTTATCAAACAACTCAACAAGAAGCATGTGTAAGAGATTTATAAGCAAACATATTTATATACATACACTTGTAACCAGATAAAAATTCTTGTTTTTTTATTATTGATGTTGTGTTTTCATTGTTGTGAAATTCAGATTGTGCTAAAATGTGCTAATGCCTATACCATACGCTGAGATGTTGTTTTTTCGAATTATAAAAGAATAAAAAATTAAAACTTTTTAAGAGTTACTTGTCACTCATTCACACGTGGAAGCTGTCAGCTACATTGGACATGGGGCAATGCCCAATGGCGAAATGTCCACCTCCGATGGGTAAAGTCTGACGGGGAAATGTCTGCCCTCGATGGGGGAAAGGTGTTAATATCCGATGGGGAAATGTCCACCTCCAATGGGGAAATATCTGCCTCTTATGGGGGCATGCTGATGGGGAAATGTCCGCCCTCGATGGGGAAATGTCCAGATGGGGAACTGTCCGATGGTGAAATGTCCGGATGGGGAAATGTCCGATGGGGAAATGTCCGCGCACCGGTAGAGTTCTAGAAGCCACTATCAGGGCTGTACTGAAAAGTGTTAAAAGAGCCACTTTTGTGGCTTTACACTGTGTGAATTTATTTATTTATTGGTGTTTTATGGTCATATACTTAATGCACAATGGCTAATCATGACTGTGACAGTTTTATGAGTGCAGGAAGCCTGGGAAGAACTGGTTACTGCAGTTCCACATGCCCCACTGTGTGAATTAGCTTGTCGTTTGTGTTGTAGAAGGTAAAGAAATGTTCATATAAAATTATTTTGTTACAGGCAGTCTTCAACAAATAGTAACAATACATAAAGGATATCTACGCTATTTTAGTGAATATCAGGAATTATCTCATTCGTGTGGACCTGAAAGTTTTAGTTTTCATGAGTGCTTGCGCGAGTGAAAAATAATACCTCCAGATCCACACAAATGAGATAATTTCTGACATTCACTAAAATAGCATAGATTTTCTTTTTATTATATACTATGTGACATTTTACTATTCAGCCCAATTCGACTGCAAACAGATTCAAGACAATAACAAAAAGCTGCTGATCGTTCCTTCAAGGCGGCGTCATGCACCAAAGCGTTATGTCATTTAGAAAGCTATTGAAAAAATTCATCATGTGGCTCTGAAAATATTATTTCAGGTTCACACTCGGGAGATAATTCCTGATGCTGACTTAAATACATTACATTTTCTTTTTTATTATATGCTACGAGACATTTTATTGCACAATATTTAGTCCACTTCGACCCCATATGTGTACGTTTCAAAACAATAACAAAGATCAGCTGATCGTTCCTTGAAGGTGACATGATGTGGCGTAGCATTATGTCATTTATGAAGCTACTGAGGGATATTCCTCGATATCCATCGAGTCGATAGATATCGAGAAATATCTTTCAGATAATTTGCGATAGTTCACAGGCTAGCATATATTAAAATTATTGATGAACAGCATCTTGCTAAACTAAGGCTTCCCTTACTGGTTGTATTGTATCTTTTAAAAAAAATACTCATTTTACAAATCATCTTTGAATAATAATTTAGCACTCGACCAGTTAATTAATAGAGGCCTTATATAGAAAAATATATAAATCTACCAGTTAATTAATAGAGGCCTTTAGGAGAATATATAAATGTGTTGTTTTAGCATTCTACCAGTTAATTAATAGAGGCCTTATATAGGAGAATATATAAATGTGTTGTTTTAGCACTCTACCAATTAATTAATAGAGGCCTCATATTGGAGAATACATAAATGTGTTTTACCATAGAAAATATTAATATTTTTAATTCATGAAAAGTGTGCTGACTGGAAAGTAAATGTGTATCTTTGTCATTTTTTTAAGGAAACCATAGATCAAATACAAATTAAACCAAGGAGAAAATCAACTGGCCGTCAATCAGCACCAAAGCCATTTGAGGTAAGCTTTATATTTTTTTTGTTTTTATCAGATAAACGTACCATCTGCATATAAGAAATTTATCTTTGTGACCATATTGTTTTGTTTTGTGCCAGAGCAATGTTTAACATCTTAAAAATCTGTTATTTGTGTGCTATTTTTTTGTTAAATTATGATCTTAAGATTGCAACTCCTGTAGGGCTGAAACGGTTGTCTCATTCACGCAACCGACTAACCGAGAGCTGTAACCAGATAATATCCGGTTAACTGTAGCCATTATTTCACCAAATCTGGGATCAAAACTATAGGAATTGGACAGCAGTATTCTCAGAAACTATTCCGTAGTGTGTATACAAACGAACGTTGTCGAGTACTCGACAACGTTCGTTTGTATACATACTTCAGAATAGTTTCTGTGGTTAATCAGTACTCATGGAAATTGCCGATCATTAATGAAGCCTTGAATGCCAAAGTTGATTATTTCTCAATATATACAGCGCTGCTTCAAGGTGTTATCTATCTCAAAGAAGAAGCATCAGATTTACTACATTTTAACCGTGGAATGACAATCACTATCGATATTTTGGATAACCGATTGACGTTTTTTTTTAATCGGTTAGGTAGGTAACCAGTTTCAAACCAGTTATCTGGTTAACCATTTCAGTACTAAACTCCTGCTTCAAAAAGGAGGCTATAATAAATATTATGATGATACATGTACTGCCTGTTGCCAACAGCTTTGTCCAGTGCTTAAACTTTGGTCTTTCATTATTTGAGACTCTAGAATCAACAACTGTAAATGGTTTTTCGCATTCTTTTGAGTTAATGAGGTCAGATTGATGAATCAAACAAGCCATCAAAGTCGGCAAGTTGGTTGGCAATCTCCTCTTGTCAGTGAACCAGATCTGTCATAATCATCTGTTAATTCACACTTGTTATTTGAGTATTTTTTTCTAAGACTCTTTCCAATAATGGTATTCCTCTCACGGTATTTCAAGCATTTTTATTTGTCCATACTCAACTTTACTTTGTACATTTTGAAACTTAAAAAGTTTTTTTGTAGAATTAATCCTTTATGCAATTTTTGCATATTTATCAAAGCTGTTTCTGTTTTCAAAACCTCTCTCTCTCAGATGAACTAAGAATGCAAGAGCTAAGCTTGGATACATTTGTCCCATCTTGGTTAGGATATAAGTTTATTTTTGTGAGGCACATCCTTGAGATTTTGCACATCAAAAATTAAATTATCATCTTATCATCCGTCAGACATGTAAACTCTCACGGAATGCCCGAGAAAATCAAGTAAATGCAGTGTAGTACCTGGCCTCCTGGAAGGGAATCAATTTTAGAGAAAAATCCCGGAAAAGTTTTCCATTTTCAGAGGTTCAGTGTCAAATCACAGGCCTTCGAAGCTCTGATCATAATGAATAAAACAAAAAAGTATGCATACAAGTGAATTATATTTAATAAAAGAGTCATTTTAGTATATCATAAATATTTCACTTATAATCCATGTTTTTTTCTGTTTATTCATTTCAATTTAGCTGCATGGTCAGTGCCGAAGCAAAAATAGGTGACTTAAGTACATCGCCTATTGACAACCACCTTCACTTAATTAACCCTTTACCCAACGAAGCGTCTACATCCGTCCGCGTAATGTGCAAATTCAGCAGTTGAAAAAATATTATTTTTCAAAAAATTTCAACAAACCATATCATGTGACCCCTCGTTGGAACGAACTCATCGAGCTCGTTCCAACGAGGTGTCACATGATATGGTTTTGTTGAAATTTTTTGAAAAATTTGAAAAAATTATTTTTAAAATAATAAATTTTAATATCGTCTGCATTGGGTAAAGGGTTAATGAATCCTGGTGAATAAAATGTACAGAAAAGAAATAAAGAATATATTCCTTTATTTGGTTCATACATCTGCTCATTTTTAATTCAATTATACACTTGATTTGTGATCAGCTCTGGCAAAGTAGAAGAATAGTTTAAAAAGGGTCAATTTGCTTGGAAATATTCACCTTGCTTCCATGATATGCTGAAAAATTACAGCTTAAAATCAATACACAATGGACATATTTTTTAACCAGTCAATAATACTGATCATTCTTCTGCTTCATGAGTCACAGTTGAGACATCTATTCCTGGAAAGCTCCAAATGGTATTCGCACAGTTGAAAACAAAATTATGAATTACTGATGATGAAAAAATCTTGATCCCAAAGGCTGAAACGTCCCCTCACAGAAATTGGTCCATATAAAGAAACACCACAAACAACACTAAATAAGGGGAAGTTAGATTCAATTGCTTGCATCATATAAAACTGGAATTATTACACTATTTTGCCCCTTCCAGAAGGGAATTATATGACTGTGCAGTTTGGTTAAATTGTAGCCTCAGGAGGTGGTGATAGAAGGGGGGTGGGGGGGGGGGGTGTTAGCAGGAAGGATTGGGCGGGGAAGAAAGAAATAAAGAATAACCAATGAATTTATTAACATAGCATAAAGAGCATCAGCAAAACCAGTGGGTGCAACCTGGTGCTAGTGGTGGTCCAAGAGCTTAAATTTTGTAGTGCTTATGCATATTGTTCGCACACGTACATTTCCCTGAAATTCCTCCAATTTCCTTGAAAATCACCTTCAAGTTCCCTGAAAAAATTTTCCTGAGGTTACATATCTGCCATCTGTATTTGGACAACTACTGTACCCAGTAAAATATGAAATTCCTCAGCGAAAAGTGAGATATCATTTATTATATGGCTCAAAAAGAGAAAATTTATCATCTTTTACCCTGCATAGACTAATGGCAAAATTCCAAAATTTGAAGTTGCTGTTTTTTCTCATAATGCAGCTAGGAATTTGACCAATTCCATTTCATTTGACACAGCTGATTGAGCTCTGTCCAACAAAACTGAATATGTCAAATTCATAATTGCATTTGGAGAAAATTTGCTGCTTTAAATTTTGGTATTTTGACATCAGTGATGAGAGGGTTAATTGGGATTATGGTCAGTTTTCCAACTTAGTGTTATTTAACAAAAATATATTCTAGAAAATAGAGTGTCTTCATCAGAAATTCTGAGTCTAAACTTGCCCGATCACACCACGTCTTTTCAAAGTTGCCGCTATCAAAACAGAACAATTTTACTTAATACCTCCGGACAATATTCACAAATTTATGATTCTTAGCTAAACTTTACAAGGTCAAGTATGAGCTATTGGGATGGGTTGGGACCTGTTGTTTGTACATCCATACATTAGTTCCTCTGTCCATCCACAATTCCTTTAGCACCACTCTACAGGCCGCAGCTCTCACCCGATCAGTTCCCAATTTCATATGTGGCTTTGTGGGGAAATGTCTATATGGGAGCTATTGAATTTTCACGAATTTTGTTGAAAAACATGGCCGCCAGTGGTCATCTTCTATTTGGCATAACAATTGTCAACAATTCCATTTTCACACCCCACAGGCAGCATCTTTCACTTGATCTATTTCAAATTTCAGAGGTAAGTTTGGTGTGATGTCTAGATGGGAGCTATCAAATTTCGAATTTGATATGTAGCTTTGGTGTCATATCCAGATGGGAGCTATTGAATTTTTCTGAATTTCATTGAAAAACATGGCCCCCGGGAGCTTTCTTGGATTTGGCATATAAATTGTCAATATTTCCACAGGACACATCTCTCACGAGTTTTTTTCAAATCATATGTAGCTTTGGTGTGATGTCTACATGGGAGCTATCAAATTGACCTCATAGGGATCTGTCAAATAAGATTTAATTTGTTATATATCTAGTTGCATTATGGGAAAAACTGCAGGTTAAATTTTGGTATTTTGGCATTAGGGTACAGGGGGTACTATCATCAACTGAAAAGTTGCTAGTACTTTTTGCAATCTTGTCTTGATGGGTAAAACTACCTACATCATATTTTTTCAGTTTCCCATTCCGAATCTCTACTATACTGGCTGAGCAGATTATTGAATGTGGAAACACAATATTGTACATATATTTACTTTTTATATCTTTTCATAGGGAATGTGTTTGGTAAGTTGTATTTGAAACAGACATTTCTTCATGTGTAACTCTTTTGTGAATTTAGTGTAAGACTTTTGCAGCTCTAATTTTAATTTACACTGCTTGATTTGTGTCTAATTATGGGATTGTCCGTTACATAAAATTTAGCTGTAGCAAGAAAAAGCATTTCATATTCGATTATTCATTACAAAACTCAAATCTTTGAGCTTTCAACACCCAAAACATTAAAAAAAAGTTTTGCAGATAATAAGGAAGCATAATATCTCATAAAACTAAGGCCTAAAAAAAGTTAAAAATCTGTTTCTCAGGTCCTTTTCCACATGGTCCTTTTGGCTGCCACATGATCTTGTTTTATAACCAATGCAAACTTTAAAAAATAAAAATTAAATGGTTCATGTCTGATATTTTACCCAAGTTAATAAAACTCATAAATTTGCCCCTTGAGTGCAACAAGGCTTTGCAATGCTTTTGCATTGCAAAGCCTTCTTGCACTCAAGGGACGAAATACACCACCATCCACTCTATTCTGTAGATTATGAGGCTTAAAACTTAATTTCTAAATGCATATTGTATGTGAATAAATTGGAAACTGTTTGTTGAATAATTACTGTTAGCAGCATGTATTATTTCAGAAGTTTTCACAGTGGGAACTCGGGGAAGTTGAGCAGTGCTTGTTTACTGTGGTAAGCAAGTTCTGCTTCACTGCTAAAATAGGACCTGGAACTAATGCCTGGGGTTGAAATCCTCTAAAAGAGGGCAATATAGGTATTAATGATCAGTTAAACTTGTCTTCATACCTATGTTGTGGTCATGATATTGCCACAGATGTTGAAAGTGATCTTAAACACCAATAAATAATAATAATAAATAATTTCAGCAGAAGATCATCAGTTTTCTGTCAAAGTCATGTATAGTATCATTTTCAAATCCATGTATATCTGCACTAGAAGCTTAGCTTAATTAGAGAGATAGTACTGATGCATATAGATTTTATTGGTTTTCAAAACGAAAACAACAGAAATATTCTCAAGTTGTGGCATACTTCCCTCTATAACCCTTTACCCACGCATAAAATATCAAAATTTGTTATTTTAATGTTTTTTTAAATTTTTAAAAACTAACAAAGGCATGTCATGTGACCCTCATTGGAACGAGCTCGATGAGCTCGTTCCAATGAGGGGGTCATATGATATGTTTTTGTTGCAATTCATTATAAAATCGATTTTTTTCAACTGCTTAATTTGAAAATTATGCTGGTGGATGTGGGCAATTCATTAGGTAAAGGACTAAATGAATCCTCAATTAGAAGAGACTGAAAAAAAGATTCTATGCAATTATAAAAAATATATAATTACTTTATACCGTGATTGCTAGGCGTATTGACAGTTACCTGATACAATACAGACATTGAGAAATGTGTTAGATTCACCATGCACAGAATCCTGCTTATATGAAAGAATGCATCTGATTGATCATTACACATTTGATTGATGGTACGGCTTGAATGAAATGCTTCGACACAAACATTGTCAATCAAAAATTAAACAGAATGTAAACAAAAATATCAGCTTCATTCCCTTAATTCAAGCTTAATTGTGGTATAAACACAGAACATAACTTGGGTAGAGTACATGGGATCATTCAACAACCTTTGTTTGAGTTTTTCCTGTATTTCACTCACGTCTGTGGCATTCGATAAACGCTTGAAAAACTCCATCCCCGGTCATTAGTTTATTTTTTGTGAAATCACATTTTTATTGTGAATGCACTGCAGTTAAAACTGTCCATATGTGATCTCCAGACCTTTTTTTGAATTGTTCTGATATGACTTTTTCTATTTTTAATTGATATACATTTACAACTTTATATTTAACTGGTTGAGTGCTAGAAGCCAGTATCAGGGCTCTACAGAAAATTGCTTAAAGCCATTATAGTGGCTTTACACTGTTTGCACTAATTAGTTGTTGGCTCAGCAGTGGAGGAAAAATATTAATATAATATTGTTTTGTTACAATTTATTGGAGAGTGCCACAAATGGCTCTCTCCAATAAATTGCAACAAAACAGTTATTTTTGAGCAACTTCTTGTTAACTAAGGCACCTTTTGCTAGTAGTGTGATATTTTTTTTACAGAAATACTCGCATTACAAATGACCATTGAAAAGTAATTTAGCACTCTACCTGTTAAATGTGAATGGGTTATGGATGTGATAATGTTTTATGTATTGCAAAACCCAATTAAATAAGTGGATAGAATAACCAAGGCAATACAAATTGAATTTTAATAGATTTTAGTTTTTATTGAAAAAGAAGAAGTGCCGAAATCAGAAAGTTGATACAGTGTTACTAGTTTTCATGCCAGGTAAACACCATGCTGTTTGAGGAAGTGGAAGCTGTTATGCTGTAACTACCATCACAGTTTAACAGCTTTCACGTCATGAAACTTCCACAATTTCGAGGAGTTAATAATTGTGTTGATTGACTTTACTCCATCTTAAGTGGTGGAGGGGAAGGGGGTGGTGGGGGAAAGATTGGGTTGTGACAATTTTTGCTGACATTCCAGAAATCTCTTTGCATTGAGATCAGAGGGGCTGATGGATAAGTAAATAAAAAGTAAATAAATTAATAATTGATGAATTCTTCCAATTTGCTTCTGATGTAAATCCAGTAAGTAATCATCTGTAACAAGCCCACATGATCTAATTTTCTTCCTGTACACAAATGCAAGCCTGAAAGGAAGCAGAGTGTTATCTGCATAAGGAGGTCCTCAGAGGGTGAATTTGGTGATGCTACCCTGCACAGGGTAGCTGAATTTACCCTCTGTGAAGCTCATTCAGAATCAGTGTCTCAGGTCTGAACAGAAGAAAGGTACCCAGAGGATAAATTGGGGATTCTAGCCCACTGTTTGGGATAACATCAGAAAATTCACCCTCTGAGGACGTAATTCTGCAAATGACAGATTTTTTAACTTTCCGACTTGCACAAATATAGGTAAAAGATTATCTAGGTAGACACCCACCTCACACAGGAGGTATCAGCTAATTTTGGTGACTTCAAAACCAGAATGAATGGCCACTTTTATGTACTCTAGAGATAAACTTAGGATTTAATCTATTATATCTTGTTTGACAGAGCTCTTGGAGCTCTGTTAAACAAGATATAAAAGGTTAAATACAAGTATTCGATGTACTGATGCCACAGAGGTCTATAAACAAGGGGAATTAGATTAAACATATTTTTATTTGCCATTCAACAATGCAAATCAGGATTGGAGGACAAGTGCTGACCACTTAGAAAACCCTCCGCTCCTGTACAAAGACTAATAGATTACAAAAGGCAGAACAAAATATGACAATATGTAAACATTATACACAAAAAAAGTTAACTCAAAAGAGAGAGAGAGAAATAAAGAAAGAGAGAATAGAGAAAGAGAGAGAGAGAGTGAGAGGGGGATTTTGTGATTGGGTAATTTCTTACAAGATTTTTATTCAATTAACAGGAGTTTACTCATAACCTATATGTAATTAGCAGGTACAATATGTACTGATGGTATAGTAAACAATTTGGTGTTTGAAAATGATGTTCAGTTAACAAGATTATTTAAATAAGAAATATCCAATTTAGTGGGTTCCTCTGTACTGTACAAAATGAAAGTGTTTACTTATTCAAACATTTTTGGGGCAAGAGCCATCATTCTCTGATCGTGTCAGATAACGAGTTAACCTAAACATATATTACATTGGTTATTGCAGTCTAAGAGAATAGAATTACCAAGTGGTGAAGTTTACATAATTAATGAGTTACTGGTAAAGGTAGTGGTATATTGATTTTATTATACCCATTGCCTTCTCATTACATACAATTATCCTGTAGTTACCTTGAATACATGTATTTCTAACACATTTTATCCTAAATGTAATTCCAGTTCGTGTTTGTAGTAGAGTGCCGCTTATTAAAAATTAAATTTGCGAACTTAGCATTTTCAGGTAAATTGTCTTACCTTTTATAGTGTTAGTGAACGAACATTATGTTAACAGTGTCTATAGCTTTAAGAAACCAGAAGATGAACTTCCCGATAACCATAGTGTTATCGGGAGTTTTTAATCCCAATCCAATGCTTCATTTATGAGAGGCGCTGTCATGCATGCTGTGTGCACCAACTGCATACCTTATTTTTTATCAAAGTACTCTTTTTTGTGCACACAGCTGAGAAGCAGAAGAATGACGTACCATTTAATTGCAGTCAGTATTTTATTAGCAGATTTATTATAACATTTTCAAATTAATAGGGCAGAATTATTCAAATGCGATGGATATTTTAATTAAAAGGGAAACTGGAATACAAAACAGTTGGATGAAAAGCAGAAACAAAGTTTCATTTAACCCTCTGCATTCTGATGTCAAATTGGTAAAGTTTTCAACAGCAATTTTTTCCCATAAGGCGGTTTGATATTTAACCAAATATACCTTGTCTGACAGAGCTCAGTGAGCTCTGTCAAACAAGATATAATTGGTTAAATTTATAGTCAAACTATAGAAAAACAGAGTGATTGGAGAAAATTCTGTTGCATCACCAGAACGCTGGGGGTTAATGGACCTGTGGGTTGAACCTTGATGTCCCTAAGATGAAATTTTTCCAGTGCTCCTAATTTTTTTTCCAGAATCTTTAGAGTTATTCAGGATAATGGAAACTCCATTCTGTTAGTCAAAGTGTTTTAGCAGTCGGCTGCACATTTCTCCCAATAGTACAGAAATTTGACTTTTTTCAAAATCAGCCACACTAAATTTTTGAGGTGCATTATTTGTAGCTCCTCCAACAGCTCATTTTAACGATTTTAGCAGCACTTTTTGACATGCCTTGTCTTAACTGGTTGAGTGCTAGAAGCCACTATCAGGGCTTTAAAAACATGAGGGTACCAGAGCAAAAGCAAATGTTTTCCCTGCTGATTTTCATATTCAGTCAAACCCAAATAATATTTTGTTTGTATAAATTTGTTCTATTACAAATTACCAGAGATTGCCTGTAGGCACGCTCCCATAATTTGTAATAGAACAAATTTTGAATAACAAATTCAGACCACCAAAAATAATCTAGCCACAACCAGTTAACAGAAATGAAACACTACCAACCATGAAAGATCATGTAACTCAGTCACACCTTTTGTTGTTCATAGGACTGAAACTTTGTGTAATAATAATAATAGCCCTTTGACCAGCCTCTGATTTGTCTCGGTTCTCAGGTGATAAGGCCTTGATTAGTGGTTCTCCCAAATGCCTCCTTATCACCATGCCTCTTCTCTTCTCCTAACACTCTAGGACAAACTGTTTGATGACATCCCATACCCCATTCTTCCCAATCTGATAAACATACTAACCCTCTGCTTTGTGTCACCCACTAACCACATGTCCTTCATTCTCCCATCCCACTTTCCCATCATAATCCCGGTGAATCTTATTCTGTTAGACTGGTATTTGGGACATTCTAATAGAAAGTGTTCCAGGGTCTCCACTATACCTAAATCACACATTTGGAACTCCTTTTCGTTGTCTTTCCCAGTTTTTTCCCTGAGCTCCCAGTGACCACAACCTCATTGTGAACAACAGTGACCCACCAAAGGTGCCATCAAGGTACTCTTCAAAACCCGGCTTCTCTTTCTCAAGCAGACCACCCAAATACCTCTTTGCTCTGACCCCCCTCTCACCAATTCAGGTTACAACCTGCTAGTACTCTTTCTCTGATGATTTTTAGCTCAACTTTGGCGAAGCCAAATTTGAGCTTTTGTCATGGCCTGTCGTCCGTCTGTCTGTACGTCAACAATTGGATACGGCTCGGGCTAGAGGCCGTACTTATGAACCGATCTTTACGAAACTTGTTGGGTACCTTTGTTATGACCGTGGGATGAGAACGTGTGTTTTTGGGTGCGGTCCGAAATTCAAGATGGCTGCCAGCCGCCATTTTGTACCGACAATGCAGAAATCTGTTTTTTGTACAGAACTTCCATATGAAAGCTCTGATTTGAATAATTTTTTGTATGAATGTTTAGTACCATGGGATACATCACATATCATACGGGTTTTTTTCTCGTGTGTAAATTGTGCAAATTAGACTAATTTTGATGTTTTTTGGTGTTACTTTCAGCACTGTAAGTGCGAATGCCAATACGGCTCGGGTTAGAGGCCGTATTTATGAACCGATCTTTACGAAACTTCTTGGGTACCTTTGGTATCACCGTGGGATGAGAATGAGTGTTTTTGGGTCCGGTCCGAAATTCAAGATGGCCGATGGCAGCCATTTTGTACAAAATTAGGTGCAATCAGATTTTTGCACAGAACTTCCATATGAAAGCACTGATTTGAATAATTTTTTGTGTGAATGTTTAGTACCATGGGATACATCACATATAATATGGGTTTTTTTCTCGTGCAGAAATTATGCAAATTAAATGAACTTTGATTTTTTCAGTGCGACTTACACACAGTAAGTACACATGTCAATACGGCTCGGGCTAGAGTCTGTATTTATGAACTGATCTTCACGAAATGTCTTGGGTACCTTTGTTATCACCTTGGGACGAGAACGAGTGTTTCTGGGTGCGGTCTAAAATTCAAGATGTCTGCCAGTGGCCATTTTGTACTGAAATTAGGTCTAATCGTTTTTTTGTACACAACTTCTAAACGGCTCAGACTAGAGGCCATATTTATGAACCAATCTTTACGAAACTTTTTGGGTACCTTTGTTATCACCGTGGGATGAGAGCGAGTGTTTTTGGGTGTGGTCCAAAATTCAAGATGGCCACCAGCAGTCATTTTGTACCAAAATTAGTGCAATCAGACTTTTGTACAGAACTTCTGTATGAAAGTTCTGATTTGAATAAATTTTTGTATGAATGTTTAGTAACATGGAATACATCACATATTGTAAGGGGTTTTTTTTCGTGCAGAAATTATGCAAATTAGATGAACTTTGATTTATTCATTGCTACTTACACAATGTAAGCACACATGTCAATACGGCTCAGGGTAGAGGCTGTATTTATCAACCGATCTTCACAAAACTTCTTGGGTACCTTTGTTATCACCTTGGGATGAGAATGAGTGTTTCTGGGTGCGGTCCAAAATTCAAGATGGCTGCCAGTGGCCATTTTGTACCGAAATTAGGTCCAATCAGTTTTTTGTCACAACTTCTATACAGCTCGTATTTATGAACTGATCTTCACAAAACTTCTTGGGTACCTTTGTTTTCACCTTGGGACAGGAACGAGTGTGTTTTGGGGTGCCTTTGTTATCACTATGAGAACAAATATTTTGAGGGTCAGTCAGACCCACTCTGGCACTCAAAGATTTCTTTTCTAGTTTAGCATCTGACTGTCACCCACCTTTACAATACTTTACCTATACATTTGTTACAGGCAACAGTCAGTATTTATGTACAGACCGTTACAATACTTTATATGTACCTTTGTTATCAGGTCATTACCTAGATGTTTGTCATTGCTGTGTCGCATACTATACATGTACATGTCTTTGTTTTGACAAGTTGAGCTACAGTGTCATTGACACTTTCATTTTACCCTGGTTTGTGCCCACTTTTAAGTCTGTGATATCCATTGAATAGTTCTCTGTTAACTCCCTCACCTGGTCTACCCACCCTGTCTTTATGTTTGAATTCAAAATATTCTGGAACATTAATTTACACCATTGGCTGTCGTGAGATGTATCAATAGTTAAGATTGCAGAGTTTCAATAAGTATATCCTGTCCTTAATCTTCATCCATGCAAGCTCACCCCTTGTGTGATCACATCCTCCTATAATTCTTGGGGTTTTGACCAAACTTGGTGTAAATTAACATTATGATAGATAGATGTGTATGAAATAACCTAACATAAACCTTTAAGAATTATGAACAAGTAATTAACAATTAATACTTTACCTAACATAATATCCAGCCAAAGCAAATAGAAAAATCACACTTCACATTTTATAATTTTTTCATTTTTAGCCTCCAAAACCTAGCTAATGACTCCTCACTGCAATAAACTTGTTGCACTTGTTTCAAGAAATGAAAATTTGTAGTTATTCATGAAATTTTTGTCTCTTTTTATTTAAATTTATGAAAAAAGTTATCTTCAAACTTATTGTATCTCCTACAGTTATTAGTGCTTTTCTTCCAAACTTTGTTTTCAGTAACACTTTGATGGGAAGATGTACATGAAGTAACTTGTTCAGGGACGTGGTGGCTTTGCGGTAACTGGTTCTCATCAGTTCACTGATGTTAAGCAATGTCGAGCCCGGTTAATCCTTGGATGGTTACCGTCTGAGCAATTGATTCGGACTGTCGCATTGTGTCCTCGGGCACGGCACTTCACCCTGATTGCCCACATGGGAGCATGATGACACCGTTTACTAAGGTGTACTGCATGTCGATGGTGCGCATGTCATCAACCAGTCTAACCGTGCCTGTGCTGCAGTGCAGCGTTATGATGCAGGGGAGCTGGCAGCTGCTCAGTGGTTCTCTCCGGGTACTCCGGCTTCCTCCACCCATAAAACTGTCACCGAAGCGATATGACCTTGGCTGTTAAAGTGTCATTAAACCCTAATAAATAATATAATAATAGTAACCTGTTCATTGTTCTTGAATGTTTGCACGAGTGATGGCCATTGACTCTCAGTCCACAGCATTGTCATTGCATTTCCTGCTACAGTTCTCAGTAGATTCTGATCAAAATTTGTGTACATCATCAGTATGATATTTAGATGTGTATGAAATATCATGATCTGACATTTTTTTTAAGATTTACGGTGCTTGACACTTAGTCTGCATGCTTGTTATCTTATTCTACCCCATTCTCTGAAGGCATTTTCCATGTTATTGTTATTCCAATTCTTGTTGTGGCAAGTGTTCATTCTGCCTTGCAGACTGTTCTAGTTTTGTGTTACCAACCTATCAGGCCACCAGTCCAATTCTGTTCAGAATTGACGCTGTAATGAGCTGTTTGTTTACCCACTTTTTGTGGAGTTTGTGTCTCGATTGGGCAATATTTCTAGCATTGATTCAAAGAAAACAAATGTTTGTGAGATTTTTCAATTGTCTGAAATATATCGGTGGGACGGAAAAGCAAACCATAGGTTTACTTTTCCGACCAACTGAAATATTCTGAACGAGTGACCCCTGACATAGGTGACAAGACTACTGAAGAGCTAGAATGATTTCAGGCCATAACAGTGACAAATTCTTTTCAGAATTTGACTGGAGCCTTCAGAGCTTGGTTTTTTACAATTATTTATTTATTGGGGTTTAAGGATACTCTTGACAGCCAGGGTAATCTCATGTCAGACAGTTTTACAGATGAAGGAAGGTGGAGTTCCCGAAGAGAACCACTGAGCAATGACAAGCAGCTGTCAGACTCCCCAACATACTAACTTCAAACAAGCAGGGTTGTTAGCATTGGTTGAAGACAAGTACACCATCAATGTGCAGTACGCCTTGGTACACAGTGCCACCATGTGCCACGTTGGCAATCTGGATTAAGTGTGTTGCAGTTTTGTACATGTCTTGGTTTTACATATTTACATTTTAGATGTGTTTTTTTTTCATCTTTTTACCATGAATACCAGTTACAATCTAAACAATTTAAGTCTTTTAAGCCTAGCATATACCCTGACTCTTCTATCTTTCCAGTGTATGTAAGTAACTTAAAATACCTCACAGAACAATGACCTGAGTGTTCAAGTGACATCACTTGAATACCTCTCTCTCCACTGACGATATCTGACAAGAGGCTGAAACGGTTAAAGGGTTTTCTAGATTGATTAATCATATGCATTAACCTTGGTTAACCAATTAGTCACTTGTTTTAGTAGGTAGCTGAATTATTGCCATACTGTTGATGATTTATAGCATTAACCTTTTACCCAAAGTAACGGACAAACCCGGCAAGCGCTTTTTATAAAAATCTCTTTCAAATTTTATTATGTTTTCAATTTTTGTCTAAAAAACATAGCTTATGACACCTCATTGGAACGAGCTCGACAAGCTCGTTCCAATGAGGGGTCATAAGCTATGTTTTTGAGACAAAAATTGAACATTTTTAGTAATTCAAGAATTTATTTTGCAAGTGTCATCTGCTGTCCGCAACGGGCAAAGAGTTAAGAATGACCATTTCCAGCTACTGATACAGTATAATGATCATGCAAGTGGACAAGTATATCTGCACATAACTTGCAAGCTTTAATCTGTCTCATAATAATTGATGCAAGTCAGTGTGACAATGTTTGCCTGTTTTAGAGCAAGTTTGTTCCTTTGTTAACCCATATAATACAGTAGTTTAAGGCAACAGTTAATTGATCAATTACTTTTTTTGATCAATCAAGACATTGATCATTTGTTAACCAATTTATATTTATTTATTTATTGGGGTTTAAGGTCATACATTTCTGCACTGTGGCTAATCATGACCATGACAGTTTTACAGGTGGAGGAAGCCAGAGGACCCTGAGAGAACCACTGAGCAACGGCGAGCAACTGTCAGCTCCCCAACATACTAACTCCATACCAGCAGAGTTAGCATTGGTTGAAGACAAGTGCACCATCGACGTGCAGTACGCCTTAGTCCATGACGTCACCATGCCCCCAGATGGGCAATGGTGGTGAAGTGTCTTGCCCAAGGACACAACGCGGTTGCCGCAGGTGGGATTCGAAGATTAACCGATTAATCAGTTAACTGTTTCAGCTCTATAGCTGACAAGATGCATTTTCTTGATTGAATAAAAAAGACAGAGTGAAAGTCAGTTTCCAACCTCGCTGTCAGTATGCATAAATTAAAACGACCTGTCTCATGCTATGACTCACTATATGCGCATACAGATAGATCATATTCATGAATACTTCCAGTTCAGTTGTTAACCCTTTACCCAATGCAGACGATATCAAAATTTATAATTTTAAATATAATTTTTTACAATTTTTCAAAAAATTTCAACAAAACCATATCATGTGACCCCTCATTGGAACGAGGTGAATGAGCTCATTCCAATGAGGGGTCACATGATATGGTTTTGTTGAAATATTTTTAAAAATTTAATTTTTTCAACTGCTCAATTTGCATATTACGTGGGCGGATGCGGGCGATTCGTTAGGTAAAGGGTTAACTGTTACCAGTAGCCAATTTCTATTTAACCCTTAAGTCCCCATACTGTCACAAACTGCAAAGTTGTCCAAAGTGTACTTTTCCTCAAGAACTTTACTTATAGGATGCAGATATCTTGACAAAATGTTTATGTCATTGTTGGCTTCCTGTACATGCAGCCTGCAATGATGTAGAAACACTGTTAAGTCATCTGCAGCTATGTACTTGTAAATACAGTAGTTATTGACATAAAATTAATCTGAGGACTTGATGGTTTAACTACATGTACTACAGTACCTTGATAACAAAAAATTTCTCTCTCTTGAATGAATCATGATGGGATTGCTCTCTGGTTGTGTCACACTTACAACAGTTGATTCAAGATTTAACAGTCCCGAGTTTGATCCCATCTGGGATGAACCACGTTGTGTGCTTGGGAAAGGCACTTTATCAAAGTTGCCTGTTTGGGGGCATGATGATGCCGTGTACTAAGGCATACTGCACGTCGATGGTGCACATCTTCAACTGCTGTAACCCTGCTTGAGTGGAGTTAGGAACAAAGTTAGAATGTTGTGGCGCTGACAGTTGCTCAACGATGCTTGGTGGTTCTCTCTGGGTACTCTGGCTTCCTCCACCTGTAGAACTGTCATGGTCATGATTAGCCATTGTGCATAAGTATGTGACCTTCAACACCAATAAATAAGTAATAAATAACTGTCCCGAGTTTGATCTTTGTCTGGGATGATCCTCATGTTCTTGGGCAAGGCACTTTATCCCGGTTGCCAACATGGGGGCACGATGATGCCGTGTACTACGGCATGAATCATGATGGGATTGCTCTCTGGTTGTGTCACACTTACACCTGTTGATTCAAGATTTAACAGTCCCGAGTTTGATCCTGTCTGGGATGAACCATGTTGTATGGTTGGGAAAGGCACTTTATCAAAGTTGCCTACATGGGGGCATGATGACGCCATGTACTAAGGCATACTGCATGTCGATGGTACACATGTCTTCAACCACTGTAACCCTGCTTGAGTGGAGTTTGAACAGAGTTATAATGTTGAGGAGCTGAGAGTTGCTTGTCAATGCTTGGTAGTTCTCTCTGGGTACTCTGGCTTCCTCCAACCGCAAAACTGTCATGGTCACGATTGGCCATTGTGTATAAGTATGTGACCTTAAATAACATTATATAAATAAATAAATAAATAAATAAATAAATAAATAAATAAATAAATAAATAAAAGATTTAACCCCATACTAACAAAATGACAAAAACTGACCAGTGCTTTTCATAAAAATCACTGTTGAGTTTTTGTTGGAGAGTGCCACTCCTATTGACACTCTGCAATAAATTGTAACAAATCAAATATTTATTAACAAAATTTTGATAAATCAAGGCTTCTCTTGCTGGTGGCAATAGAATCGTTTGAAAAAATACTCATGTTACAAATCACCTTTGAAAAATAATTCAGCAGTCTACCAGTAAAGCTCCAATAAATAAATAAATAAATCCATGTAAAGGGGACACTTTTAATGGGGAGGGTGAACATCGGTCTTTTGTAGCAGAGCCCAAATATGGGCTCCCAGCACTCATCCAGTTGAAGGACTGGAGATTTTTTAATAGTTTTTGCTATACTTTGACGGTCCTCATCATGTAGCATTGCAGTTGCTTCTTGGGAAGGACCCAATTACCGATGCCTTGGATTAACCCTTTACCCAACAAATCGCAGGCAACAGCCCGCATAAGATGCAAATTCAGCAGCTGAAAAAATATTTCTCGGAAAATTTTAACAAAACCACATCATGTGACCCCTCTTTGGAACGAGCTCATCGAGCACGTTCCAAAGAGGGGTCACATGATATGTTTTTTTTGTTGAAATTTTTTGAAAAAATTTAAAAAAATGGTATTTAAAATAATAAATTTTAAAATCGTCTGCATTGGGTAGAGGGTTAATGTCCTCAAACACTGGCAGTATTGGCATAAATGATTAGCCAGGCTTGACTTGATGCATGTGTTGTGTTCATAATACAGGTACATATGCTGAAAGTAACCTTGAACACCAATAAGAAACTACATTTATTTATTACATGATGAATTCATTTAATATCCATGTTTTCTTAAATGCACTCCCAAATGTAATTATTTGTGAACCATGTCCCAGAAATAAATGAACAAAATAAGATTTTTGCACCTGCTAATCTGATTTTGGTTTGAAAATTAATTAGTTCTCCTGTTTCACTGACTGAAAGTAATTAGTTGATCAGCTGGTATTTGTTTACACTTATTACACTCCAGATTTTCTATTCGTATTTATTTAGTACATATTAATTAAAGACATTTGACATTTTTATTCCTGGTCATCCCCTATGTCATGCCAAAGTCATATAAGCTTAACTCTATATAAACTCCATGTTTCTGAATGGTAGCATCCTGTGCAGCACAAAATGTATCAAAACGGTAGAGCTTATTTGTAGTGGAGAGGAGGAGGGTCTAAAAATGGTTTGTTACCTTTATACCAATTCCCAAAATACCAATTCCTTCCCAACCAGTCACCAAACTGTCAATTACTGAGGCTATGAAAGTGCACCATTGCAATGAAACATTAACTTTTACGACTTCAAAAGCAAGATTCAGTGGGTGGAGTTAAGACTACAGAAGTTGGGTCATGCTTTTATCTCAGGTGTGGTATGACTTATCGATTTGAGTCCAATACCAAATAAATCAGAAACAGGTGGGGAGACAAAATATACATTAAGCTCACTGGGGACATTCTGGGGGTATGGAGTGCATCTTTTTTAAATTCTGCTAATCACAATTGATGTTCCTCGGTTCGAATCCCACTTGCGGCCACCGCATTGTGTCCATGGGCAAGACGCTTCACCCCCATTGCCCACGTTGGGGCATGGTGGCACTGTGTACTAAGACGTACTGCACATCGATGGTGCACTTGTCTTCAACTAATGCTAACCCTGCTTGTGTGGAGTTAGTATGTTGAGGAGCTGACAGTTGCTCGCCGTTGTTCGGTGGTTCTCTCCGGGTACTCTGGCTTCCTCCACCTGTAAAACTGTCATGGTCATGATTAGCCATTGTGCAGAAATATGTGACCTTAATAAATAAATAAATAAATAAATAAATAAATAAATAAATAAATAAATCACAATTGATACTAATACATTCCTGAGCCCCCTTTTTAGCTCAGCTTGAACAAAGTTAAGGTAAGCTGCTGTCATGGCGTGCACAGATGTCTGTGAGTCTGTAAACAATTTGTTCAGTACAGGCTACAGCCCGCAGTGCTTTTCTATTCATTACCAAACTTCATATGAATGTTCAGATTTAGAATGTCCCATTATGGTTACAGTTAATTGCCCACAATAGACTGCCTCAGCAGCCATCTTGGATTTTTTCAACACAGGCTGCAGGTTGCATCTGTGCATTGATTTTTTAGCAGCTCTTTGGCAAAGCCAAATTTGAGATATTGTATGTCTGTCTGTCTGTCCATCTGTCGTGCCGTCAACATGGCTCAGGCTAGAGGCCGGATTTATGAACCGATCTTTACGGAACTTCTTGGGTACCTTTGTTATCACAGTGGGACGAGAACGAGTGTTTTGGGGTCCGGTCTGAAATTCAAGATAGCCGCTGGTAGCCATTTTGTACAAAATTAGGTGCAATCAGATTTTTGTGCAGAACTTCCATATGAAAGCAGTGATTTGAATAGTTTTTTGTGTGAATGTATAGTACCATGGGATACATCACATATAATACAGGTTTTTTTCTTGTGCGTAAATTATGCAAATTAGACTAACGTTGATTTATTTAGTGTTACTTACACACAGTAAGTACACATGTCAATATGGCTCGGGCTAGGGGCTGTATTTATGAACCAATCTTCACGAAACGTCTTAGGTACCTTTGTTATCACCTTGGGATGAGAACGAGTGTTTCTGGGTGCAGTTTAAAATTCAAAATAGCTGCCAGTCGCCATTTTGTATCGAAATTAGGTCTAATCAGTTTCTTGTACACAACTTCTATACGGCTCAGGCTAGAGGCCATATTTAAGAACTGATTTTTATGAAACTCCTTGGGTACCTTTGATATCACCGTGGGATGAGAACGAGTATTTTTGGGTACGGTCCAAAATTCAAGATGGCCAGCAGCAGCCATTTTGTACCAAAATTAGTGCAATCAGTTTTTTGTACAGAACTTCTGTATGAAAGTTCTGATTTGAATAAATTTTTGTATGAATGTTTAGTAACATGGAATGCATAACATATAATACAGGTTTTTTCTCGTGCAGAAATTATGCAAATTAGATGAGCTTTGATTTATTCAGTGCTACTTATATACAGTAAGTGCACATATAATACAGCTCAGGCTAGAGTCTGTATTTATGAACCGATCTTCACAAAACTTCTTGAGTACCTTTGTTATCACCTTGGGACAGAAACGCTATGAGAACAATATTTTGGGGTTCAGTCAGACCCACTCTGGGACTCAAAGATTTCTTTTCTAGTTTAGCATCTAACTGTCACCCACCTTTACAGTACTTTGCCTATACATTTGTTACAGGCTAGGGGTCAGCATTTATGTACAGACCGTTACAATACTTTATATGTACCTTTGTTATCAGGTCATTACCTAGATGTTTGTCATTGCTGTGTCACATACTATACATGTACATGTCTTACACAAGTTGAGCTACACTGTCATTGACACTTTCATTTTAATTTGGTAGGGTGACTTAGGTGATGGTTAGATGAAACCATCCAGTTTTGGTAACAGTTGGATGCCAATAATAGCCACTCATATTGGCTCCCAAGACAGCCATCTTTGTTATCCACAATTTGTTCAACCTGGCTTCCACCATCAATAAGCTATGTCTGGGTGGTAAAAAATGAAACGTTTCTGGGTGGTAAAAAATGAAACGTTTCAGTTATTCAAGAAATATACTGCAGATGCAAGTTATATGTTCTCTAGCTGTTTTAGGTAAAGGTTAACTGTTTGAGTTCCAGAAACCACTATCAGGGCTCTAATGAAAAGTGTCGAAAGCCACTACAGTGGCTTTACACTGTTTGCACTAATTTGTTGTTGAATCAGCAATAGAGGAAAAATATCATTATAAAATTGTTTTATTACAACTTATTGGAGAGTACCTGTTGGCACTCTCCAATAAGTTGCAAGAAAACAATTAATTATGAGCAATATTTTTGCTAGACTGAGGCTCCATTTGCTGTTGGTACAGTAAAACCTGTCTTGAGAGACCACATCTGCCAGGCACCGATTGGTTTTACTCTGTAATGGACCTGCTATGGGTGACCACCTGTCTTGAGAGACCACCTGTCTTGAGAGACCACTGTAACTTGGTACCAACTTGTATTTTTATGTCATAATTGACCTGTCTTGAGAGACCGCCCCTTTGAAGACTGAAACCATGACAAAAACTTCTTACCTTTTCGGGAACTGGAAAATCCATTGTGTTATACTAACACAATTAAAAGTATTAAAACCTCTTAATTGGGTTTCAATTGCTAACTCATTAAAGATTGAGATGTTTTTATAAGACCCCTGTGAAAAGATTAGGATTATTGCTGAATAAACAATTTCATACATACCTGAAATGTGACAGATAGCAATAAAAATAAATTTGTGTTGAAAAATCTTTTTGTAACAAATTGAAATGGACTGTTATAAAAATTATAAAAATAAATTAGTGTTGAAAATCTTCAATGAAGATTTTCAACACTAATTTATTTTTATAATTTTTATAACAGTCCATTGTTACAAAAACTTCATAAAAAAGAACAACTACAAAGTAATTACAAAAATCCATTCTTCTCTATTTCTGAATTTTGTGGTTGGTTATTCACTGACTTGAGAAAACCTGAAACCTGTTATGAGAGACCACCTGTCTTGAGAGACAACTTTTGTGTGGCCCAAAGGACGGTCTCTCAAGACAGGTTCTACTGTATGACAAAAAAAATGAAAAATACTTGTGTTACAAATGACCATTGAAAAGTAATTTAGTGGAGCGTGGTGGCTCAGTGCTTACACCATTGAACTTCAAACTGAGAGGTCCACTGTTCGATCCCTGCTAAGGGTAACTGCATTGTGTCCTTAGCCAAGGCACTTTGTCCTGTTTGTCCAAGTGGGGGCACAGTATCGCTGAGTACTAAGGCATAATGCACGTCGATGGTGCACCTGTCTTCAACCAATGCTAACCTTGCTTGTGTGGAGTTAGTAAAGTGGAGCCCACTTAATTGGATCTCTCTTAATTGTATATCCCTGTTAATTGAATATAATTGCCAAACACAAAACCATTTGCCATACCTTCAGTACAGATAAGACCTGTTAATTGCATATGCATTATAGAGTATACTCCTGTTAATTGAATAAATAAAGCTGCGATATATCAAGAAATTACCCTGACAATCACCAAAGTACCCTTGTTTATAAATCAATTTTGTCTCAGTAAATCAAATACTGGTATTTAATCTAATATGCCTGGTTTGACAGAGCTCTTTGAGCTCTGTCAAACCAGATATATTAGAATAAAAGTTCAGTTTGTCTCTAAAATATAAAAATATGACTAATCCCTGTTAACTGAACACTCCTGTTAATGGAATAATTTTTACTGGCAAATTGGTTATTCAATTAACAGGTCTCCACTGTATATTGGGGAGTCTGATAATTGCTTGCCATTGCTCAGTGGTTCTCTCCAGGTGCTCAAGATTCCTCCACCCATAAAACTGTCTGACATGAGCAAATAAATAAATAAATTTAGCACTCAACCAGTTAAAAAAGCCTGAAATGAATAAATCTTCATCTGCCTTATAACAGCACTGGAAGCAGTTTACCGTTTGTTTGATAGTAGCTAGGAAATGACTTTATTGAAAGGAAATGATTGGCTTTGATTAATATTTCAGTGATGAATGCACAAAGGAATTTTTTTATGTTATTGTTGAAATTGCAGATAGGTATTTGGGTATCTACAGCACAATATTCATATTCCAGTGGGATTATATTATCGAACATGATAATATCGAATAGACACCTAAATAAAACATATTTCACAAATTATACTGATTGTTATTATCTTTTCTTATTCTGTGAATTATTCTTCTATGTTTCATCATGTATGTCGATGAATTATTTAGTGAGCTCTTCATTCATTTGTCATTATTTTTTTCTCCTTAACCCTTTACCCAACGCAGACGATATCAAAATTTATTATTTGAAATGTCCATTTTTTAAATTTTTCAAAAAATTTCAACAAAACCCTATCATGTGACCCCTCATTGGAATGAGCTCGACGAGCTCGTTCCAACGAGGGGTCACATGATATGGTTTTGTTGAAATTTTTTGAAAAATAATATTTTTTCAACTGCTGAATTTGCATATTATGCGGGCGGATGCGGGCGATTTGTTAGGTAAAGGGTTAACTGGAAAAGTGCTGAAAAAACCTTTTGATTGAAAATAGAAAATGTTTTCATTTATGGAATTCACTAATAAAAAACCATCCAATTAGGGGTCGTATGCGGAGTTTAAATATTTCTTGAGAATTTTACTGGCTTGTTTTTGCTATTATGTTAGGTAAAGAGTTGATATAGATGCGATTTACACTAAGGTTTACAGTGCACAGGGTTTGTTACTCAGTTAGGGCTAAATAATCTGTTTCTCAGGCCCCCCCTCCCCCTCCCCCCCTCCCCCCCCCCCCTCCCCACTGCATGGTCCTTTTGGCTACTGCATGCTTTCTTTTTATAACCAATGCAAACTTCAAAAAATAAAAATTAAATGGTTTATGACTGATATTATACCCAAGTTAATAAAATTGATAAATTTGTCCCTTGAGTGTAAGAAGGCTTGCAAGAGGGAGAGTCAGTATCATAGCAGGGAATAAAATTTGAGAGAAATGACTTTATCGTTCGTCTGGTGGTTATCTATATGAGGAAACAGATAACCAAAAAGTTGTTTGTCTGGAACCACAAACACTTCGTCAAAGCATTGTGTCTTATCACCTTATTTGATTGCACTGTTTTACAATGTTACTGTGGGAAGACCCCAATCTTCAATGCTCAAGCTCCCTAAGACAGCTGATGCCCCAAGTGCTTGCCTCAGATGCTTTCGGACGGGTCAGAATCCACGGGTTGTCATTTTATCCATGCATATAATTCAGAGATGATCCGCTTCACACCTAGCAAAATTTCCCCCATTGAAGCAGTGGGATTACCCGGCGCTTCATTGGTGGAAATTTTGCTAGATGTCAAAGCGGCTGAACTGTAATCGGTCCTCTTTATTATATCCAGATGAACAGTAAATAGGTTATCTCAAAATTCAAGATTTTATTCTCTGCATATTTGGGGAGATTGAGAAAGCGCCAATGAGGGAAATAATAAAACAGTTAGTTTCAGAATGTTGGGCAATGAGGATGAATAGTGAAGGAGGGAGAAGTAACTAGCTGGGTGACAGGGTGGATGTAGAAGGTTTTCTCGTTAGAGGACTGCTGCAAATCAGCATAAAACCAAAAGAATTATTATTATTAAAGTATGTAGATTTCCTAATTGGGTCCTCTAATTTCTTCTGGATGAAAAAAAGTCAGGGTAAAGGCAGTGCCTGTGTATGAAATTAGTTTGTGTGTACTGTGACTTGATTCAGCTATTTAAAGAAAAGAACGTTTAAGCTCTGCTCCAGGCCTGAAAATAAGCAGTCTGACATTGGCAAAATGAGGTCCCCAGAGGGTGAATTTGATGATGCTATCCTATACAGTGGGCTAATTTATCCTCTGCGTACCTTTATTTTGTTTAGGTTTGAGACCCTGATAGATAACAGATGATGAATGATAACTGAAGAGCTTTATCTTCGGCAGAGCAGAGCAAGCCAGAAAATAAGCAGACTGTCATCTGCAAAATGAGGTCCCCAGAGGGTGAATTTGATGATGCTATCCTATACAGTGGGCTAATTTATCCTCTGTGTACCTTTATTTTGTTTAGTTTTGAGATCCTGATTCAGATTGAGGTTCACAGAGGGTAAATTTAGTGATGCCACCCTGCTGTGCAGGATAGCATCACTAAATTCACCCTCTGTGGACCTCATTTTGCAGATGACAGTCTGCTTATTTTCTGGCTTGCTCTGCTCTGCCGAAGATAAAGCTCTTCAGTTATCATTCATCATCTGTTATCTATCCATTGTCCATATTTTGATTGTCAGAGATTTAATTTAATAATTATTAAATATTTTCAACAAAAACATATCAATATGTGTGTCCTGAGTAGAGGATGTCTCAGTCATGTGTATCACAATAAGGTATGTACATGTACCCCAATGGTCAAGGTCAGACAATAAGAGTTTTTTTGTGTAACTTTAAGAATCTGACATTTTGTTTGTCTGGAACATATTTTATTGACTGCTGAATATTTTTCGACAATTATCTTCATTGGCATCAACCTTCAACCGTGTTTATTAAATGTGATATATGGTGTAATCATTCTTGAAGTAAGAATATATTTTCAAAAAGAGGCCTTTCAGTCTGATAAACTCTGCTCAGGTACACAGTTTACGGGGGAAGCTGCTTCCTTTAGGAATATGATGGTGATTTAACTTTTGTCCTCTGAATGCACCTTTGGTGATATAGACTCAATTGTAATGTTATACACATGGTCAAGGGAGCACAATGGTTTAGTGGTTTTGGCCTTGAACTTCAAACTGAGACATCCACAGTTCAATCCATGCCAGGGGTAACTCCATTGTGTTTCCATGGGCAAGGCACTTAATCCTGTTTGCCCACTTGGGGGCATGGTGGCACTGTGTACTAAGGCATACTGCACATTGATGGTGCACTTGTCTTCAGCCAATGCTAACCCTGCTTGTGTGAAGGTACATTGGAGAGCCTGACAGTTGCTCGCCTCTACTTGGTTGTTCTCTCCGGGGTACTCCAGCTCCACCCGTAAAGCTGTCCGATGTGACAGATGACCCTGGCTGTTAGAAGTCTTGTTAAATCCCAGTAAATAAATACTGTTTAATTTGAAAACTACTTGGGCATATGCGGGCGATCTGTTAGGTAAATTGTTAAACCCCCATCTGAAAGGACAATTTTTGGGGTGTCAGTCTTTCACATTATAGGCACAATGTCAATGATGAAATTTTTTTTTCACCTTTAGAAATAGAAGTGTGAGATGAAATTTTTAAAATAAATTAATCATTCAATGAGGTTTTATTATCTACTGGTACAACTACAAATTCTACAAGCTTTGATTTTGAATTGAATTTACTTTGCCCACAACTTTAAGTGGAATAAACAGTAATGAATAATCTTCTAGCTTTGTTACTGGCATCAAATATTTATACATTATAAATATTGTTGAAATGGATTATCAGTTCACTAGTCAAGGAGATGGGACAATTAAAGTGTGAAACATATCGGGACTAGTTCTGAAGTTATAAATAAGCATATAACTAATCAGAGTAAGTGGTTTTATTGTTTTATTGTTGTTACTACTCTGAATTTCAACAATATAATGACGAAAAGGGCTTTTATTTCTTTATTTCATATTTGTTCATTTGTCTGGGGAACGAGTGTATATTTTATCAATTTGTAGCTTAAACAGTCAGCTTGTAATTAACCATTATTTAAATGTTTTCAGGTATGTTTCCATGGGAAGTGTAATCATATTAATGTATAATTCTATCTTCTGCTACAGTACTGTGATCATAAAAGTGGTCTCTTTCTTGGTCAGATAGTGATATGGTCGCAGACACTCACAAGACATCCCCATGGAAACCCTGGAAAATGAAGCTGCACTTGTTTACTGGGGTAAACAGGGACTTTTTTACTGGTATCATGGGCAACATGGGTATAAAATATTTACTAAACTTGACTTTATCTCCATGTTGTGGTCACGACTAGCCATTGTGCAGAAACATGTGACTTTAATCACACCAATAAATAAATACTCAAAAGACAGTCGGTAGAGATTTCAAAATGGAATTTCTCGAATTCAAGCCAAGCAGACATGTTAACTCTCACAGAATGTCTGGGAAAATCCCATAAATTCAGTGTTGTTCCCAGCCTCCCAGAAGAGAATCGGTTTGAGACAAAAATTCCAGAAAGTAGTACAGTCAGAAAATTTTCTGTTTCACAACATTCAATCTTAAATAATAGGCCTTCAAAGTTTCAATCATAATGACTGGAACAAAAAATATACAGAAATGTGAATTATATTTAATAAACAAGTTTTATAAATATTTCACTTGCATCCACATGTTTGTTTCTATTTTATTCATTTCAATTGAGCTGCGTGGTCAATTTCCAAGTGCCAAAACAAAAATAGGTGACTTGAGCACATCACCTATTGCCACGCACCTTCACTTAAATAAAGATTCCTGATGAATAAAATACATGAAAAAGAAGATTAAAGAATGTGTATTTCTGCATTTAGTTGAAATATCCCCTCATTTTTTATTCACTTATCCACTTGATCTATGGATCAAATGGTATTTGCACAGGTATTAAGACAGTTATGAATTACTGATGATGAGAAAAAATCTTGCTCCCCCCCCCCCCCAAGATCGAAACGTCCCCTCACAGAAATCGGTGCATATAAAGATACACAATATCTGAAAAAGGCAAAGAAGGATTAAATTGCATGTGTCCTGAAAAATGGAATTATACTTTATTGTCCATTCTAGAAAGAAATTATATGCTTAGGGTACTTTGGTCAAATTAAAACATGTCAAGGGAGGGAGGGATGTCAGTTGTATGTAGATGTAAATAAGATAAAATTTGTTCAGACATGATGATGTTTATTTGCTATATTTTTGTCTACACTGTACTGTATGTGATTTTACACGACTTTAAAATAAAGGTGTGGTGTAGCCCATTGCAACAAGTCAGTCTTTGAGTTATTTGTCATGGTGCACAAAAAAGTGAAATAATACTAAACAAGCTATAAATTGAAAATAGAAAATTTTTTCATTTTTGGATTTCACTAAAATACCAGTGAGGGGTGTTAAAGTTGAGTTTGAATGCTTTTTTGAGAATATTACTGGCTGGTTTTGGCCATTATGTTGGCTAAATAGTTGTTCTAGATTAGATTTACATTAAAGCTGTACAGTGCACAGGGTTAGTTACTCAGTGAAAATTGTTTATAACCAGAAAGTGTGACTAACAATGTGCAATACACAGGGTTAGTCACAATTTCTGGTTATACAGATTCGGTAACTGTCATATCGCACACTAAAATATACACTGACTGAGGCTGTAAAGATACACAGTGTTAGTTGCTTACATGTTACATAGGGTGCAGGACTCAAGCAATTAATGGAAATACTTATACTGGGTTGTGGAAATTATTTTAAAGTGAATTCCAAAAATGCAAACATATTCTATTTTCTATTAATAGCTTGTTTCTATCACATTAGGGAGAATAATTAAAATTGATACAGTGAACAGGTGTTGATTGGTAAGTTATCACACTGTACACGAATGTTTCAGTAATTGAGGTAAAAACTCACTCTTGTAAGGTTAATGTTTGTATTAGGACAATAACTTGTATTATTTCAAAGAATGCCCGGTCATTCTTAAAAAAAAGATGCAAACTTATTGTTCTTGGTTATTCTTTCAGATAAAAAAGTGAAGCAAAGGAAGTTGTTGATTTTAAATTCTGAATAAAGTGTTTCTGACTAACCAATAAAAGTCATAGAATTTAACATGTGATGTACATTACGGCTGCCATGGACTGGTCACTTTCCAGGTGGGCAACATTTACATGGATGCAGTATTATTAGATTCCAAACACAAATTATAGGAATAATCATCAAAAATTTAATTAATGACACAGCGAGTTGTAGCCGGTGCTTCATTAATTAAAATTTTGCTGATGAGGATTTTTATTACCTTGTAAATGCATGCATGGTCATCAATGCCCACACGTGGATTACGACCAATCCACGCCGACTATATAGTACAAACTTCTCTTACTGTCATGTATCTTAACAAACATGTCAAACTTGTTTATAAGGAGCACTCAAAACCAATGTTGCAGAAGGAATTGTAGTAATTGAGAACGATGGTGAATTGAATTTATTGATTTTATATTAGTATTGGTGAGCAAGTCATACAATTTGGATCCTGAAGTAATCGCAATGAGCTGCTACCATCAGCCACAAAGCTTATGAGCCATAGTCTGCCATTTATTTTATTCTGCCAGCTGTAATAAAATTTCCATTAACTGGTAAAGTGCTCGAAGCCCTTATTTGAGCTCTGTCCAAGTACCACAACTTAAAGTCTTCAGATTCAGTGTATATGCTTTATATTATCTTTGAAGTGATATTATTTAGTCTGTTAGAATTTGCTTTGTTACAATATATGGGACTTTCCCATGAATTGCATCAAGGCAAAGAGAACTAAAAAAATTTTGATGGTTAAAAATAATTTAGCACTCTACCAGTTAACAAGGTATGATATTTTTATTGATGTCACATAACATTCCCATTTATTTTCCCACCTTCTCAAACCCAACAATAACCACTTACTGCACCATTAACCCTTTACCCTTTACCTAACATGAAAAACAGACGACACTTGCAAACAAAATTCTTGAATAACTCATTTTTTGTCTAAAAAACATAGGTTATGACCTCATTGGAACAAGCTCGATGGGCTCATTCCAAAGAGGTCCATAACCTATGTTTTTGAGACAAAAAAATGAAACAAATAATGAAAATCGGTTGGCAATTTTTGTGAATAGCGCTGGCCGGTTTTGGCCATTACGTTGGGTAAAGGGTTAACTGGAGTTTATCAGATTCTATCTCCTGTATCAGATATATTATACAACAATCAACCCTAACAGTTGTACAGATTGAGTACAAATTCAAACAAATCTCGGATGATTTATTTGTTACTGGGATAATTATGCATCGAAGGGCTTAACATTTATGGGAGAATCAGAATTGATTCTCGCAAATGTATCTCACAAGGAAAACAATGAGAAACAACATTGATTATGCAAAATATTAATTTGATTCTTGTCAGATTGTGATGGTGTCCTTAAAGATCTGGAGAATTCAACTTATTTTTTGCTCCCTCATAATAAGATAACACTTTGACTTAGCAGTGATGTCTAGTGAAGTCATGGCTGCTTATGTATGCAGCCAAGACATCACTAGACCCACTGGCAAGGTAGTGTAATATTCATCAAAACTAATTCTTGTGAATGGGGAGAAATTTAAAGCCTGCATCAACCGGGATATTGTACAACATCACAATTTTTGTATACCAGATAATGTTACATTTTAACCCTTTACCCAATGAATTGCCCGCATCCGTCTGCGTAATATGCAAATTCAGCAGCTGAAAAAATATTATTTTTCGAAAAAATTCAACAAAAGCATATCATGTGACCCCTCTTTGGAACGAGCTTGTTCCCAAGAGGGGTCACATGATATGGTTTTGTTGAAATTTCTTTTAAAAATTTAAAAAATGATATTTAAAATAATAAATTTTGATATCGTCTACATTGGGTAAATTGTTAATTCATAATAACAGACTGTATTATTTTTGCTAACTGAATACTGTATCATTTAAAAAATTTCTTTTTCAGTCGTCAAATGCTTCCAAATCGTCCAGGCCATCGACAGCAAAATTTACTTATGATATCCATGGAAGGAAGCAAAGAACACATACAAGACCAAAAGTAAGACTAGCTTATTGTCAATGGGCTTCCATAATATTGTATCTCGAATTTTCCAACTTTTCAGGTGAGACAAAAAAACTGAATAACTCCAAATTTGAATAAGTGTGGTCCCCAAAAAAGAAAGTCACAGTTGTTGTTTCAAATAATATTTCAGGTCTATTGGTTGTGTTTTCTATAAGAAAAAGACTTTTAGGAGGTGATACGACATATTGAGAGTTGACTTGGTGTAATGGGAATTATGCAACATTTTTGAATTGATTATTTGTCTGTCATTCTCTGATCTGTAACATTCATGCTTTGAGTGGTGAGTCAAAGCTTCCTGGCTGTTTCATTTCCAGAAACAAGCTGATTGCCTATGTTCACAAGACTGGGATTTTGAGATACGACGTGGTAGACTCAGCATGACATATTTTTAGCTTAACTTGACATAGTCAAGATAAGCTATTGTCATCACGCGTGCGGAAGTCTGTTAGTCTGTGAGTCTGTTAGTCTGTGAGTCTGTTCACATTTTACTTTAGCACAGGCTACACCCCGCAGTTCTTGTCTGATCATCACGAAATGTCTTATGCAGGTTTGGGGTCATGTCTAGATGAGAACGTCCTCTTTTGGTCGCGATTAGGCAACTGGTATGGCTGCCCAAGCCCAAAACCCGAAAACCATTAGCACAGTCTATAGGTCGTATTTATGAAGGGATTTCATTGTAACTTGGTAGGATGCCTCTGTATAATGCCTAGATGAGAACGTCCCTTTTTGGGCATGATCTATCAACCGTGATGGCTGCCCAAGCCTGAAACCCAAAAACTTTTAGCACAGTCTGCAGGTCATGTTTAATGTGGAGGGATTTCATTGTAACTTGGTAGGATGACTCCTTATGATGTCTAGATGCGAATTTCCCCATTTGGGCATGATCTGCCAACCCTGAAGACTGCCCAAGCCCAAAACCCGAAAACCTTTAGCAGTGTCTACAGGTCATATTTATTGAGGAATTTCATTGTAACTTGGTGGGTTGACTTCATATAATGTCTAGATGAGAAAGTCCCCTTTTGGACGTGATTGGGCAACTGTGACTGCTACAGGGGCCCGAAGCCCGAAAACCTTTAGCACAGTCCACAGGTCATATTTATGAAGGGATTTCATTGTAACTTGGTAGGATGACTTCAAATAATGTCTAGATGAGAGCATCCCATTTTGGTCATGATCATTCAGCCTTGATGGGTGCCCGAGCCCAAAAACCTTTAGCATAGGCAAAAAGTTATATTTATAGAAGGATTTCATTGTAACCTGTTAGGTTGACTCCATATAATGCCTAGATGATGACATCCCCTTTTGGTGGTGATTGGTCAGCTGTGATGGCTACAAGTGCTCGAAGCCAGAAAACCTTGAGCACAGTCTACAGGTCATATTTATGAAGGGATTTCATTGTAACTTCACAGGATCACTCCAGATGATGCCCAGATGAGATTGTCCCCTTTGGTTGTGATCATTCAACCATGATGGCTGCCTGTGCCCAAAGCCCGAAAACATTTAGCACAGTCTACAGGTCATATTTATGAAAGGATTTCATTGTAACTTGGTAGGTTTACTTCATTTAATGTCTATACGAGAACATCCCCTTTTGGACATGATTGGGCAACTGTGATGGCTAAAGGTGCCCGAAGCCTGAAAACCTTTAGCACAGTCTAGAGGTCATATTTATGAAGGGATTTCATTGTAACTTGGTAGGATGACTCCAAATAATGTCTAGATGAGAACGTCCCATTTTGATCGCGATCACTCAGCCTTGATGGGTGCCCGAGCCCCAAAACCTTTAGCATAGGCAAAAGGTCATATTTATTTAAGGATTTCATTGTAACCTGTTAGGTTGACCCCATATAATGCCTAGATGATGACATCGCCTTTTGGTCGTGATTGATCAGCTGTGATGGCTACAAGTGCCCGAAGCCCGAAAACCTTCAGCACAGTCTCTACAGGTCATAGTTATGAAGGGATTTCATTGCAACTTCGTAGAATCACTCCATATGATGGCCAGATGAGATTGTCCCCTTTGGTTGCGATCATTCTACCATGATGGCTGCCCAAGCCCGAAGCCTGAAAACATTTAGCACAGTCTACAGGTCATATTTATGAAAGTATTTCATTGTAACGTGGTAGGTTTACTTCATATAATGTCTAGATGAGAACATCCCCTTTTGGACATGATTGGGCAACTGTGATGGCTAAAGGTGCCCGAAGCCCGAAAACCTTTAGCACAGTCTACAGGTCATATTTATGAAGGGATTTCATTGTTACTTGGTAGGATGACTCCAAATAATGTCTAGATGAGAACAGCCCATTTTGGTCATGATCATTCAGCCTTGATGGGTGCCCGAGCCCAAAAACCTTTAGCATAGGAAAAAGGTTATATTTATAGAAGGATTTCATTGTAACCTGTTAGGTTGACTCCATATAATGCCTAGATGATGACATCCCCTTTTGGTGGTGATTGGTCAGCTGTGATGGCTACAAGTGCCCGAAGCCCGAAAACCTTGAGCACAGTCTACAGGTCATATTTATGAAGGGATTTCATTGTAACTTCATAGGATCACTCCATATGATGCCCAAATGAGATTGTCCCCTTTGGTTGTGATCATTCAACCATGATGGCTGCCTGTGCCCAAAGCCTGAAAACATTTAGCACAGTCTACAGGTCATATTTATGAAAGGATTTCATTGTAACTTGGTAGGTTTACTTCATTTAATGTCTAGACGAGAACATCCCCTTTTGGACATGATTGGGCAACTGTGATGGCTAAAGGTGCCCGAAGCCTGAAAACCTTTAGCACAGTCCACAGGTCATATTTATGAAGGGATTTCATTGTAACTTGGTAGGATGACTTCAAATAATGTCTAGATGAGAGCATCCCATTTTGGTCATGATCATTCAGCCTTGATGGGTGCCCGAGCCCAAAAACCTTTAGCATAGGCAAAAGGTTATATTTATAGAAGGATTTCATTGTAACCTGTTAGGTTGACTCCATATAATGCCTAGATGATGACATCCCCTTTTGGTCGTGATTGGTCAACTGTGATGGCTAGAGGTGCCCGAAGCCAGAAAACCTTGAGCACAGTCTACAGGTCATATTTATGAAGGGATTTCATTGTAACTTCACAGGATCACTCCAGATGATGCCCAGATGAGATTGTCCCCTTTGGTTGGGATCATTCAACCATGATGGCTGCCCGGGCCCGAAGCCCAAAAACCTTTAGCACAGTCTACAGGTCATATTTATGAAGGGATTTCATTGTAACTTGGTGGGTTGACTTCATATAATGTCTAGATAAGAATGTCCCCTTTTGGTCGTGATTGGTCAGCTGTGATGGCTACAAGTGCCCAAAGCCGGAAAACCTTGAGCACAGTCTACAGGTCATAATTATGATGGGATTTCATTGTAACTTGGTAGGTTGACTCCATATAATGCCTAGATGATGACATCCACTTTTGGTCGTGATTGGTCAGCTGTGATGGCTACAAGTGCCCGAAGCCCGAAAACCTTGAGCACAGTCTACAGGTCATATTTATGAAGGGATTTCATTGTAATTTCGTAGGATCACTCCAGATGATGCCCAGATGAGAATGTCCCCTTTTGGTTGCGATCATTTAACCATGATTGCTACCAGAGCCCAAAGCCCAAAAACCTTTAGCACAGTCTTTAAGTCATATTTATAAAGGGATTTCATTGTAACTCGGAAGGTTGACTTCATATAATGTCTAGATGAGAACGTCCCCTTTGGACGCAATTGGGAAACTGACGGCTACAGGGGCCCGAAGCCTGAAAACCTTTAGCACAGTCTACAGGCCATATTTATGAAGGGATTTTAATGTAACTTGACAGGATGACTCATTTTGGAATAATTTCACTGTAACTTGTAACTTTTGTTGATATACGTAAACTGTGAGGGCCATATACATTAACTGTGAGGTCATATTAACCCCCACCCCTCAGCTCTTTAGTACAGTGTACGCCTCATATTATTTTTATCAAAAACATAGCATACAGGGAACAGAAATGAACATATTCCCAATAATCACAATTCTTGTCTTATTTCATAATCCTTTCATAAACATTCAACATTATCCTTTTCATCAAACACAACACACAAGTTAAGCTACAGTGTCATTGACACTTTCATTTTAAAAATGCTATAAAGATACAACATTCAACTGGTAGAGTGCTGGAAGCCCATTTTGGTGCTTTATTCTGAAGTGCAGGTGCTTCACCTTAAATGCATCATTTTTGGTGGATGAGCTTCATATTATCTTTGAAGCTGAATAATTTTGTCTGTTAGGATTTCCCTTGTTACAATTCATGAGAGAGTGCCTATAGGCACTCTCTCATGAATTGTAACAAGGCAAAGTCATGTGAACAAATTTTGATGACCTAAAATAACTCAGCACTCTTCCAGTTACGAACTATTTGTGAACATTTCACACAAAGAAACACAATGCGTCCTGATCAATTGCTTCTGTTCTCATGTAATCAGACCTGTTGAGTCTGAATTTGTGAAAAAATGTTTCACTCCAGAACAGAAGATAGGACCACTGATGTTATCTTCCTCACATGTCAATTAAATTCCATTGAATGTGTTGTATAATATGGAGCTCAATTAATGGCATGGTTAATCTGCATAAGAAACAATATTCAATTAATTGGTCAAGAGCAAAATATTTTTGGGATTACCAAAATCTGTTCACATGTCTTTGCCTTGTTACAGTTTGTGGGACTCTCACATAAATTGTAACAAGCAAAGACATACAGATAAAATAAATTGACACTTCAAAGATAATGTGAACCACATCCACAGAATATGACACCTATAAGTTGTGGAACCTGCATTAAGAATGGAGACCATATATAGGTTTCCAGCACTCAACCTGTTAATTGGTAAGATTAGTTTACCATAATTTGATAATTCCCCTCTACCCATTGATGAACTGATAATTGAAATCGGAAATCAGAACCAGCCGGTTATGAGGCATCGACCAATTATGACAACCGGCAGTTAACAACCGGCAGTTTCTGGTTATTCTATATTTGTCATTGATTATTAAAAATCTCTTTGATTTTTGGCCATTTCAATAAAATTTCCCCATTAATAACGTGTAGTGCATAGCATAATATTTAGGGAGTTGCAGAGCAAAGATATTACAGAATTTACCATCTGCAGTTGATACGAGATTGCCACCATTTCCCGGCTGATCGTAGTCACTGGCCTTCAGTCATGCTGCTGTACAAGTACAACATTGCATAGGTAGGATGCATGTATAAATAAAATGTGTTCAGCCAGTAGTCTTTAGTACTTCATGATGCAAGCATCACAATACAATAAGAAATTAAAATTGGAGAAAAACCTAAAAAAACACTTTTTTCAATGAGAAATGATTGTTATGCAACATGTAAGGCACATGACTGTCACAAATACGTTTTCAGTTTTCCAAGTTAATTTTTTAATTCAGTTACCTCCCTTGATGTTTCTCTCCAATGTTGATTGCAGAGTACACCGCCTGTGTATCTGTAAACCATGCGTCATACAACTTCACAACACACATTGACATCAAAGTTATTATTCAGTTAAGACACAAAGTTTGTGTGCTCAGTATATTCCTGATTAATACAGCCAAGTGTATTGTATTCTTACACAAAACTGTATTAACACTATTTACCGGAATAAAACGCAATCTTCACAAGAGAACAATATTGTGTGATTGTATCGCTAATAACGATCTTCTTTCCCACCCCAACCCCCAAAAATGCAAATATTATGTTGGCTAATATTGCCTGGCACTAAACATGCATTCTCTGAGAAATTATGTGATATTAAGCTTTTGTAATTGGTGATTTATCAATGAAATTCTGTAGTATAACAGACAGACTTTCTTCTGTGCCCTATTTCAACCATGATAATCAGCATAATTGGCAGAGAAATAATTGAAAATCTGTTCATAGCAAGTTTTGATAATCGGTTCATAACCACCTCTACACTGTTGTGGGATTTTGTTCAAGAAGTTAGTTGCATTCAATTCTTATAATTACATTCCGTAACTATTTAAATACTTTTTACCAAACAACAAAGCAGAAAGACGAAATAAAACATGTACAAACGAACCAGGCGAAAACCACCCTCACACAAAATACAAAGAGCACAACTCTGATTTTTAATTTTCATATCTTTAAAAATGGAAACGAGTATTTTAGTAACGGGCTTTATGCCACAGTTGGGAAATGTCACCAAAGAAACAGCAGCAGAGTTGATCACTGCGAGAGGCGATAAAGTTAAAAACCCGCCCAAACACCGTCCGAATTACATTCTGTCAACTGCGCTGTACCGTAAATGCAGGTCAAAGTTCGACCAAATGTATTCATTGGAAAATGAATTACATTTGGTCGTGACGTTTTCACCCAGCTCACCAATGGGAGTTGAGTATTTGGGCCCAAAGTGAATAATTTAACAATGGACTTTGATCATGCCTATAAAAGATAAACAAAATATGTTTTATAAACAATTCAGAGTATTTTTTGAAAGGACTTGCATAGTAAATTCATTGTACATTTTTATTTTTTATATTATTTTTTTTTTCATTTCAGTCCTTTGACGATAGCTATCTTCCATCTTTGAGAAAGTAAGTATAAATTTTTGTTGGAAGAAACAGTTGGCCATTCATGATCAGGCAATAAATATCAAATTCTGAAGGAGGATCAGTAATAATTAAATCTCTTTACCCAACACACAGGATATCAAAATTTAATATTTTTATACTGTACCAATGACCCAGACTTAGCTGGTGCTAACTCTAAAATATTTAGGGCCAAACGCAAATTTTACCCCCCAATCCCCAAAATTTGCATCTAAAACCGAAAAATACATGTCCTATATGGTCCTCCATACTTTTACTCCACTGTGCATGTGCAGTGTCAAGGAGGTCTCGAAACTGCCGCCAAAATTCATTCTTTGTTTGGCCCTCAATGCAGTTACACTTCACTGTTATTTGTGCTTGTAAATCTCAGTTTTAAAGATGCCTGACGCATATTTATGAGAGAAATGGTGGATATATGGTGGAAATAGAAGGTGGAGAGGAGAAAACGGTGGAAACAAATGTTCAGGGCTGTCACTTATAATTATTTTACAAAATTGTTACATGTTACCTATTTTCGTGGCATGACCTTATTGTGGTCATTCTTGCTATGCATGTTCCATTGTTTAATCAGTGTTTTCTCTCTCCCTTTCCTTTATCCCCCCTAGCTATTCTCCCATGCTTTTGGCTTATTTTTTGTAATGTAATATTACTAAAATTTCTTGGGAGTTTTGGCTTGGAAACAGAATTATTTTCTGTTTTTTTCCCATGTTTACGTCCTCACCCTGGGGGTGTTTAGGCGTTTTGATCTGCATCTTCCATCTGATGTTCTACAGTTTCTTCTCTGGAAGCCTCTGTTTTGCATCAGATAGTGTTTAAATTGGTAACTGATTTCGGGCCATGTTTGTTTCAGTGCCTGGAGTCATGTTTCCGGTTTGTTGACACTTTTGCTTATGTTGACAACTGTTATTTCTGACAATGATTATTGGTCTTCTGCTTAATTTAGTTCATAGCAAGATACTTTAATTCTACAGTTTCTTCTCTGGAAGCCTCTGTTTTGCATCAGATAGTGTTTAAATTGGTAACTGATTTTGGGCCATGTTTGTTTCAGTGCCTGGAGTCATGTTTCCGGTTTGTTGACACTTTTGCTTATGTTATTTCTGACAATGATTATTGGTCTTCTGCTTAATTTAGTTCATAGCAAGATACTTTAATATTGTCCGTAAGTGTTACATTAATTTTTCAAAATGATTAAAAAATTTTGTCCACAATTGGGCTTTTTTGGGATCCTTTGGGCTCAGGATTCCCATTGGGAACTTGGGCTCTTCCGAAAATTTTTTCAAAAATTTTTTTTTTTTGAAATTTATTATCTTTGGAATGCTATAATGAATTATAATATATTATGTATATTTATTTCAAGAGTTAGTGCGAGTAATATGATGGTGTATATTTTTTCTGGTTGAAAAAATATTCTTCAATCGTAATGCGAGGATATCTTCCTCTAATTCACAAGTTCTTTGTGTTTCTTATAGTCAGTGTAATCGCATTAATTCTTGCTCTGTGTGTTTTGATTGATATGACAACGTTGGAGACGTGTGTCACGGTATTTTGTTGCGGTGAGAGGTCCATTACGGTCCTCGCACCGTAGGGTCACTATATATTATCAGTTTCTTTTTCAGAACTCAGAGTGATGTTTCCGTAATGTCTTCAGTAAGAGTGTCTCCGTCGTTGCAATATTAGGGCTAGCGGGAAGTGCTCAAGGTATTACGACAATTGCTGGAAGTTAGTTAGTTCTATCGAGGGCATTGTCGCCCGCTAGTCCACCCGGTGTTGCGACCATTCACCAGGGAAGAATGGCTCAGCACCCGGCTTAGTCCGTTGCGGTCCAGGGAAGCAGATTGAGTGATGCGAGCACTATAAAACTTCAGATGTGCACACCCAGCAACGACAGATCCGAGTCGAGTGTGGAGGAAGCCTGTCAGTCTGATAGCTAGCTTGTCCAGGTCCCCCGGACCGCGAGAGACAGAGGCCCCCCTCTCTCTTGCATCAACATCTGCGCTGAGTTGTTGTTGTATGTTGTTCGCTTAGTTGGACCTTACGTCCAATCCTCCTGCTAGGGATGTTTCGTCGCATGACAGTCCTACGTGGCTGTTATTTTGGTTTCCTCATCCTCGTCAACACACACGACTGCACCTTGGCTATTTCCAGGGGACGTTCGCATATTATATAAATGCAGGATTGAACGTCCCTGGTGCTCCTGCTTCGCTGACCAAGGAATACACGTCTACCAGGTCACTCCATCTGCTAGCCAAGGATACAAGACTTTTCCAGTTGGGACGTACGCATATTATATAAATGCAGGAATGAATGTCCCGGGAGCTTCCAGTGGATAATCACATAGGACCGTGGCTTCACAGGTCTCATATGGTAACATGAACTAGGTATTGTTACTGTGATGTCTTCGTAAGTGTGCTTCCGTTGTCACAGTCAAATAAAGAGTTAGCGGCAAAGTGCTCGTGTAGATACATCAATTGCCTGGAGTTCCCTAGTAGGATCTATGGCATTGGTGTCCGCTAGCTCGCCCGGTGTTGCGACCATTCACCAAATTGCTCAGAACCCGGGTTCGTCCGTTGCGGTCCAGAAAGGAAATTTGGGCGATGCGAGCACTATAAAATACAATGTGCACACCCTGTGATATTTAATCAATATCGCTCACCAGGGGTTTTTCGGCGACCAGATCACACCATCCAGTAGCCAAGGATACAAGACCCTCATTCTCCGGACGTTCGCATATTAGAGGTATGCTGGAGTGAACGTCCAAGGAGCTTCCTGCTGCTAAATCCTATAAGACTGCAGCTCCACAGGCCTCTGTTATGGACATGCTATCGCAGATAGCACAAATTATCGCAGCATCCCAGCAACCGACAGTAACTCTGTCGGATCAGGAATTATCCGAGGAAGCTGGGTTAGTACGTTCTGCTGCAGGTTCAGGCAGGGACGACCAAGAATTTCAAGTGGTCCGACAGGATGGTAAAAGGGATACGGATGAGTTGTATTTTCCCTTTTTGGAACAACATAATTGCCGTAGAGTGCATCCGGCATTATCATCGGACGTTGTTCCTCCAGACCAAAATGCTGTGTTGCCGGATAAGAGATGGATAGCGCCACTGGACACAGAATTCTTAATAGGTTTAAGGACATCATCCCTCAGTTTCCGACATAGTCCAGATATGTTTCACGGACATTTGATCTGTTGAATGACGCTATATTTATATAACTTGCTACCTAAATGGGCAGGTCAGGTTTCTTATCGGCAATAAGCTCCACATCTGCCTTTCATCAATCCATTGAATATTTTGAAATGGCCGGACAGAGCATTCTGAGAGTTCTCTGCGTCTAGACGACCAGGTCAGGAACTTGTATTGTTTATCTGTCGTCTATGTCAATTCCAACCATGATGTTGGAAATAACAATATTGTCTAGCAGGGACAGCTTAGACGCATTATCGTACGCAGATCACCTTACCAGACCGTTATCATTACATCTCAAAGCAAAAAGAATTCTAGGATGCACAACCTCCTTAAGAGTTCTTTCAAGGGCCTCACGTAAACTCCATCCTTTAGTGGCATTATGGAGTTGTTTGGACGTGACGCGACCCTGGCTACATCCACGCGTGTAGATAGTAAGGCGAAAAACTCTCTCAGAGTCGCTCCGGTCTCCGGAGAGTTTTCTTCATTGGCAAGCTTTCCGCAGTTTATGATCAATTAACTAAGAAAGCTTTAGACTCTCTGCTATTTAAATTTGCTTCCATATAGTCAGATTCAGCAGAGAAGAGTAGGACAGGCACTTCTGGGATGAATACGTCCAAGGGAAGTTCCTATAGAGGTTGCAGGGCGTAATGGTTTTATCGTCTATCGTGTATTAGTGAACGGAAGTCTATCAAGTTTCTCAATTATTTGAGATTAGATTACGGACGTACCTTGGATTCAAGGGGTGTTTTCGGAAGGACTATATTGTTCCTCAAACGAAATCCTCTGTTAACTCGGAGTCCAAGATGGACTTAGCTTCCACCAGTCAGTAGAATAGAGGCTCGCTTCCATCAGAAGTCCAGTCTCTTCGGGAATGATCGCGATAGAGATCGTAGAAATCCAGGATTTTAAAGGCTTCTACAACCATCCTTTTCTGGTTCCAAAACCAGACGGCTCGTTCCGTCCATTCATAATCTGAGCTGGATAACAAGCTGATCGTGGCTCTAAGTTTCTATATGGAGTCCATCCGATCGGTCAGAGCGAGTATTCAGGTGTACGTCTATGCTGCATGCATAGATTTCTAGTTACATACTTTCACGCCATGGTACATCAGGCGTTCAGAAAGTATCTTTGCTTCTTTATCGTAGGAATTGTGTTTCAGCACCGACCAATGTGTTCCGGTCTGAATCTAGTTCCTGGGTTTTCACTCGAATAACGAACTCGGTAATGACTCATTTCCGAGCTCATTCATCTGCGGTATCGTCGGCCTTCCTGGACGACATTCTTCAGAGGTACGGCAACGAGTTAACGCTTCAGAATGATGTGCAGATTTTGCTTCTTTTGATCCAACGTCTCGGTTTCATAAGTAAACTAGGAGAAGTCGGATCTGGTTTCGTTCAAGTCATTTACCCACCAGGGGATGAGCTTTGAGACGCATAACATTCTTGTTCATCTGCCATTAACCAGAGGGAAATTAATCAGTCGTTATGCTCGCTATTGTCTTCGCTCAGACAAGGTCTCAGCGAGAGATCTCATGTGACTGATACGTTGTGCGGATCTGCCGTGATTTTATTCCAATGGGGCGGTTACGCATTTGTCCTCTCCAAATTTCTTTTAATTCAGAATTGGAGGGTGAAGTTTCTTTCGCTCGATACGGACATCTTCTTGTCAAATCAAGTGAATAAAAGATTCAGACTTGGGCAAGTTTTCAGTGCTAAACTCAAGTAGTTCCACTGCAATTGCCGGATCGGAGTTTTCAGTTTTGACGGATGCCAGTCAAACAGATTGGGTAGTTTCATTGAACCCAACGGATTAAAGTGCCTGAGTCTTTTGTTTCCGTAGTTCCTTATCAAGCACACAAACATCAAGATTGATGTCATTTTGGCTTGCGCTACGTTATTGGAGGAACGTTATTCAGAATGTTCATATGCTAATTCTGTCCGACAACTCGACGGTATTAGCGTATTTTCGGAATTATGGAGGCACTCATTCCATCCTGTTATTTATGTTAACGGATTGAATCTTTCGGTTGGCACTAGAACATCAAGTTCTCTTATTGGTCCGTCATATTCCAGGTCATCTGAACTACCTTCACGGAGAGGCCGTTTGTTGCCACCAGAATGGACTTCCCACAAACGAGTATTCAATCAGATTGCTACCAAGGAGAGCGGCCAATGATCAACTTATTTGCGATGCATCACAACAATCAGTTGCAGACGTATGTGTCATAATGTTTCGATCTTCGAGCGTTTGCAGTAAACGCTCTATCGTTCTTGTGAGATGGAATAATAAGATATACGTATCTTCCAGTGCCATTGATTCAACAGATATTGCTCAAATGTAATTTTTTCAATGCAAATTCTGTTGGTAGCTTCTCTAGCTCCACAAAAACTGTGGATTAATTTACTCAGGTGTCTGTTGTGGGACATGCAGTGGTAGCTTCCTCCACATTTCGGTCCATTCTATGGTCAGATGGATTCAATCTACTTTCAGTTCTGCCTATGATTATATCTTCATTCAGCAGTCTGTGCTTTAGTTTTAAGCTCATGAAGTAAGAGTTCTTCTACATCATGGGCTAAGACTAATAATGTTGCTATTACAGATCTATTGAGGGCTGCATATTGGTCTTAGCCCTCCATTTTCACGATTTTGTATCTGAGAATATTGAGTCCGTTCTGCAGATCTACATTGTTTAGGTCCGTTATTTTTTACTCTGAATGTCGTCTAATAAACAGTGGCAACTATATGTCTATAAGCCTTCGGTTCCGGCAGTGACTCTGTCCTGCTGCCCTCTTTGCTCTGGAATATTCGATCCAGGGCAAGGGTAAGGGGTGAGGGGGGGGGGGGGGTGGGGCGGGTGTTTCCTTAGGTCTCCTACTTTATAGTGTAAAGCAAGGGAATACCTCCCTTAGAGTCAGTAATTCCAAGTCGGTTCCGAGATGATTTTAAGGGTAAAGCCTATGTTGACTCATATGTGTAGTATTTTTTAAAGTGTTGATTGGTGTGAAGTATCTGTATATATCACATGATTAATTGGGTGTTAATATACAATCCTCGAACACTTTTAAATGAGAATATTGAGTCTCATTTCTCTAGACTCCCATAAATATTGGCTTTCCTTTTAAAAATATTAGTATAAAGGGTTATACTAGATGTTTATAGAGATCATTGATATTATTGTGTTCAATTACAGAATGGTGTTGTGTCTTTCTTTTTTGATACAAGTAAGAAAGATACATGTATCCTATCTCTCCTTTTCTCATTGAGGGGATAGGTCTGTTATAGGTAATTGAGTCTATTGGATTTTCCTTATGTCCTAGGCTCTCCAACCTTTTTACTATTCAGCTAAGTCTGGATCATTGGTACAGTATAAAAATGTTAAAAAATTTATAGTAATTTATATATTTTTTATACTTACCAATGACCCAGACGGGGATGGCCCTCCCAGGAGTTGGGAACTCTTGCCTCCCCGCTGCATACATAGCGCTTACCAGGCACTGGTTGTAAGAATGACTTGGCGGCAGTTTCGAGACCTCCTTGACACTGCACATGCGCAGTGGAGTAAAAGTATGGAGGACCATATAGGACATGTATTTTTCGATTTTAGATGCAAATTTTGGGGATTGGGGGGTAAAATTTGCGTTTGGCCCTAAATATTTTAGAGTTAGCACCAGCTAAGTCTGGGTCATTGGTAAGTATAAAAAATATATAAATTACTATAAATTTTTTAACATTTTAATTATTATTTTTTTTTTAAAATTTTTCAAAAAATTTCAACACTATCATGAGACCCCATATTGGAACAAGCTTAATGAGCTCGTTCCAATGAGGGGTCACATGACATAGTTTTGTTGAAACTTTTGGAAAAAAATTTTTTGTCAACTGCTAAATTCGAAAATTATGCATGTGGATGCTTCAGATTCATTGGGTAAAGGGTTAATCACACAGCCCTACAGGGCTATAGGATTAAATTATTATACCCCTACAAAACGAAGTTTAGGTGGGTATGCAGGAGTCAACTTGTCCATCGGTCTGTCGGTCGGTCTGTCATCGTCGGTCCGTTGCACATATAAACTTGTGGAACAAACTACTTCCACAGTTTTAGCTGCATTTTCATGATTAGGGGAAGTGCATGACATAATTTTTTTCCTGATCGGTTTCAAAATGGTCTACTGGTGGCCATATTGGATTTTGCAAAATATTGGTGGAGCGAACAACTTCTACAGTTTTTGCTGCATTGTCATGAAAGTCAATATGAATGATCGACATGATGAGGAGCAGTGTGTGACATAATTTTTTTCCCAATCAGATTCAAGATGGCCGACTGGTGGCCATGTTGGATTTTGCAAAATACTTGTGGAGCGAACTACTACTACAGTTTTTGCCGCATTATCATGAAACTCAATATAAATGATCAACATGATGAGGAGCAGTGTGCGACATAATTTATTTTCCGATCCGATTCACGATGGCCGACTGGTGGCCATGTTGGATTTATTTTAATTACAAAATTTGAATGCCTCTTTCAGTCACCCACACTAGGTGGTATGCCACGGTGGGGGTATAGCGGGCGACAGACCATCTCTAGTTATAAAACTTGTTAATAGTATTGCATGGGACCCTACCATTCAAGATGTCAGTGGTGAAATTTATTGTTTATAAAAGTGCTGTTTAATTGCAATTTATCACATGATCTGACCCATATTTATTTATTTACTTATTTATTTGTATTTAAGGTTACATTTATCTGAATCATGGCTAATCGTGACCACAACATGAATATAAAGTCAAGCCCAGCCAATCATTTATATCCATGTTGTCCATTTTAGAGTACTTACCATGTCCTATTTTACCAGTAAAACAGAGCATGTTTACCGCAATAAACAAGCATTGCTTCACTTCCTGTGATTCCATTGAGGAATCAGACCCTCTTTCCGATCATAAAACTCATGCTTTAAAAATAGTACAGCATGATCAACAATAATATTCTGTAAGTATCCCCAGATAAATACAGTACAGTGGAACCCTGTTAATTGAATAGCCACTTTACCAATGCAAATTATTCAAGTAACTGGAGTATTCAATTAACAGGGATTGTGTCACATGCCTGTATTCTAAAGATAAACTTAGCATTTATTCTATTATATCTTGTTTGACAGAGCTCTGTCAAACAAGATATAATAGATTAAATGCCTGTATTGGATATACTGAGGCCAAATATGTCTAGAAATAAATGAAAACTATGGAGAGTCATTGTAATTTCTTGACAGGTTGCAAATTTTTTTATTAAATTAACAGATGTTTACTCTATAACCTCTATTCAATTAACAGGTCAAATTTGTACTGGAGGTTTGGTAAATGGTTTTGTGTTGGTAAATTATATTCAGTTAACAGAGTTATTCAATTAAGAGATATCCAATTAAGTGGGCTTCACTGTAGTATTATTGTATGAAACATGAACCCTGGACTCTGTTCTGTTTAAAACACTTTCATTGATATTGTGTAATGAGTTTTGAACTGTTGTCTCAATAATATTCTGTTATTGAATAATATTAGTTATACAGGTTTTTGGCAGGATTACACAGCCCTATGTACTACATGGGGCTGTGTACCCCTGTCAAAGACCTGTATAATGTATAATGAATTTGTCAAACTGGAAAGCTATTGTAATAAGGTCCAAATGCAGTGATTTATAATTTCCTTCCTAGCATCCAAGAATAAGTGTATAAAGAAGGCCTATTTGTCACCTGGCTCTGTTGAATAATTTTCAAAGATGTTGACCAACTTTTTATCACTAAAATATTTATGAAACGTTTCAGCTGCTGTGTTATAATTCTTTGGGGCAGCTAGAACTAATTACATGTTGCATGGTTCATATATCTTTACATATTTACTTGATTCTGTACATTTCAAACCACTTGTAACTTTATTTATGGACGTGATCACCTTCTCTGTTCTGCTTTCAAATAGATTTATCTCCCTTGACTATTTCGAATGTTACATGATTTTATATACCCAGGCAAAAACCTGAACATAGCTCTGTGTACTCTGGCAATGTGGCCAAGCACAGCTCGACATTTTTCTTTGACATATGACGATTCAAAACACCTATGTTGTTGGGGTCTGTATTTTTTAAACAGATGCCCTGCCAATGAATTGCTTTTTACAGCATAATTTGAGGCATTTTGGGAAGTACTGGGTTGTTCTTTTTACCCAAATAGGCATCTATTTCAGAATTGGGATCTCCAGGTTCTTGAAATGAAAACTATGGTTTTGTCTTCCCTTTTTTGTGGGGCCTTTCTCGTCACTGAGAACAAAAGAAAAAATGACAAATGCACACAAAAGTGAATAACTGGTAGAGTGCTGAATTAAGTTTGGCCATCAAAATTTGCTCACTTTTCTTAGCTTTGTTCCAATTTATGGGAGAGTGCCTAGAGGTACTCTTCCATAAATTGTGATAAGGCAAATCCACTCAGACTTTATAAATTTTTATACTGTACCAATGACCCAGACATAGCTGGTGCTAACTCTTAAAATATAGGGCCAAACACAAATTTTGCCCCCCAATCCCCAAAATTTGCATCTAAAACTAAAGAAAACATGTCCTGAAAGGCCCTCCACACCTCGCCCCCACTGCGCATGCGCAGTGTCAAGGACGTTCCGAAATTGGCGCCATTTATCATTCTAAGTTTGGCCCTTCATCAGTTAACATCTGACTGATCTTTGTGCTTTTAAATCTCAGTTTAAATGATGCCAGACACATAAATATTAGTGAAATGGTGATTCTAAGGAGGATAGAAAAGGAGGAGAGGAAAAGAATGTGTGACAGAATATTATCAGGGCTGTAACTTAAAATTTTTTAATGAAATTATGTTAAGTTACCTATTTTCAAGGCAGCAGCCATTTTGTTGTCATTCTGATTATTTGTTACACTGTTTTTTCAAGTGTTTTTCCTCTCTCCCTGTCCTTTAAGTTCCCCCTTGCTATTCTCCCATGCTTTTGGCATAGTTTCTGTAATTATTATTACTAAAATTTCTTGGGAGTTTTAGCTTAATAACAGAATGAATTCTGTTCTGTCCCCATGTTTACGTCTTCACCTACGGGTGGTTAGGCGTTGTGTTCTGCATCTACCATCTGATGTTCTGCAGTTTCTTCCCTGGAAGTCTCTGTTTTGCATCAGATGGTGTATTTTTGGTAACTGATTTCGGGCCTGGGTGCCTGGAGTCTTATTTTAGTGTTTTTACACTCATTGTTTACATTTACAACAGCCCTCTGTGTGAGGGGGGGATTTCTAAATAATAATATCTTTATGTTATTTTAATCATAACTAGATACATTATTATTGTTCGTAAGTGTTGAATAAATTGTTTAAAATATTTTTAAAATTTTTGTCCACACTTAGGCTTGGGATCCATTGGGGCTCAACGTTACTTTTCAGAAACTTGGGCTGTTCTGAAAAAATATTTTTTCAAAATATTTTGATTTCAATTATTTTTTCTATATTAATGGATCATATTATTATTATGTATTTTGATTGCCAGGGGTTAGTGCGAGTACCAGGACTTGTTTTCTTTTCACATTGAAAGGATATTGATCAATTGTTTTAAGAGGAAGTCTTCCTCTGACCTTATTATCATTCTATATGTGGTCAGTGTACTCGCATTAACTCCTGTTCTGTATCGTATGATTTCGATGACAATATGGGAAGCGTATGTCACGGTATGTTGTTGGGGATTTGGACACTCCGGTCCTTTCCCCGCAGGGTCACTCTACTTTATCAATTTCTATTTCTGACGATCAAGATTAGGGTGATGTATCTGTGATGTCTTCCAACAGTGTGCCTCCATCGTCACAATTAATGAAGGGCTAGCGGAAAAGTGCTCATGTAATACGCCAATTGCCTAAGAGGACCCTAGTAGGTTCGACGGCCTTTGACGTCCGCTAGCTCGCCCGGTGTAGCGTCCATTCACCGAATGGTTCGGCAGCCGGGTTCGTCCGTTGCGGTCTAGAAGGAATTTTGGGGTGATGCGAGCACTATAAAATTAACTTAATGCACACCCAGTGACGGCGGATCGGAGGGAGAACGGAGGAAGCCTTTTAGTCCGGTTCATAGCTCGTTCCGGTCCATCCGGACGGCAAGCGAGAGAGGCCCCTCTCTCGTTCAACAACATCTGGCCCCAGATGTTGTGGTACAAATGTGTCGTTAGCGGAGCATACGTCCGTCGCTCGGGACGCTCCGTTGTATAGGCAGTCCGCTGAGACTGCTAAGGCTTCCTCTTCTCGTCAGCGCACACGACCGCACCTTGGCTGCGTGACCGCCGATATATTACCAGCTTCGCCGATCAAGGATTCTTCGGCGACCAGGTCACACCATCCGGCAGCCAGGGATTCGAGACCGATGGACTCCGGACGTTCGCATAGGAAGTATGCGGGAGCCATCTGATGCGGAGCTGCCCTCGGCGAAGCACCGATAGACTGCGCCTCCGCAGGTCTCGACGCCGGACATTCTTGTGCACATAGCACAGCTTATCGCAGCATCCCAGCAACCGACAGAAACGGTGTCGGATTGAGAATTATCCGACAGCGCTGGGTCGGTAGCCGGGGACTCGAGGCCTGCAGACTCCGGACGTTCGCATAGGAAGTGTGCGGGAGTCAACGTACACGGAGCTTCCAGCGGCAATGCATCGTAAGTCCGCTACTGCACAGGCCTCGGGAACGGACGTGCTTTCCTTAATAGCACAGTTTATCGCAGCATCCCAGCATCAACTGAATCTGTCGCATATATTTTATCCGACGATGCTGGGTCGGGACGCTCCGCGGAAGCGGGTACGGACGTCCGAAAGTTTCATCTGGTCCGACGGGATACCGAAAGGGATTCGGTGGATTTCAAGCTTTCCCTTTCGGAACAACATATGCTGCGATGCCGGATAAGAAACTGATAGCGTCGGTGGACTTTTGGTTCGGTTCAGGGACATCGTCCCTCAGTTCCGACATAGTCCAATAATGTCACACAAACTTTCGAATTATTGAACGACGCTATATATATTATTATTTTATGCTTGCTATCCAAGCATTTCTGGTTTCTTGTTCGAAGAGTTATGGAGATGTCTTTCAAAAGTGTGCCTCTGTCGTCATAGTTAATGAAGAGTTAGCGGCAATAAGTGCTCATGGAATATGTCTATCGCTTACGGAGTGACATTCGCTAGCTCACCCGGTGTAGCGTACATTCATCGAATGGTTCGGCTGCCGGGTTCGTCCGTTGCGGTCTAGAAAGGAGATTTGGGTGATGCGAGCACTTTAATTACTTTAGTACTCACCCAGTGACGGCAGATTGAGGACAGATCGGAGGAAGCCAACAACATAGGGGACCGCATGTTGTGGTTCAGATATTTTACATTCGGAGCATATGTCCGTTGCTCGGGACGCTCCGTTATATTGACAGTCCGAGAGACTGTCTTTAATGCTTCCTCATCCTCACAGCAGGGCACACGACCGCACATTGGCTACGTGACCTCGAGTATCCGATCAGTTTCGGCATTCAGTGATTCCACAGCGAATAGGTCGCGCCATCCGGTAGCCAAGGGACACGAGGCCTATACACTCCGTTCGCTCGCATATTGGAAGTATGCACGGGGTAACGATCTCGGAGCTTCCTGCGGCAATGCATCGTAAGACCGCTGCTCCTCAGGCCTCAGTGACGGACGTGCTATCCGAGTTAGCACAGTTGTTTCGCAGCATCCCAGCAATTGACGGTTTCTCGGTCGAATCAGGAATTATCCGACGGCGCTGGGTCGGTGCGGTCCGCGGTTGCATCAAGCTACGGACGACCGAACACTTTATAGGGTCCGACAGGATGGCGAAAGGGATTCGAAAGATTTCGAGTTTTCCCTTTAGTAGTATCAGAAGATGCCTTTCATATCTTCTGGCATTTCTTCCAGTGATTATTTTTCGGACTTCATTGCTGCGATCTTGGATAAGAGACTTATAGCGTCATTGGACTCGGATTTTTCGATCGGTACAGGGACTTTGTCCCTGACTTACCGACGCAGTCCAATATTGTCATTACAACATGTGTTTTATTTTTCGACGCTATATATTATATATATATATACAAGCCTGCTACTAAGCATGATAGTTTAGTTTCTTGTCCGCGTGGCTCATTTCTGCCATTTTATCTTTTTTACATATAGTTTATTTTGGCAGAGCAGGGCATACCGAGAGTTCATATGCGTCTAGACGGTGTGATTAAAGACTGCATATATTCTTTTTCGCCGTTTATGTCTTTTCCAATTTCAATGTTGGGAACGACATTATGTATAGTAGACTTAACTTAGACGCTTTATTATACGTAATCCGCCTTACTGAGGCGTTATCATTACGTCTTCAAGAAAAGATTTACGGGATATTATTCTCAATGTAATTTCTTTTGAGGGCAGTAGTTTGTTCACGTATAACTCCGCCCTTCAGTGGCTGATTGGAGTTGGTTAGACGTGATGCAGCCCTAGCTACATCCACGCGTGGATAGTAGGTTAAGAACTCTCTCAGAGTCGCTTCGTTCTCGGAGGAGCTTCTCTTCGACGGCAACTTTCCGGCAATCCATGAATTGCTTGATTTATACATTCTCTTGTCTATCTAGTGTTACAAGAGATTCAGACTGGGGCAAACATTCGGTGGTTGACTCAGAGAGTGCCGCCGCAGTTGCCGGACCCTAGTGTGGCTGTTATGACGGTTGCCAGTCAAACAGATTGGGATATATACTGATCCCTACGGATTCGAAGTGCCAGGGTCTTTGGGTTCCGCAGTCTTTTAGCTATCAGTTTAACTTCCGCGGAATAATGTTTTTTTAGGCTTGCTTTATGTCATTGCATGAACATTATTCAGAAACGCATGCCCAAATTCCTGTCCTTTAATTCGACAGTAGTGGCGTATCTCCGGAACCAGGGAGGCACTCTTTCGTTTCCGTTATTCAATTTAATGGAAAGAATCCGTTCTGTTGGTTATAGTACACCAAGTTCAGTTTTGGTCCGTCATATTCTGGGTCGTCTGATTGTTTTATCGCACTCCCGTTCTCTTACGGGTCGCTTGTTGCTGTCAGAATGGACTCTCAACAAACAAGTATTTAATCAGATTTGCTATCTATGGGAGCGCCCAATGATGTTTTATTTATGACACAGCTTGCTAATCAATTGCAGACGTATGTGTTGGCTTGTCCAGATCTCTGAGCTAATACTGTTAACGCTCTATTGATCTATAGGACGGAATGATAGGATACGCGTATCCTCCGGCGCTGTTGTTTTAGCAGGTATTGCTAAGATAAACAACCACTATACATTTCTGTTGATAGCATCTCTATCTTCACAGAGATCATGAGTAATTTATTCTCTTGTCTACTGTGGATCTTAACGTGAAATCTTCCTCTATGTGAGGATCTTTTTTCACTGGGTAAATCGTGTCATCTTTATCACAACCAGCAAGGTCGCAACCTTCATGTATTACGTTGTGTGGTCCGTATTGCATTGTAAGCACTGTACTGGACGAGCTTTGGACGCGATTTCTTACTATAGGAGATCCTCTTCTTCACTATTCTATGCGACTAAAGTGGAGGCTCTTCCGTCGTGGTGTAGGGATCATTATGTTCATATGGTTGATCCCTCCATACTACGCATTGCTAGTTTTTAGTATACTTGTTTCACAAGATCTACTGCAGCCTGTTGTTTTTTAGGTTATAGGTTTATGTTACCTCATACCTATGCACTCTACGATAGTTTACAATTGAGTCTTTTGTCTCTTTATCTAAGTCAGTTAGTAACTTTTTGATAAATAGACTTAGAATCTTTAGATTAAATTCCTATACGGATTTTAACTTCGGTTCTTATTTAGCTAAGTAATCATTTGAGCCTCTGGAAACAGTAGTTTTCAAATTCTGACCTTTTAGACAGTAATTCTGTTAGTTTCTCTTTTACTGTAGAGTCAGTGAGTTTCATGCACTATTGATGGATGATTTTCACTTTCATAGTTTCGGAATCAATACGTCCGTTACTATTTAGGTTGGATTGTTGCATAAGAGTTAGGCTCCTATTATCCGGAACCTATTATTTTAAGGTCCTTCCGTCTTCGTATGGGCATAGGCCTTTACTCTTTCCGGGTACAGTTTATGTATTTATAAACAGATATCTGTTTATTACAAGGGCGTAAGCTTCTTCTGTCTTTGATGTCTAGTAGAAGGACGTTACGCTCCATTTTATTGTTAATGGATTCTATTAACTAGCGTACTGCTTATGGTATATCATTGGCTTAGCAGTTGTGCTTAAGATTTCGGCTCATGAAGTAAGAGTTCTTCTACTTCTTGGGCTTACATTAATAGTGTTGCTATTATAGATTTTTGAAGGCTGCTCATTGCGCTCAGCCATCCATTCATGAATTTTATCTCAGAAATATCGAGTCCATTTCTGGAGGCCTCTATTGTTAGGTCTATTATCTACTGCTCAGAATGTCATTCACTTAACAGTTGCTACTATAGCTAGGTAGGCTGTCTGTTTCGGCAGTGTCTCCGTTCGGCTGCCCTCTTCGCTCTGGGCTATTTGACCCAGGGCAAGAAAAAGGGGGGGGGGAGGGTGTTCCCTTGGGTCACCTGTTTTTACTATGAAAACAAGGGGATACCTCCTCCGGAGTTAGTAATTCTGAGCTGCTATTGGGATGGTTGTTTAGTGAGAAGTTTAAGTTTATAAAATTCATTCAAGTCTTAGTTTTTAAAGTATAGCTTTTGAATATTGCATATGTCAACGGACATGATTATGCAATTCTCACACACTTTTAAGAGTATAAGAGTCTCTATTCTCTAGACTTACTTTATTATTGGCTTACTTTAAAAATTATTAGTATAAGGATTATTGGATATTAATAGAGTACATGGATGTATGAAGCTCAATTTTTGGAAGGTGTTGTATCTTTCTAATTTATCATAAATAAGAAAGATACATGTAAGGCCTATTACTTCTTTTCCCTACAGGGGATGACTCTATTTTATTTTATTGAGCGTATTCCATTTTGCTCTATGTCCTTGGCCCTCCAGCCTTTTTACTATTCAGCTATGTCTGGGTCATTGGTACAGTATAAAAATGTTAAAAAATTTATAGTAATTTATATATTTTTTATACTTACCAATGACCCAGACGGGGATGGCCCTCCCAGGAGTTGGGAACTCTTGCCTCCCCGCTGAGTACATAGCGCTTACCAGGCACTGGTTATTAGAATGATAAATGGCGCCAATTTCGGAACGTCCTTGACACTGCGCATGCGCAGTGGGGGCGAGGTGTGGAGGGCCTTTCAGGACATGTTTTCTTTAGTTTTAGATGCAAATTTTGGGGATTGGGGGGCAAAATTTGTGTTTGGCCCTATATTTTAAGAGTTAGCACCAGCTATGTCTGGGTCATTGGTAAGTATAAAAAATATATAAATTACTATAAATTTTTTAACTTTCACTTCAAAGAGAATATAGAACACATCTACAGAATATGAAGTCTTTACATTGCATCACTTGCACTTCAGAATAAAGCCCAAATATATGGGCTTCCAGCACTCGACCAGTTAAGCAAGACTGAGGGTGTGTGAGTAGCTGTCCATCCTTCCATCGATGCATTAAACTTTCGTTTCCATCCAACAACTTATTAACAACCATTTGGAACCCTTGTTTTTGGCATGCATTTAATAACTAAACTAAGTTGGTTAAGTTCAATGTTGAAATATTTCCAACATTTTAGTCAGTTTTTTTTGCCAAAATTGACTAAGAAATTTTGCAGAATTATCATTCCTGCCCAATAACTTTGAAACAACTATTCAGAATTAACTGATTTTTTGGCATGCATGTTATTTAAAACTAATTAAATAAGTTAAAGTTTTAACTACTTTGACTTTGTTTTTCTGCTTTTTTGACCAAAATGGATTTATAAATTTTGAGTAATGTTGAACACTAATTGAATGAAGTTGAAATTTTAATTATTTTGACATTGTTTTCCAGCTTTTTTGACCAAAATTTATTTCAAAATGTTCATTTCTGACCAATAATGTTTTAATCACTATTCAGAAATCAGTTGATTTTTGGAATGCATTTATAAATAAACAATATTTAATTCAAAGTGAATTTTTAACTATATTTACTGTATTTCTGATTTTTTAGCTGAGCTAAACTTGCAAATTTTCAAGAAATTTTCATTCCCATCCAGTTACTTTTGAGGGACTGTTCAGAATAAATTGATTTTTGGTAAATAATTATAACTCTAGATGGGATTCAATTTTTTACAGATTTTTAGTCCAAAATGGACGGAGATATTTTTTGATTTCTTACAATAACTTTTGAATGACTATTCCAAATCAAATGATATTTTTATACTGTACCAATGACCCAGACATAGCTGGTGCTAACTCTTAAAATATAGGGCCAAACACAAATTTTGCCCCCCAATCCCCAAAATTTGCATCTAAAACTAAAGAAAACATGTCCTGAAAGGCCCTCCACACTTCGCCCCTACTGCGCATGCGCAGTGTCAAGGACGTTCCGAAATTGGCGCCATTAATCATTCTAAGTTTGGCCCTTCATCAGTTAACATCTGACTGATCTTTGTGCTTATAAATCTCAGTTTAAATGATGCCAGACACATAAATATTAGTGAAATGGTGATTCTAAGGAGGACAGAGAAGGAGGAGAGGAAAAGAATGTGTGACAGAATATTATCAGGGCTGTAACTTAAAATTTTTTAATGAAATTATGTTAAGTTACCTATTTTCAAGGCAGCAGCCGTTTTGTTGTCATTCTGATTATTTAGTTACACTGTTTTTTAAGTGTTTTCCTCTCTCCCTGTCCTTTAAGTTCCCCCTTGCTATTCTCCCATGCTTTTGGCATAGTTTCTGTAATTATTATTACTAAAATTTCTTGGGAGTTTTAGCTGAATAACAGAATGAATTCTGTTCTTTCCCCATGTTTACGTCTTCACCTACGGGTGGTTAGGCGTTGTGTTCTGCATCTACCATCTGATGTTCTGCAGTTTCTTCCCTGGAAGTCTCTGTTTTGCATCAGATAGTGTATTTTTGGTAACTGATTTCGGGCCTGGGTGCCTGGAGTCTTATTTTAGTGTTTTTACACTCATTGTTTACATTTACAACAGCCCTCTGTGTGAGGGGGGGATTTCTAAAGAATAATATCTTTATGTTATTTTAATCATAACTAGATACATTATTATTGTTCGTAAGTGTTGAATAAATTGTTTAAAATATTTTTAAAATTTTTGTCCACACTTAGGCTTGGGATCCATTGGGGCTCAACGTTACTTTTCAGAAACTTGGGCTGTTCTGAAAAAATATTTTTTCAAAATATTTTGATTTCAATTATTTTTTCTATATTAATGGATCATATTATTATTATGTATTTTGATTGCCAGGGGTTAGTGCGAGTACCAGGACTTGTTTTCTTTTCACATTGAAAGGATATTGATCAATTGTTTTAAGAGGAAGTCTTCCTCTGACTTTATTATCATTCTATATGTGGTCAGTGTACTCGCATTAACTCCTGTTCTGTATCGTATGATTTCGATGACAATATGGGAAGCGTATGTCACGGTATGTTGTTGGGGATTTGGACACTCCGGTCCTTTCCCCGCAGGGTCACTCTACTTTATCAATTTCTATTTCAGACGATCAAGATTAGGGTGATGTATCTGTGATGTCTTCCAACAGTGTGCCTCCGTCGTCACAATTAATGAAGGGCTAGCGGAAAAGTGCTCATGTAAATACGCCAATTGCCTAAGAGGACCCTAGTAGGTTCGACGGCCTTTGACGTCCGCTAGCTCGCCCGGTGTAGCGTCCATTCACCGAATGGTTCGGCAGCCGGGTTCGTCCGTTGCGGTCTAGAAGGAATTTTGGGGTGATGCGAGCACTATAAATTAACTTAATGCACACCCAGTGACGGCGGATCGGAGGGAGAACGCAAGAAGCCTTTTAGTCCGGTTCATAGCTCGTTCCGGTCCATCCGGACGGCAAGCGAGAGAGGCCCCTCTCTCGTTCAACAACATCTGGCCCCAGATGTTGTGGTACAAAATGTGTCGCAAGCGGAGCGTTCGTCCGTCGCTCGGGACGCTCCGTTGTATAGGCAGTCCGCTGAGACTGCTAAGGCTTCCTCTTCTCGTCAGCGCACACGACCGCACCTTGGCTGCGTGACCGCCGATATATTACCAGCTTCGCCGATCAAGGATTCTTCGGCGACCAGGTCACACCATCCGGTAGCCAGGGACACGAGGCCTGCAGACTCCGGACGTTCGCATAGGAAGTGTGCGGGAGTCAACGTACACGGAGCTTCCGGCGGCAATGCATCGTAAGACCGCTACTGCACAGGCCTCGGGAACGGACGTGCTTTCCTTAATAGCACAGTTTATCGCAGCATCCCAGCATCAACTGAATCTGTCGCATATATTTTATCCGACGATGCTGGGTCGGGACGCTCCGCGGAAGCGGGTACGGACGTCCGAAATTTTCATCCGGTCCGACGGGATACCAAAAGGGATTCGGAGGATTTCGAGCTTTCCCTTTCGGAACAACATATGCTGTTGTGTATGTCATCTGACTTGGTCTTCTACAGCTTCTTTCGTCGGACCAGAATGCTGCGATGCCGGATAAGAAACTGATAGCGTCGGTGGACTTAGAAATTTTTGGTTCGGTTCAGGGACATCGTCCCTCAGTTCCGACATAGTCCAATAATGTCACACAAACTTTCGAATTATTGAACGACGCTATATATATTATTATTTTATGCTTGCTATCCAAGCATTTCTGGTTTCTTGTTCGAAGAGTTATGGAGATGTCTTTCAAAAGTGTGCCTCTGTCGTCATAGTTAATGAAGAGTTAGCGGCAATAAGTGCTCATGGAATATGTCTATCGCCTACGGAGTGACATTCGCTAGCTCACCCGGTGTAGCGTACATTCATCGAATGGTTCGGCTGCCGGGTTCGTCCGTTGCAGTCTAGGAAGGAGATTTGGGTGATGCGAGCACTTTAATTACTTTAGTACTCACCCAGTGACGGCAGATTGAGGACAGATCGGAGGAAGCCTGTTAGTCCGGTTCCTGGCTTGTCCAGGTCCGTCCGGGCTGTGAGCGAGAGTGGTCCCTCTCTCGCCCAACAACATAGGGGACCGCATGTTGTGGTTCAGATATTTTACATTCGGAGCATATGTCCGTTGGTCGGGACGCTCCGTTATATTGACAGTCCGAGAGACTGTCTTTAATGCTTCCTCATCCTCACAGCAGGGCACACGACCGCACATTGGCTACGTGACCTCGAGTATCCGATCAGTTTCGGCATTCAGTGATTCCACGGCGAATAGGTCGCGCCATCCGGTAGCCAAGGGACACGAGGCCTATACACTCTGTTCGCTCGCATATTGGTAGTATGCACGGGGTAACGATCACGGAGCTTCCAGCGGTAATGCATCGTAAGACCGCTTCTCCTCAGGCCTCAGTGACGGACGTGCTATCCGAGTTAGCACAGTTGTTTCGCAGCATCCCAGCAATTGACAGTTTCTCGGTCGAATCAGGAATTATCCGACGGCGCTGGGTCGGTGCGGTCCGCGGTTGCATCAGCTACGGACGACCGAACGCTTTATAGGGTCCGACAGGATGGCGAAAGGGATTCGAAAGATTTCGAGTTTTCCCTTTAGTAGTATCGGAAGATGCCTTTCATATCTTCTGGCATTATCTTCCAGTGATTATTATTTCGGACTTCATTGCTGCGATCTTGGATAAGAGACTTATAGCGTCATTGGACTCGGATTTTTCGATCGGTTCAGGGACATTGTCCCTGACTTACCGACGCAGTCCAATATTGTCATTACAACATGTGTTTTATTTTTCGACGCTATATATATATATATATACAAGCCTGCTACTAAGCATGATAGTTTAGTTTCTTGTCCGCGTTGCTCATTTCTGCCATTTTATCATTTATACAAATAGTTTATTTTGGCAGAGCAGGGCATACCGAGAGTTCATATGCGTCTAGACGGTGTGATTAAAGACTGCATATATTCTTTTTCGCCGTTTATGTCTTTTCCAATTTCAATGTTGGGAACGACATTATGTATAGTAGACTTAACTTAGACGCTTTATTATACGTAATCCACCTTACTGAGGCGTTATCATTACGTCTTCAAGAAAAGATTTACGGGATATTATTCTCAATGTAATTTCTTTTGAGGGCAGTAGTTTGTTCACGTATAACTCCGCCCTTCAGTGGCTGATTGGAGTTAGTTAGACGTGACGCAGCCCTAGCTACATCCACACGCGTGGATAGTAAGGTTAAGAACTCTCTCAGAGTCGCTTCGTTCTCGGAGGAGCTTCTCTTCGACGGCAACTTTTCGGCAATCCATGAATTGCTCGATTTAAACGTTCTCTTGTCTATCTAGTGTTACAAGAGATTCAGACTGGGGCAAACATTCGATGGTTGACTCAGAGAGTGCCGCCGCAATTGCCGGACCCGAGTGTGGCTGTTATGACGGTTGCCAGTCAAACAGATTGGGATATAATACTGATCCCTACGGATTCGAAGTGCCAGGGTCTTTGGGTTCCGCAGTCTTTTAGCAATCAGTTTAACTTCCGCGGAATAATGTTTTTTAGGCTTGCTTTATGTCATTGCATGAACATTATTCAGAAACGCATGCCCAAATTCCTGTCCTTTAATTTGACAGTAGTGGCGTATCTCCGGAACCAGGGAGGCACTCTTTCGTTTCCGTTATTCAATTTAATGGAAAGAATCCGTCTGTTGGTTATAGTACACCAAGTTCAGTTTTGGTCCGTCATATTCCGGGTCGTCTGATTGTTTTATCGGACTCCCGTTCTCTTACAGGTCGCTTGTTGCTGTCAGAATGGACTCTCAACAAACAAGTATTCAATCAGATTTGCTATCTATGGGAGCGCCCAATGATGATTTATTTATGACACAGCTTGCTAATCAATTGCAGACGTATGTGTTGGCTTGTCCAGATCTCTGAGCTAATATTGTTAACGCTCTATTGATCTATAGGACGGAATGATAGGATACGCGTATCCTCCGGCGCTGTTGTTTTAGCAGGTATTGCTAAGATAAACAACCACAATACATTTCTGTTGATAGCATCTCTATCTTCACAGAGATCATGAGTAATTTACTCTCTTGTCTACTGTGGGTCTTAACGTGAAATCTTCCTCTATGTGAGGATCTTTTTCACTGGGTAAATCGTGTCATCTTTATCACAACCAGCAAGGTCGCAACCTTCATGTATTCCGTTGTGTGGTCCGTATTGCATTGTAAGCACTGTACTGGACGAGCTTTGGACGCGATTTCTTACTATAGGAGATCCTCTTCTTCGCTATTCTATGCGGCTAAAGTGGAGGCTCTTCCGTCGTGGTGTAGGGATCATTATGTTCATATTGTTGATCCCTCCATACTACTCATTGCTATTTTTTTAGTATACTTGTTTCACAAGATCTACTGCAGCCTGTTATTATTTAGGTTATAGGTTTATGTTACCTCATACCTATGCACTCTACGATAGTTTACAATTGAGTCTTTTGTCTCTTTATCTAAGTCAGTTAGTAACTTTTTGATAAATAGACTTAGAATCTTTAGATTAAATTCCTATACGGATTTTAACTTCGGTTCTTATTTAGCTAAGTAATCATTTGAGCCTCTGGAAACAGTAGTTTTCAAATTCTGACCTTTTAGACAGTAATTCTGTTGGTTTCTCTTTTACTGTAGAGTCAGTGAGTTTCGATGGATGATTTTCACTTTCATAGTTTCGGAATCAATACTTCCGTTACTATTTAGGTTGGATTGTTGCATAAGAGTTAGGCTCCTATTATCCGGAACCTATTATTTTAAGGTCCTTCCGTCTTCGTATGGGCATAGGCCTTTACTCTTTCCGGGTACAGTTTATGTATTTATAAACAGATATCTGTTTATTACAAAGGGCGTAAGCTTCTTCTGTCTTTGATGTCTAGTAGAAGGACGTTACACTCCATTTTATTGTTAATGGATTCTATTAACTATCGGTACTGCTTATGGTATATCATTGACTTAGCAGTTGTGCTTAAGATTTCGGCTCATGAAGTAAGAGTTCTTCTACTTCTTGGGCTTACATTAATAGTGTCGCTATTATAGATTTTTGAAGGCCGCTCATTGCGCTCAGCCATCCACATTCATGAATTTTATCTTAGAAATATCGAGTCCATTTCTGGAGGCCTCTATTGTTAGGTCTATTATCTACTGCTCAGAATGTCATTCACTTAACAGTTGCTACTATAGCTAGGTAGGCTGTCTGTTTCGGCAGTGTCTCCGTTCTGCTGCCCTCTTCGCTCTGGGCTATTTGACCCAGGGCAAGAAAAAGGGGGGGGGGAGGGTGTTCCCTTGGGTCTCCTGTTTTACTATGAAAACAAGGGGATACCTCCTCCGGAGTTAGTAATTCTGAGCTGTTATTGGGATGGTTGTTTAGTGAGAAGTTTAGGTTTTTAAAATTCATTCAAGTCTTAGTTTTTAAAGTATAGCTTTTGAATATTGCATATGTCAACGGACATGATTATGCAATCCTCAGACACTTTTAGGAGTATAAGAGTCTCTATTCTCTAGACTTACTTTATTTATTGGCTTACTTTAAAAATTATTAGTATAAGGATTATATTGGATATTAATAGAGTACATGGATGTATGAAGCTCAATTTTGGAAGGTGTTGTATCTTTCTAATTTATCATAAATAAGAAAGATACATGTAAGGCCTATTACTTCTTTTTCCCTACAGGGGATGACTCTATTTTATTTTATTGAGCGTATTCCATTTTGCTCTATGTCCTTGGCCCTCCAGCCTTTTTACTATTCAGCTATGTCTGGGTCATTGGTACAGTATAAAAATGTTAAAAAATTTATAGTAATTTATATATTTTTTATACTTACCAATGACCCAGACGGGGATGGCCCTCCCAGGAGTTGGGAACTCTTGCCTCCCCGCTGAGTACATAGCGCTTACCAGGCACTGGTTATTAGAATGATTAATGGCGCCAATTTTGGAACGTCCTTGACACTGCACATGCGCAGTAGGGGCAAAGTGTGGAGGGCCTTTCAGGACATGTTTTCTTTAGTTTTAGATGCAAATTTTGGGGATTGGGGGGCAAAATTTGTGTTTGGCCCTATATTTTAAGAGTTAGCACCAGCTATGTCTGGGTCATTGGTAAGTATAAAAAATATATAAATTACTATAAATTTTTTAACTTTTTGACATGCACTTATAACTAAACAGAATCTAGATTAAGCTAGATTTGGAACTGTTTTGGATTGTATTTTTTAAATAGACTTAAGTTAAAAGTGGCTTTATCTTTTATTGCACACCTCTTCTATGAAATTTCCATCAACTGCAACACTAAACCATGCGGAAAATGAAAATCTGTTCAGCACACATGTGCAGAACGAAAATCATTGACGGAATATTTCTGGGCGATCACGTCATCTCTCAAAACTTAACATAACCCTGCCTACTTGGAATTTCCATTTGACCTATAATCATGGAAGCCATGCAGTTTATAGGAATCGATTGCATTCTAATAAGCAATCACAAAGACAAAAAAACAAATAAAACATCTTTGTGTATAGAATTACTTGTAAAGTTTAGAAAGGAGAGTTCAAACCAATCATTATTAGCTGTATAATAATAACAAATTGAATAGAACTAGCTTAAATATACATGTACTACAATATTAAAAACATACGTACACCACATGTTTGGCCCATATATAATCTGCCCGAGGGAATGCCCCTAAAATCACAGATGTGTTTGGAAACATGAACAGACGATTGATCACCCGGAACTTAACTGATTGCAAAATAACTTGTTGATAGCTGTCAAATGAATTGCTGAATGTCCTTCTAAAAATGTTTTTATAGACATGAAGGCTTGTAATAAACACAGAACAACGTGTGTGTGTGAATGGGTTAATTGATATGGCACTTGTGCCATCGCGAAAGGATAAATGGCCTCTCGTTTTATCCTTCCGTGCTGACACTCATGCCATTTTGATTAGCCTATTCACACATGCACAGGCATGCTGTTCTGTGTATTCACAGCAGGTTCAGTGTTGGAAGTTGTAGGTCAGAGCTCTTAAGAATGATTTTTATCCCCTATCAATAGTGGGAGGGGATAAAGTAACAGGCTAAAGAAAGTCTGTCAAAATATTTTTCCTAAATTTAATATATAACTTTTTGCAATAATATCATGAATTGGTTTGCAAAACAGCTGTATCCAGGTATTTATTCAAGAGTTATTGCCTTTAATGGATTCCGAATTTCTTGTCATACTTTACCATTTCTTATCATCACATTGCAAAGAAAACTTTCAGTACTTTTTCTCAAATTTAGTATATTGCTTTTGGTGACAATATCATGAGGGGATTGCGAACCAGCAGTGTTCGAGTATTTCTTTCAAGAACTTTTGCCCTTATTGGTGAGTACCATTAGGCACTGTCCAATATTACAAACACTAATGTTGCACTCTACCATCAAGAACTGATATAATTTACTAATGGATTTGATACCAATAGAAGCTTAAGGCCTAAAAAAGTTAAAAATCTGTTTCTCAAGTCCTCCCTCATGGTCCTTTTGGCTGCCGCATGCTCTCTTTTTATAACCAATACAAACTTAAAAAATTAAAAATTAAATGGTTTATGTCTGATATTTTACCCAAGTTAATAAAATTGGTAAATTTGTCCCTTGAGGACATCAAGGCTTTGCAATGCTTTAGCATTGCAAAGCCTTCTTGCTCTCAAGAGACGAAATACACCACCACTGATGCTATTCTGTAGATTATGAGGTCTAAAACATAAAACAAACTAAGAACATGAACTTTTGATGGCAAAGAAATAATTATCAAAATAAAAAAATGAAATAAAAAACCGCCCAACCACATGCAAATTTACAAAAAATTGGGCTTAGAAATAGAAAATCTACATTGTGGGGCCTAATGAGAATATTTTGAATTCTTACAGAAACAAATCCAGGAAAAGGTCACCAAGTGCTAAATCAAAAGAATCTACAATAACATCAACATCATACACAACAATAAATTCTATCAGTGAATCAACAGACACAACGCAAGATGATTCTCCAATTTCTTCAGCACGTCCACCGAATCCTACACCAACTTCATCTCGCAGACAGTTAATAATTAACTCTATTTCGGAGCCACCAAAAGAGGAAGTGGTCATAAGTGAAAGCACTCAGACAAATGATTCTGTTGGAATACAGACAGAAAGACGATTACTGGAAAATTATGATCATGTAAGTATTGCCCAACGCTTTGTCGTGTGTAATGATCAAATCTAGCCAGTACTATTCACAAAAAGTGCCATTTTGATTTATATAAGAAATATTGGCCATGTGAAGCAGCCATGACAAGATTTGATAAAAAATTCATCTAAATTTAACTCAAGCGATCATTGGTGAAAAAATCCATTCAATTTGTAAGTGTAATATTGGATTAACCCTTTACCTAACATGGAAAGCAGACGACACTTGCAAAAAAAATTCTTGAATAACTAATTTTTTTCATTTTTTGTCTCAAAAACATAGGTTATGACCCCTCGTTGGAACAAGCTCATTCCAACGAGGGGTCATAACCCTTTACCCAACGCAGACGATTTCAAAATTCATTATTTTAAATATCATTTTTTTAAAATGTTTTAAAAAAATTTCAATAAAACCATATCATGTGACCCCTCTTTGGAACGAGTTCAACGAGCTTGTTCCAAAGAGGAGGATCACATGATATGATTTTGTTGAAATTTTTCGAAAAATAATATTTTTTCAGCAGCTGTATTTGCATATTACGTGGGCAGATGTGGGCGATTCATTGGGTAAAGGGATAACCTATGTTTTTGAGACAAAAAATGAAAAAAATAATGTAAATTAATTGGCGATTTTTTAGAATAGCGCTGGCCGGTTTTGGCCGTTATGTCGGGTAAAGGGTTAAATATGCCCAGTTTATACTTATTTCAGTGGCAAGCAAAATCGTGTCCTGGGACGGAATATCCATCAGCAGCGTGCAAGGAGTTAACTAAGAATTTAACTAATTATATCTTGTTTGACAGAGCTCACCATGCTCTGCCAAGCAAGGTATATATAGTTGAATATCAAACTGTATTATGGGAAATATTTGCTGCTGAAAACTTTATCCCTTTGACTTCAGAGTGCAGAAGGTTAAATTTACTGTATACTTCCATTGCTTCTATGGTAGCAATGATAGTTCACAGTGGTTTTAAACATTCCATTCACACTTTCATTCAAGTTGATGATTCCACTAACAATGTGAAGGGAGGCAAAGTGAAATGGACATCAAGACTGAATAGCGGCAGGTAAATTTATTATTTATTTATTTATTTATTGGGGTTTGACAACACTTTCGACAGCCAGGGTCACCTTGTGTCGGACAGTTTTACAGGCGGAGGAAGCCGGTGTACCCAGAGCGAACCACAGAGCAGTGGCAAGCAACTGCCAGACTCCTCAATGTACTAACTCCACACAAGCAGGGTTAGCATTGGTTGAAGACAAGTGCAGCATCAATGTGCTGTATGTAGTACACAGTGTCACCATGCTCCCAAGTGGGCAATCAGGATTAAGTGCCAAAGGACACAACACAGTTACCCCTGGCGGGGATTGAACCACAGACCTTTTGGTTTGAAGTCCAATTCCATAACTGCACTCCCAAGCAGATAAATGAAACAAAATTCCTTGAAAAATATTTTTTTGTTAATTGCTGGGCTTATTTTGTTCAAACTATATATATGTTTAAGCTGTGGAATTTTCAAGGTTAAATAAATAAATGAATGACTTGTATTTTTAAACACCAAAAGGCAATGAAAATAATTTTTGATGTTGATTCTTGCCAGTGGGAACACCTGGAAGTGATGCAGTGCTTGTTTACTTTGGTAAACCAGGTCTGTTTTACTGGTAAAATAGGACCCGGTCACCAATGCCTGAGATGGTAGTTCTCTAAAATGGGTTTACACGATTGGGCTAGACTTCACTTCATATCCATATTGTGGTCACGATTAGCCATTGTGTAGAAATATGTGACCTTAAACACCAATATATAAATAAATAAACAAATAAACATAGATCCTGGAAAGTGCTGGAATATTCTCAAGAGACATCCTGTATTTTTCCTTTCACGTGTTTACAAACTCTGAGAGTCCCTTTCTAATGCAATATAGGAGGGGCTTGACGCAGAACTGATATTTTAACCCTCTCAACCTATTTTGCAATCCTTTTTTCATAACAAAAATAGTAAGATTCCATGACAAGGTGGCAGAATACACAACAATTCATTTAAGAGGCCAGTAACGATTTAATCCCCAGATCTGGATTAACTTATTACTGAACCTTCCACTGAATACAAAATAGATGCTCCCACTTTGCTGTAAATTATATTCTTCATTACACACCCATTTAACCCTTTACCCAACACACAGGATATCAAAATTTAGTATTTATTTTATTATTATTTTTCGTATTTTTAAAAAATTAAAAAAATTTCAACAAAACCATATCATGTGACCCCTCATTGGAATGAGCTTGACAAGCTCATTCCAGTGAGGGGTCACATGATCTGGCTGTGTTGAAACTTTTCAGCTGCACAATTCGTAAAGGATTAAGAGCTCAGTGTTAAAAAGGTTAATTTATTAAGCTCATGAGATTGTTTTTGAAAGCTGTTGATGCATTATTTTTCAGGTTCCTTTTCTTGATCCAAATCCGTGGGTAAGAAGTGTGTTGAAGAAACATAACAGCCAGAGCTCCAGATAAAATATATAGAAGATTTAACCCCTAGCACCCTAATAGTGGAACATAATTTTCTCAAATCACTCTGTTTTTCTCTTGTTTAACTATATGAATTTAACAAATTATATCTTGTTTGACAGAGCTTACTGAGCTCTGTCAAACAAGGTATATTTGGTTAAATATAAAACTGCCTTATGGGAAATATTTGCTGTTGAAAACTTTACCTTTTTGACATCATAGTGCTGAGGGTTAAAACATATTTAGTGAATTGCAATGAAAATTTCAAGTGCACAAATATGCAAAATATAATTCACACATATGAATATGCTGTCATTTCTAAAATGAACACACCCATTTCTATAATCACAGGTTGGGGCACAGGTGAGTAGTCAAAAAAAAATGTTTGATAACTTTTTGTTATCAGACGCCATTTTTCGACTTACCCCAGTAACATGTGCCGAGAACTTGTGTTGAAAACACTTAATCTGACATCATGTCACAGCATTGCAGAAGGCAAATTATTGTTGAAGTTTTAAAAATTTATTCTATTATATTTGTATAAGATAACAAGAAATCTCAAACAAATATTTTTATCTATTTATTGTCATGATAGATGTTAGAAGTGACACAAATTATGCCATAAGTTTAGATCAATAACACTGCCTAATTTGGGCGATTGGTTCATTAAATTTCAATTAAAACATATTTTAATTTGAAATTAAACATTGCAATGCATGTAATAAACAGACTACCTACTGTTTTTAAATATTAGGTGCCAGAATTATCTCATTCATGGCTGCAAGGCAATCTTAAGTTTTCATGAGTGGTTGAAAGCTACTTATAAAAACTTATAATTCCACACAGCCCCCTCCCCCCTCTCCTGCCCCTTAATTTAATTCTGATATCTACTTAAGAAACAGTTGGTATGGCCTAAAAAAGTTAAAAATCTGTTTCTCAGGCCCTCCCGCATGGTCCTTTTGGCTGCCGTATCCTCTCTTTTTATAACCAATGCAAACTTAAAAAATTAAAAAATTAAATAGTTTATGTCTGATATTTTACCCAAGTTAATAAAATTGATAAATTTGTCTCTTGAATGCAACAAGGCTTTCCAATGCCTAAAATAAAAAACCACCTGCCCACATGCAATTTTACCAAAAAAAATGGCCTGAGAAACAGAAGATCTATTGTGTGGAGCCAATTCTCTATTTACAATAGTTTACAAGAGATAAAATACACATTGCAAAAAAGTCGAGATGTTAAAACCAATTTTTATCTGGAGCTCTATACAGCTGACTGAGTTATTATTTCTGCTAAACCAAATTATACTTTGCTTGTTTCTTACTAACTATCAAAGACTTATTTCTTTGAAAATTTGTTGATCTTCTACTTTCCAGGATTGCATTTAGAAATTCATTGGGAATATCTAGGCTGACATTACTTTGCTTTATAATATAGTACGGCTGCCATGGACTGGTCACTTTCCGCGGGTTGTCAATATTTCCATGGACGTAATAATATTAGATTCTATACTAATTATAGGAATAATCTTCAAAAATGTAATTGATGAAGCACCGGGTACAATCCGGTGCTTCATTAATTAAAATTTTGCTGATATTTATTTTTATTACATGCAAACACATGCATTGATATCACTGCCCATGCCTTGATTATGACCAGTCCATGGCAACTGTGCTGTACCTCAACTCTCATTGAGATCGAGTCTGTATATATATGATATTGAATTAAAAAAAAAATCATATTGTTCCTGATCATCAGTTCACATGTAATATGCTTCCAAGAGGTACGTAATCATGTCTCATAAATCAAAAGTTCATCTTAATATGTTACTATTGCCCACTCTTACAAGGAAATGTTTTCTTGTTAACCCTTTACCCAACGCAGACGATTTCAAAATTTATTATTTTAAATATCATTTTTAAAATTTTTTCAAAACATTTCAACAAAACCGTATCATGTGACCCCTCTTTGGAACAAGCTTGTTCCAAATAGGGGGGGTCACATGATATGTTTTTGTTGAAATTTTTCAAAAAATAATATTTTTTCAGCTGCTGAATTTGCATATTATGCGGGTGGATGCGGGAAATTCATTGGGTAAAGGGTTAATCTGCAGTCTTGTCTCCTCAAATGACAAATCTCTTGATAAAATATGTACCATGTAAAAAATATAATATGAATTTCATGTTTATCTCATCTCATATTTATGAAACTTGCCCCAAATATTCCATGGAAAATTCTCAGACTTATTTTATGAATACATCTATTGTTCCATCTTCTATATACATTGAAAAAAACAAAGAAATATCCGTTCAAAGATAATCTACCCCAAACAATTTACTGATGAATTTTCCACAATTAAAAAACCGACTTAAAAGTCCTTTCTGTTCATGCCATATGGTTGTAGCGTTGTAAGCTCATATATCCACTGAATCTCCCTGTGTCGTCGTCATTCCGTCGCATTTGGATCTTCCAGGTCGGAGTTTAGTACCTCTATAATGCGGTAACGTAGATGTGACAAGGCGTGAGGATGTGCATTGAAATGAATTGCTACAGGAGTGTCGCGGTTATGTCTGATATCGGCCTGGTGTTCCTTTATGCGTAGTTGGAACTGTCGTTTCGTTTCACCCACATATTGTTTTTTGCAAAGGGTGCATGTTATAAGGTAGACACAGTTTCGAGTCCGACAATTGGTTTTGCCGGGGCCCTTGTAGCGTTTAGATGTATAAAATCTGTTGTTGGCTTTTTCGTTTTCTAGAAAGCCAATACGTTTGTCATTTGTGTGGGTTAGTGCTCTCCGATATCTCATACTTATGGTGTTGATTGATTGGTCCAGGGCCAGTCCTTGATCCGGTATGGTTTGCTGGATAAACTTACGCCTTTCGTCGGTAACTAGGGGGGAGATATTGTCCAATTCAAGTTGGACTTGTGCCTTGGTGGCTAATAGTATCTCCCCAGTGGCCCTAACCAAAATGTCCTGTAGCTGGATCTTCAGGGTGTCAGGGCGGGCCCCTCGTGATGTTGGTATAGTTGGTCTGAGGCCCGTCGGACACAGGTTTCGTTCGATACATGTATTTAGGAATTGGGCCTCTAAGTCTAGCCTTAATTGTTTTAGGGCTAGATTTCTCACTATCCTGTAGGCGGCTCGATTGTCTTGGTTGATCCTGGTAGGTGTTTCGGCACGGCCATCCGAGTCCAGCCTACGTCTCTTGCCTCTTTGTTCTTCCTCTTCATGCTCCATAATGACTGTGGTGTTTGAGTCTGAGGTGATGGTTAGGTTATCTAGGGAGTTAGATGCCGTGGATGTGCTTGCCATAACTGTCCTATAGGTCTGAAGTAATTAATATAATTTGTAAACTGACTAAAAAGTCCGAGAGGGCCTATAGGATAAGTAATCCCTCTATTATTGCCTGACCGGTTTCGATCGATTGGTGATCTTCATCAGAGGCGTTGGGCTCAATGTCCTCTGTCCTTATATACAGTTTGTTGGCGAATGACTTGGCGAATGCACTTGGTAGATGCGCTTGGCGAATGACGTGGCGAATGCATTGGCGAATTAGAGTTGTCTATTGTATATCTTTATGCAGATAATTTGCTTTAGAGTTCTTGATTGAGAAAATCTGTTTATTTGGATAATCTTTTATGTTGCTTGTCTCTAACTTTGTGCATATAATCATCAACTCCTGTTTGTTTTTATATAACTGACTATTTTACTTCTAATATAAATGTCCCCCTCCATCTTTATGTATATTAGTATCTATATTGTTTCAAACAATACTGTCAGTGGTTCTCAAGTGTGTGAGCCTGTAGGAGCTTTGCCTCTCACCCTGTCCTCTGCTGATGAGGATAAGGTTGGGTGGCAAAAATGCCTTTCAGTTGTTCTCCAATAAGGGGATCACAGTTGCAAGGCTTCTGAAAAATTTATCTTTTGATTGCCTTTAAGACTGTGTAATGAAATTTCGACTGAAATTGTGCACAAAATGTAATTAAATATTCTCCCACCAGTGGGAGGGGGAGGGGCGAGTGGGAATGACCTCCAACTGACCTGGTTCAGATTGATATCTACCTGTATTGCATGCCTAGTTGATCATTCCAGTCAGATTATTTTTGCCAGAATTCTTCCCCTTTTCAATTTGAAACAGCAGGCCCTGCATTGGCCTGAATTTTGTCTGGAGATTTTCTCAGTTGCTTATGGATTGGTTCCTTTGAAACTTGGTATGTGTGTTCACTACCATTGGAACCTGTGCAACTGCAGTTATAGTTTCGATCAGACTTTTTTTTACTAGAGTTATGCACCTTTTCATATTAGAATGCCTGAATTTGTGCAGAGATTTTCTCAGAAGTTTATAGATCAATTCGTTTAAAACTTGGTATGGATGTTCACTACTATGGGAACCATATGCCCCTTTTCATCTTCGAATAATCATGGCAGTGGGGGTATGGACTGGCCCATCTGTAGTGATGTGAATGAAATGCTTTGACACAAAACAGTGTCAAGAATGAAAGTGATCAACCTACCAAAGGTGATAATTTTCTTAAAAAAATGTCAGCATCATTCACTTAATTCAAACTTAACCCATTACCCAACGCAGATGATATAAAAATTTATTATTTCAAATATCATTTTTTCAAATTATTCAAAAAATTTCAACAAAACCATATCATGTGACCCCTCATTGGAACGAGCTCGATGAGCTCGTTCCAACGAGGGGTCACATGAGATGGTTTTGTTGAAATTTTTTGAGAAATAATGTTTTTTCAACTGCTGAATTTGCATATTACGCGGGCTGATGCGGCCGATTCGTTGGCTAAAGGGTTAACCATGGTATAAATGTAAAACACAACTCGGGTAGAGTGCAGGGACAGTGCAGGGACAGGAATCAGTGACCCCTGGTGGAATTTCTCATGTATTTGACATGGGCCTTCAGCACCCATGAAATTGATGAAAAACGCCACCTCAGTTTGTTGATTCCAGTCCCCTACTCCACCTTCATGATGTTCAGTCTTAGTCAACAACTGACTCAAAATAATACAGTTGATGGAAGTTGTTTTTTTATAAATCAAAATGGTATTATATCTCTGCACACTGATGTCAAAATACCAAATTTTCATGGAGCAATTTTTCGCCGTAATCCAAGTGGGAATTTAACCAATTCAATTATGCTCAGGGAGCTCTGTCAGACAAAATTTAATTTGTTAACCCTTAACTGGTAGAGTGCTGGAAGCCCCAAAATGGACTTTGCTAAAAAGCACTGGTAATGGCCCTATCTATTATTCTCCACTGAAGATAGTTTCCTTTTGGATCTGGTATAATTTAGATATTGTGCACAACAAATTGGTCTGTTACATTTGATTGGATAGTGCCTTCAGGCACTATCCATTCAAATGCAACAGAGCAATTTATGATGAACACAATTTTGTAGTCAGGAAAACGTAGCACTCTACCAGTTAATGACCTATTATCAACTTTTATGACCTCAGAACAGGTGCCCTTAACATGCCATCATGAGGAGGTCCTGGTGACATCTGACAAATTAGGTATGCAGTGGTTTCTAGTCCAGTCTTGGCTGCCTAACAAGGCAGCCAAGACTTGACTAGAAATTACTGCTAAGCCACTGTGGGCTGGTGGGAATTTAGGACACTTGTCCAGTCCCTTCATGGTTAAACTCCTAGTTGCATTAAAGGAACCTTTTACAGCTTGAAACGGTGATATTACAGCATCAGTGTGCAGAGGGTTAATCAAATAAGAGACTACAGCTATACTACACAAAAAGTGTCAAATAACTGAAAAATGAAACAATAATGAAAAGCAATATATCTCGTGAAAGCAAATTCATTTATTGACAAATTTCCTTCGAAGTGAAGTAGTGCTTGCTTACTTTAATCCAGGAACCAATGCTTTGGGCAGAAGTCCTTTAAAATGGCCAATATGGGTATAAACAATTAGCTAAACTTGACTTTATCTTCATGTTGTGTCATGATTAGTCATTCTGCAGAAATATGTGACCTTAACCCTTTACCCAAGGTAACGGCCAAAACCGGCCAGCGCTATTCTCAAAAATCGCCAATTAATTTTCAAAATATTTTCATTTTTTGTCTCAAAAACATAGGTTATGACCCCTCGTTGGAACGAGCTCGTCGAGCTCATTCCAACGAGGGGTCATAACCTATGTTTTTGAGACAAAAAATGAAAAAAATTAGTTATTTAAGAATTTTTTTTGGAAGTGTCGTCTGCTTTTCATGTTAGGTAAAGGGTTAAACACTAGTAAATAAATAAATAAATTGACAAATCAATGCTCGTTTTATAGGTATCGCTGCAGTAAATATTTGAATTAGAGTTACCCACCTTGAAATGTCGCAGTTGGAAATGATGCAATCTCTAAAAATAAGCAGCCTTGGGAAGATATATTGTTTCAATAAACATTTGAAACTTTCTAATGACATCTTGCATTATTGTTGAACATTGCAGATGAATAAAGAGGGTGATTTGATGAAATTTGGACCTAAAAAATACAAATGACTTTTAGTGTGGTTTTGTTGGGAATTCCCTGAAAAATATGTGCATATGACCGGTACTTCCCTTCCGGTCAGGTTTTCTCTTTTATTTGTTGCATGACCCCCTGTTTTTAAGTCAGAAAAAGTTGTCTGAAAGGCTATACTTGACAAAGATATTTGAATGCCAAAATTAAAGTAATGCGATCATAATTTTTTTCGCTTGAATATTATAATGGTCACCTATGGGAAAATATTTACTGCTCTGATACCTTCAGACAGATTCATTGAAAAGTGTCTATGCTCTCTATCACCTGTTGTGTGCATGAGTCCTTTCCAAAAGTGTCCCCGAATTCATCAACAAATGATATACAGAGATGTTACAGAGCTGTGATCATAAAAGTGGATAGTTTTTTGATCGTACAGTGGAGCCCACGTAATTGGATATCTCTTAACTGAATAACCCTGTTAATTGAATATAATTTTCTTTTCTAACACAAAACCATATACCATACCTCCAGTACAAATTTGACCTGTTAATCGAATATATGTTATAGAATAAACTCCTGTTAATTGAATAAAAAATCTTGTAACCTGTTGAGAAATTACCCAGACTCTCACATGTTTTCCTTTGTTTATAGACCTATTTGGCCTCAGTACATCCAATACAGGCATTTAATCTATTACATCTTGTTTGACAGAACTCTTGGAGCTCTTTCAAACTAGATATAATAGAATAAATGCTAAGTTTATCTCTAGAATACAGGAAAGTGACACAATCCCTGTTAATTGAATACTCCTGTTAATTGAATAATTTTCTTTGGCAAAGTGGTTATTCAGTTTACAGGGTTCCACTGTATTGTGATCTGGTTATGACATGCTAACTTTCAACAGTGGGTTGAGATTTTATAAATGAAATACGGTGGAACCCACTTAATTGGACAGCTCTTATTTGAATAACCTTGTTAATTGAATATTATTTTCAAACACCAAACTGTTTTGCATACCATCAGTACAAATTTGACTTGTAAATTGCATATAGGTTATAGAGTAAACTCCTGTTAATTGTATAAAAATCTTGTTAAATGTCAAGAAATTACCCAGGCAGTCACCAAATTCCCTTTGTTTACAGACCTATTTGGCATTAGTACATCTAATACAGGTATTTTCCCCGTGGGAACCCCGGGAAATGAAGCAGTGCTTGTTTATTGTGGTAAACAAGCTCTTTTTCACTGGTAAAATAGGACCCAGTCACAAATGCTTGGGGGCGAGTCCTCTAAAATAGGCAACATGGGGTATAAACGATTGACTCGCCTGACTTTATCTCCATGTTGTGGTCATGATTAGCCATTGTGCAAAAGTATGTGACCTTAAACACCAATAAATAAATAAAGAAATAATAGAGGTATTTAACCTTTTATATATTGTTTGACAGATATAAATGCTCAGTTTATCTCTAGAATACCGAAAGTGGCCAAATCCCTTTTAACTGAATAGTGAATACTCATGTTGATTGAATTGAATAATTTTCATTGACAAAGAGGCTATTCAGTTAACAGGGTACCACTGTACTTTGAAATCAAGACCACATCAAGAAAACAAATGAAAATGGCAAATGAAATTCAGTGTTCTCATATTTTCTTTTTGACAGGTAAAGTTCTACACTGCTGATGGAAGATGAGTGGACATGGAATATTTGCCGTATCACAGCCCAGTCACAAGACAATTGAGATTCCCTGTCCACTTTTGTAATCACAATACCATATTATCCCCATTCTGGATTGGTTATAAAAATTATATTTTATCTCATGACTGTCGGAGGAGTGCTTTGAAAGGACCATTTTCTTATAAATATTCATAAAGTGATAAATATTCATAAATTTTTATTTTTTTGTAGGGCCCTGGAAAACTCAAATTTCAAGTCAAATTGAATAAGTCAGAGAATTTCGAATCATATCTCAAATTGAATCTGAACCAACGTTCTTCAAACTGTAGATCTTGCATCTTCTCAGAACTGTTAATATGGTCAGACTCTACTAAAGTATTGTATTTCTTGACAACTCATGGTGGTACTGTATACTAAAGTATACTGCATGTCAATGGTGCACTAGTCTTCAACCAATGCTAACCCTGCCTGTGTGGAGTTAGTACATTTAGGAGTCTGACAGTTGCCCGTTGATGCTTCCGAGGAGACACTTACAGTAAAACCTGTCTTGAGAGACCACTGTCTTGAGAGACCACCTGTCTTGAGAGACCACATCTGCCAGGCACCGATTGGTTTTACTCTATAATGGACCTGCTATGGGAGACCACCTGTCTTGAGAGACCACTGTAACCTGGTACCAACTTGTATTTTTATGCCATAATTGACCTGTCTTGAGAGACCGCCCCTTTGAAGACTGAAACCATGACAAAAACTTCTTACCTTTTCTGGAATTGGAAAATCCATTGTGTTATACTAACACAATTAAAAGTATTAAAACCTCTTAATTGGGTTTCAATTGCTAACTCATTAAAGATTGAGATGTTTATATAAGACCCCTGTGAAAAGATTAGGATTATTGCTGAATAAACAATTTCATACATACCTGAAATGTGACAGATAGGAAAAAAAATAAATTTGTGTTGAAAATCTTTTTGTAACAAATTGAAATGGACTGTTATAAAAATTATAAAAATAAATTAGTGTTGAAAATCTTCAATGAAGATTTTCAACACTAATTTATTTTTATAATTTTTATAACAGTCCATATCAATTTGTTACAAAAACTTCATAAAAAAGAACAACTACAAAGTAATTACAAAAATCCATTCTTCTCTATTTCTGAAGTTTGTGGTTGGCTATTCACTGACTTGAGAAAACCTGAAACCTGTTTTGACAGACCGCCTGTCTTGAGAGACCACTTTTCTGTGGCCCAAAGGGCGGTCTCTCAAGACAGGTTCTACTGTAGTAGGATTTTGAGAACATCTGGATGATCAATCTAGAATTGGAATAATATACGTATCTTGATGATTCAAAAAATTCCTGAATCGGTCTGACTCCAGTTGAATTGAATCTTCATGACAATTTCAAATCTAATCAAATTTCAGATTGCAGGCCCTAATTTTTCTTTGTTTACAACATTCTGATAACAAATCATAAATAGTTTTTGAAGAATTTGTCAAGGATAGATTTATAGTGTCATCATTTTAATATTTTTTTTCACAGAATGAAGATGAAGTTAAGGAAGGCCCATGGGGAGAATATCAGATTTATGTGAGAACAGGTAACAGAATTGGTGCTAGTACTAATACAGATGTGAAGATAACATTATATGGTGAAAAGGGAAGAACAAAAGAATTTACGTTGCCTGATTCTAAGATAAATAAAATTAAATTCCAAAGAGGAAAGGTAATTAATGCATCATTTTTAGTGGAAGTATTTTTTATATTGTTCATTCAGCTAACACATCTTTCATTGATTCATCCCTCAGGCAGTGGCTTTCTATGAGGAAATTATGATGAAAATTTGTTGCTTGTGTATAAAGGCCATTTACCAACCAGCCTGGTTGGTCCGGATCTCTTAGTCTCATGGTAAATCGGTCGCTTTGTGTGCTAAAGTCGACGGTTCAAACCCCGGCTCCCGCACTTATCTCTCCTCCTGTTACATTTGGGGGCTCGTCCAATCCTCAGTAGTAGGTGGCACTGCGGGTGTTTCAACCGCTCTGAGGGAGGAACCTGGGTGAGATTCACATGTGGTGAATCTCAAAAGAAGGGGAGATTAGTGTAGCGGTCGAGGTATAAAGGCCATTTACCAACCAGCCTGGTTGGTCCGGATCTCTTAGCTTCGTGGTAAATCGGTCGCTTTGTGTGCTAGAGGTCGACGGTTCGAACCCCGGCTCCTGCACTTATCTCTCCTCCTGTTACACTTGAAATTTTGGTAGTTTGACATCAGGGTGGAGGGGTCTAATGTAAGTCTTATTACTTAGTCTATAAGTCCCTATTAAATAAAGTAATCTCAAATTAATATTTCAATGTATAGAATCCTAAAATGCTACTTTTGAAATATACCACTGTGCTCTTTCAGACAAGATTGAATAGGTTAAATTTCTAATTGTATTGTGGGAAAAAATTTGTTTCTTTGTTATTTTGACATCAGTGTGGAGAGGGTTAATGTAAGTCATGGTACTTGGCTTGTAAGTACCCATTAACCCTTTACTCAACACAGACGATATCAAAATTTATTATTTTAAATAACATTTTTTTAAATTTTTCAAAAAATTTCAACAAAACCATATCATGTGACCCCTCTTTGGAATGAGCTCGTTCCAAAGAGGGGTCACATGATATAGTTTTGTTGAAATTTTTTGAAAAGTAATATTTTTTCAACTGCAGAATTTGCATATTACGTGGGCGGATGAGGGCGATTCATTGGGAAAAGGGTTAACGTAATCGCAAAATAAAATTTTGATACATAGAATCTCAAAATGCTGCTTTTGAAATTATTATATGCCATTTCTTAACCTTTCACCTAATAGCTGTCAAGTTTATTATTGGTCTGGGATGATGAGCCATGTTTTGAAAAGACAAGAAAAAGAAAATTTGAATATTTTTAAGAAAAATATATGAAAGTTTCCTCCCTTAATCACATTTTTTACAGGGTTACAGAGGGAACATATTATCTTAAGGCATTGTGTGCATGTAAGTTTTTTTTTTAACCAATAATTTTATTTAATTAGGCCTAAAAAAATTGAAAATCTGTTTCTCAGGCCCTCCCGCATGGTCCTTTTTGCTACCGCATGCTCTCTTTTTATAAGCAATGTAAACTTAAAAAAATAAAAATTCAATGGTTCATGTCTGATATTTTACCCAAGTTAAAAAAATTCATAAATTTATCCCTTGGATGCAAGAAGGCTTTGCAATGACAAATTCTGTGAATAACGCTGGCAGATTTTGACCATTACGTTGGGTAAAGGGTTAAATGGAGATTCCTTGACGCTGGAGAATGGATAGTTTAGATATATGAACGTCATGGCTTCCCCAGTGGGGAAGCCAATATATTCAGATAGCTGACTTGGTGCAAGAGAAGAGGAAACTTCAGACTTTGTGTAAAGAATGAAAAACAATAACACTGTCCAATGCTATCAACACTTCCATTTTTTTTTGCTGTACAATGGTTTATAAAAAATAATCAGAGATTCGTCATCGAGTGACTATTTCACCTGACCTGTACATATGTTATTCAGGTCGGGAGTGATTATTATTTTTATTATTATTATTTGCTGATATTACCGTTTTGGGAATTGACTTGGGGCTAAACAGGAAGCAACGCCGAGAGCTTGGTGTGGGGGCACCACCAACAATATAGACTCCACTTTTTCTTTTTTTTCATCTTTTTCAGGTTTCTTTTTTTGTTTTTTTTATTCCAAATTATACATCCTTTTATGCCATTTATTTTGTTTATTTAACTGCCATTTGTATAATCTATATTCTTGTTAAGGGGAGCGAAGGGTGTTCTTAGTAAATAGCACTTTTCCTTCAATCCTCATTTGCTTTTTATGTGTACCCATACTATGTATGGTACACATAGTGCCGGCATCCGGGGTGATCATCCGTCATTCGTCCATCCTTTGTCCGTCCGTCTGTCCGTCTGTCCATCCATCTGTCCGTCCATCTGTCTGTCTGTCTGGCATCCGTATCCATTTCTTTGGCATTCGATAACTTGAAAAATATTGCTTGGATTGTCAAGTTACTTTATATTTGTGTTCAGGTTACTGATGTGCCGAGCTGTATAGTTTTTGGTGTAAATCTGATAATTTAATCCTGAGATATTAACTCTTTATCCTTCAAATTGAAAATTCCTCCAATCCCTTTGGCATTCGATAACTTGAAAAATATTGCTTGGATTGTCAAGTTACTTTATATTTGTGTTCAGGTTACTGATGTGCCGAGCTGTATAGTTTTTGGTGTAAATCGGATAATTTTATCCTGAGATATTAATCCTTTATCCTTCAAATTGAAAATTCCTCCAATCCCTTTGGCATTCGATAACTTGAAAAATATTGCTTGGATTGTCTAGTTACTTTATATTTGTGTTCAGGTTACTGATGTGCCGAGCTGTATAGTTTTTAGTGTAAATCTGATGATTTGATCCCGAGATATTAACCCTTTATCCTTCAAATTGAAAATTCCTCCAAACCCTTTGGCATTCGATAACTTGAAAAATATTGCTTGGATTGTCAAATTACTTTATATTTGTGTTCAGGTTACTGATGTGCCGAGCTGTATAGTTTTTGGTGTAAATCTGTTATTTTGATTCTGAGATATTAACCCTTTATCCTTCACATTGAAAATTCCTCTAATCCCTTTGGCATTTGATAACTTGAAAAAAATTGCTTGGATTGTCAAGATACTTTATAATTGTGTTCAGGTTACTGATGTGCTGAGCTGTATAGTTTTTGGTGTTAATCTGATAATTTGATCCAGAGATATTAACCCTTTATCCTTCAAATTGAAAATTCCTCCAATCCCTTTGGCATGAGATAACTCAAAAAATATCAATCTGATTGTCATGTTACTTTATATATGTATTCAGGTTACTGATGTGCTGTGCTGTATAGTTTTTTATGTAAATCTGATAATTTGATCCGGAGGTATTAACCCTTTATCCATCAAATTAGACACTCCTCCAATCCATTTCTATATGTACCCATACCTTGTATGGTGTACATAATGTTGGCATCCGTGGTGGCCCTCCGTCATACAGCTTTCTACTAGTTGCGTGTATGGGTACACATCTGACGATTTCATCGGCCTATTTTTATTTATTGGCAAAAAAAAATATGTTTAGTAAAAAAAATAACACTGTCAGAAAACTGTACATGATTTGAGAATTTTTGTTATTATTTGTTTTGGTTGAATAAATAGAGAGGTTATAACTTGGTTAGTTTAATATCGGCTGATATATCAATCCTCCATAGCATAAGTTACCTTGGGCTGATATCTCGAACGTTATGACACTCACCAAATGATAACCTGAAATTCTCTTATTTTGAAACTGGGTTTGGTGAACATGGTGTACGTAAAAGAGAAACTGTATATTTGACTATATGACTAATTCTTCACAAGAAAGATTAAGTTCATTTTAATAGTTATGTGCAAAGCCCCGTTGAGAGCACAGAATGTTTTGAAGTGAAGGCAGTGGCTGAGTACTTCTAATAATAATAGGCTTTATTACACGCCTGGACTATGTAATGCCCATCTACAGCAACACTAAACCATGTGGAAAATGAAAATCTGTTCCGCACATAGGTGTGGAAAGGAAATCGTTGACAGACTATTTTTAAATAGAAGTGAACTTTCCCTGGAATTTTTTTACAAATCGAGCAATGCAATTACAATCTGAATCACTAGCAATAGCTGAAAATCGTCCCCTGCGTTCCAGTGTGTTGTATGTGCCAGTGGGCACATACAACACATTGAAACTCAAGGGACGAAATGCTATTTCAGGTTCCCCTCGCAAATTTGGTTAGCGATAAAATGTGTTCTTTTTGTTGATAATTGTCAGTTAAATAAATTGTGGAGTGTCTTTCTAATAATTGTTTTTATAGACATGAAGGTGTGTAATAAACGAGTACCAGTGCAGAAGGATAAAACAAGAGGCCCATTGATTAATACATTCATATGTGTGTGTGTCGTTCTGTGTATGAGTTATTGGTTTACATGTTCTCACACAGATTAGGCCAAATTATCACTTCAGCTTATTTAGTGAATATTAGCTTTATCTATTTATATTCACAATATATTCCTGAACTGCTAAAAATTTGCAGCCTGAACTTTATATATTTCGACATCAGTGTACAGGGGGTTAAAAGACAAGACTTATTACTTGGACCTGTGCTGCACAGACAGTTGGTCATACAAAAAGGGGTCTGTGATACCTGATTCAGCCTCTTGGGGCCAGGCATGACCAATTTGGAGAACTGGTAAATTACGTGCCAGTTGAATAAGAAGTTGCAACACGACTACTTTATGTATATTTTATATATTTGCTAATATATTTCCAAGAAGTCTTTAGTTTTTCAACTATAATCCCAACTGAATAATTTTCCAACTATATCATCAAGGCATGCCTTAGTCAGTCGGGACCTTAGCCATCACATTTGGGAAATATCAGATTTATACCTCCTAAACAGTTATCTTTGTGCTACCCCTATCTGTTCTTAGAAGTGTAGAAGGTGGGAATATGCAACAGTACTGTGTTAATAATAATAATAATAATAATAATAATAATAATAATAAGGAAATTTTATAAAATCACAAAGTGCTCTAAAATGCTGTACAGTTAAATAAACATTGAGCTTGTGACTATCAAGGCAATATACAGACTGAGAAAAGTGTGAAGGTCAGCAGGTTACATAATGTCAAAAGCCTCTCTGAAAAGATGTGATTTTAAATTTTTTTTGAATTGGTTGAGATCTTTCGATGCCTGAACCTGAACTGGTAAATTATTCCAAAGTGCAGGTCTAGCGAAAGAGAAAGCTCTGTTATTCACAAAAGTGGACCTAGAGAAGGGCATCTGAAGCTTGATTTGTGAGGAGGAGCGCAAGTTCCTTTCAGGTTTTTTAATTGCCGGAAGGTCTTGTAAGTACTTAGGTGCCGAGCCATGAATGCACTTAAATACCAAAATCAAAATTTTGAAAATAATCCACTGTCATACAGGGAGCCAGTGCAATTTTTTTAGTAGTGGTGTTATATGATCATAGCATTTAGAGCCTGTGATGATACGTGCAGCTGTATTTTGAATATTCTGTTGTTTTGAAATATATGACTGTGGCAACCCAATAAGAAGTGAGTTGGAAAAATCCAAGTGGAATGGAATAAAAGCATGAACTACAGTTTCCAATGACTTATTGGAGAGGTAACGACGAAGATAGCTCAGGTTCCTAATTTGCATGAAACAGCGCTTGCAAATAGTATTGACATTTTCCTCCATTGATAGATGGGAGTCAAATATCACACCAATGTTACGAGCACTGTTTGATACATTTTGTGTAGAATTTCCGATAACAAGTGACCTGATTTGCAAATTTGATGGACTCTTTGAATGCGATATTACTAGTACCTCGGTCTTATCATCATTCATTTTAAGTCTATGACAGGCCATCCAGTACCTAACCTTGTGTACACAGTCTTCCATCATCGAAACTGAAGCAATAGAGTCAGATCCAATTGAAGGGTCTAGTGACAAATATAACTGAGTGTCACAATTTGTTCTTTCTCGATCAGATTGCAACTGGGCCACAACACATTTACACCAGTGAATTTAGATTTTGTTAATTAATTTAGATTTATTATTTATTTATTGGAGTTTAACAACACTTTTGACAGCCAGGGTCACCTCGTGTTGGACAGTTTTATGGGTGGAGGAAGCCGAAGTACCCAGATATTTCATTAATAAAATATTGTGAAAGCTACACCAATAAAAAAAAAGGAAAATTGCATTTGAGATGCAATCCTTTCAGGTTTCCTTCTGATAGATGAGATTCTGCAGCATTTTGGCAAGAAAGTTGACACAAAATTTCAACTAGATTACAACCTAGTTGTGATCCAGTTGAAATTTTCTGTCTACTTTTGTGATGACATTTTCAGTCATTTACCTTATGAAATCATGGTTTTGCAGAGAAAAGTAGACTTTTGTGTTCAGAAAGTTAACTGGTACATTACTGATGATGGCAAACTTTTTTTTCACTATAAACTATTCTAGTGTAAGTATTTGCTTCAAGTATTTCATTGAGAAACAGTGTTTCCCAGAGTTTATATAACACTCAACCTGGTCAATTCAAGGTTTAACATGATAAGAAGTGTTTTGCACACGTCCCAATTCGGTCCTTCCATATCACGCGACGGTCAGCTGCAAGGACATATATTCATGCACACAACTTCAAGTTCATCAAGCGGTCACTCCCATGTATACACAATCAATACGTTCCAAGAATACCCTGCACATGGTTCGTTGGTCTTTGCAGACGATTTCCAATACACATAGTCCTCTTCCCATCACATGCCCTTGCGCATCTTCAGTCTTCCCGAATATCTGCAGCTAGTGAAACGCATTGTGATTTTTCCAGTTCATACCGCTTTGTGCTATTGAAGGTGTTTCAATTTTATGCCAATGGGACTTATAGTGTCATTCAATGTCTTACTATGGACGAGTCATCCTTTTTTTCCCTACCTGGTAGATACATTCTTAAGCAAACTGTGAAAAAGTTTTTTTGAATACCTGAGGACTATTCGTTACCCACAGCAGAATTTAAGCATTTCCTTTTCATTATAATCAATGAACAACATCCGCTAGTCGCCAGAGTCTTGGACTGTGACACCAGACCAGAATGCGTGTGCTACTTTTGCCGTAACTAACTTTGTGTTTCATCTTACTTTTATACACTTTTATCTCACTATTCACCATGGAAAGTGACAATGCAACAAACCTCCCCCATCAGGAGCCTCAGTCGGATCAACTTTCCGAACTTTCTGCGCACCTTGCCACGCACCGTTCCAACCTGGCGGCGGAATGTTTACAATAACAAAACGATTCACCTCAGATACAGCGTACCAACTCGGGACGACGATCATCCAGACTTGGCTCATCCGCCTCGGACAGTGACTACCGTTCTTGGTCAATGGCAGCTCTTCGCTCGGAATTGGATAAAAAAAGGCATCGCCACATCCGCCTCCATGAAGAAACCCCAGTTGTGGTCTTTATACAAACTTAATGTTGTCAACCGTACTTCATCGAATTGGTCTCACACTCCACTTCAGATTCAGTTTCCGACCATACATCACATTTTCCACTGCACACTGCGCCACACATTCTTTCTGGAACTCCTGCCGACATTTCTGAGGTTCGTTCCAACTACAATCTGTCATACACTTACGGTGACAATAACATTACTGACATTTTGCCTGCTAATCTTTTGCACCTTACCGGAGATAGACGCTGCAACTTCTAGATATTACGGATGTTCCCCACTTGGAATCCGACTTTACCTCCAGCTCTGGATCACATGTTTGGCATCAGATTGCTCACTCCACCAGACCACCTCATCAGCAACCCATTATAAACAATTCTCTTTCAAACCACGGCTCAATACCTACAGTGAACTTCAACCCAGCCCCTCCACGGGCTCAACAGGCACAGACCATTCTAAGTTCTGCTGATACCGTGTCACCAAGTGCTTCTAACCAGATCATGCCAGACCTTAGTTCCGTTACCCACACAACCTCTAACAATTTTCAGAGGACAGTTGCCCTTCAGCAACAATATATTAGTCAACTTGAAACTTTGAATAGTGAACTTTCGAAGCGTATCAATGACCTTCAAGCTTCAAATCTAACTTCAGATAACTCTCAGAATTTTACCCATGATACTACTGACAATTTCAGAGGCGTTCCTTCTCATTCTGGTTCGATTCCACATACATGTATCACTTGAACCCATATTGCATCAACAGGTAATCCAGTTTCCTTTACCCCGGAACCTATCTGTAGCTCTATCTCCTTGCGGGGGATCCGGGATCTCCTCCGTCCATGTTAATGGGTTGAACCGGCATACCTCTGCCCAGCTTACCCGACATCGATGCTGCCATGTCCCCAGCTCTGCGACGAGACATACTTAAGGGCAAAGACATTAATTTAGCCCGCCTTATCATGCCTCCTTTGGACATAAATTACACAGGGCACGATGCCACAAAATACGATGCACGACTTGCAAAACTCCTTTCACTGTCAGAGTTCATTAAAGCATTCAATAAATATAAGACCATTCTCTGTGAAGTTTATCCCTCTTGTCGAATCGAACTTGACACGTACCAGAATGACATCATAAACACTGCGGCCCAATATGGTGATGTTTTCTATCTATATCATCTGGCCTTTTCTGAGAAAGCGGCAGCATGGTTTGCTCACAGACAAAAATTCACTCTGGCCATCCGAGATAACAAGTTATTCTGCTCCACCTTTGCGGGTCATAAAAGCATGAGTTGCTATCATTGTGGAAGCCCCCTCCATCTCGCGAAATTTTGTCCGGTGCCCACTTCATATTGCTACTTGCCTTACTCAAAAACACAGCCTACCGGTCCAGTATGTCTTCTCCGACTACTCCTACAGTTTCGACAACAGACCTACCTTCACTCGTGACTTCTTCTCGCAAAGAAACTTGCCTTCAATTCAGTTCTGTGAAAGGGTGCAATTTCTGGGTGAACTGTCGTTATTTACATGTATGCTCCAACTATTCTGGGCCACACCCACGCCCCACCTGCCCCATTTACAAAGGGTACTCTATATCGCCTCCTAGGCGTAAATGACTCTGCCCCATGATAAAGCTTCCTGCATCCCTACAGAGGCTACCACCCCTATTCACCTACCTACATTGCAAGCTCTCCTTCAAGAGCACCCAGATCATTCTTTCTCTTTCAATCTCATCTCAGGCTTGACCCATGGTTTCGACACTGGTATTAGCAATCTACCGTCCCACTCACTGGAATTAAAAAATTTAAATTCTGCCAGACAGCAGCCGGCCATCGTGGAGAAGTTACTTGCTACCGAACTTGCTGCTGGGTTCCTTTTCGGCACTTTTTCCACATCTCCGTTTCCCATATATAGAATTAATCCTATTGGTGTTGCTACTCACAAGTTCTCAAATAAATCCTGCCGCATCGTTGACCTTTCTGCCCCGCCTCATCGATAAGCAAGATTTTCACATTCATATATCACTGTCGACCATGCCATCAACATTATTCAGGAAACAGGCCCAGGTTCTTGGCTGTGCAAGGTCGACATAAAGTCTGCTTTCAGATTATTGCCCATTCATCCAATTCTTTGGCCTTTCTATGGTATCAAATGAGACGATAAAATTTATTTACACAATCACCTGGCCTTTGGCTGCCGTTCGTCCCCTTATCTTTTCGATCAGCTATCCCAGGTCGTTTGATTTATAGCTCATACACATTACGGGATCACCAACATTCTAAACCTCCTAGACGATTTTTTAACCATCACTCCGCCTGCCCATGATCCCGCGACTGCCATGTCTTCCTTGCTGCACGTGTTCCAGGACTTGAACATTCCTCTCGCCTTAGACAAATCTGATGGGCCATCACACTCCTTAGAATATCTCGGCATTATTCTCAACACTGAAAAAATGGAAAGTCGCCTGCCACTAGGCTAATTGCGCCGCATTACTCTCATGCTACAGTCTTTCCTTCACAAACGAACATGCACCAAACATGAACTGCTCAGCCTACTTGGTCATTTAAGTTTTGCGTCGTGTTATTCTGCCTGGCCGCTCCTTCATTTCATACCTTATTTCTCTTTCTACCTCGGTCACTGAACTCTGGCATCATGTAAATATTTCTGCAGAATGCAGAAAAGATCTTTCTATGTGGTTTGACTTCCTCACTACATGGAATGGTATATCATTCTTCCTTTGCAGTCAAATGATTCTCTCCAGTGACATTTCCCTGACCACCGATGCCAGCTCCTCCATAGGCTTCGGTGGCTACTACGCTTCCCATTCTCAATCTCGATGGCCCCCTGAGCTCTCAACAATCACCGAGCAGAAATGGTCGTTGACTTTTCTCGAGCTTTACCCCATCGTCATTGCCGCGATTCTGTGGGGGCATCTTTGGACATCAAAACGATACTCATGCACCGCCTCACTAAATGTGCATTGAAACAAAATTTTATGTTCTACCCTAAACATATTCCGGGTCACTGCAATCAAATTTCTGATAGTTTATCTCATTTTATGCAGGAATTTAGCACCTTGGTGCCAGATGCAGATCCGCAGCCTCATCCTTGCCCACCAGTGGAAAACGTCATGGAGAACTAACAACTATTCAGCACAGCCTGTGGGATTCATCTATCACTCCACAAACAAAAAACAGTTATGCTAGTGGTTTTACATGCTATCAACGCTTTGCTTCTATGAACAATGTTCCGTGCTACCCTGGGACATCCATACCATTATCTACAGAATCACTTATATTGCAATTCATCGCCTACTCTTTTGGACCTATGCAATTCTCACACTCTACCATCAGGCTTTATCTGTCTGGACTTCACCACTACTACATATCTGCAGGTCTTCCAAACCCTTTAGAAATTTCACCAGGACACCCTTGGCCACGCATTTCATCTATCCTTAAAGCCATCAAAAAATGACAGCCCGCTACTAGCCGCGTCTGCCTTCCCATTACCTACCCCATCCTATCTTCCATAATCTCCTTTTTGGACTCCGGCCCGTATTGATTTGAAACATCCCTCATGCTAACCACAGCCTTCAGTTTAGCTTTCTTTGGGTTTCTGCACTGTGGTGAAATTACCACACCCACTACTTTCTTTGATCCCACCTCTCATCCTTGTTTGGGAGATGTTACCTTCAGTCACGATGATTCCATGGCTACACTCCTCCTCAAACACAAAAAAAACGACACTTTTAAAAAAGGCATGCACATCAAGTATTTCCGTTTGCGCAATCCCATATGTCCGGTTCGCCTTCTCGAACTTTACATTGCTCTCCGCAGGTCAACATCCCACCTGAACCTTCTTCATACAGCATCTTCGATACATTCTCTGTCAATGCGGTTTTCCTGTGTCTGAATACTCTGGCCACAGCTTTCGATCAGGTGGAGCCTCCTCTGCGTGTTCTGCACGCTTGGAGGATCACCTTATTCAAACCTTAGGCCGCTGGTCATCCGATTGTTATATGCAATACATTCACATCCCTAATTCAGTACTACGCCACGTGCAAGAATCTCTTTGCTACATTAAATACTGCCCACCTTCATGGTAATTAGTCCACAGCTTAAGCCTTCTCCTCCCATCATTCTACCACCTAGTAGTCCGGCGTTCATCGTTGCCATGTTGTGAATTCTGTTTTACAGGATTTTCCATTCCACTGATGAATGCCAGACCTACTTATTCAGCTATCCTTGTGCCACCGGTCTCCCCATCTGTGGCATCAACTTACACCTGGGGAGCGGAATGTCCCACAACATACAGCATTTCTTGAACTTATATTTCATTCTAGCACAGAGTTTGTAGATTATTTATGTTAACATGTGTGTTCATCGGCTGCAGCGCTGCCTTGTGAGACTTCGATGATGATCGTGTTTCCCTCATGGGTGCTCTCAGCTGAGTGAAAAATCTCAGCTTCGTTTGGGTGGAATTTATATTCACTCGCCCCCATTCAGTCATTGCGTGTACCAGTCTTGAAATGTGTGGGTGCTGGTCAAAGGTACACGGAGGGGAACACACACACATTTCAAGAGGGGACATGTGGTTACTAGGAGCTGGGACTGGCCCCAACTAGTTGGGGTTAGTACTAGCAATAGCTGAGAGCCACCCCCCACCCCATATCTCCAATATCCAAAAACCTACCACACCCCCATTATGTACATATGCATGACCAATATATCAACCTTATACATTTGCCTTATACTATATGATCAATAAAAATTATATAAAAAACCTATTTATATCTTTGAGTGGTATATAAATTCATTGGGAAACAGTGTTTCCCAGAGTTTTTATAACACTCAGTCTGGTCAATTCAAGGTTTAACATGATAAGAAGTGTTTTGCACACATCCCAACTTGGTCCTTCCATATCACGTGATGGTCAGCTGCAAGGACATATATTCATGCACACAACTTCAAGTTCATCAAGCGGTCACTCCCATGTATACACAATCAATACATTCCAAGAATACTCTGCACATGGTTCGTTGGTCTTTGCAGACGGTTCCCAATACACACAGCCCTCTTCCCATCACATGCCCTTGTGCATCCTCAGTCTTCCTGAATATCTGCAGCTGGTCAAATGCATTGTAAATTCCACCACCTCCCCACCACCACCATCGACAGTGCACCATATGGGGACTCTCAGCTCTCCTACTCCCCAGACATGCCACCCTATTTCTACTCACCTCATGCTTGACGGTACATAGCTGTGTCTCTTTGTATGCCTCCACAGTGCTGTGATATCAGACTTGCCACCACATAGCTGTGGTATTCCGCGACATAGTCATTCCAGGCAAAATTCACTTCAAATGAGCTCCCTCTTAGGCAGGGGCAGACTTTCCACCACCACCATTGCTGCAACTTCGATGCTTGCCGGCACATAGCTGTGCCTCTTTCCATTGCGACCACATAGCTGTGGTTCATCTGACTGGGCATAATTTATATTCACTCGCCCCCATTCAGTCATCGCGTGTACCAGTCTTGAAATGTGTGAGTGCTGGTCAAAGGTACACAGAGAGGAACACACACACATTTCAAGACGGGACACATGCCTACTGGGAGCTGGGACTGGCCCCAACTAGTTGGGGTTAGCCCTAGCAATAGCTGAGAGCCCCCCATGTCTTCAATATCCAAAAACCTACCACACCCCATTATGTACATATGCATGACCAATATATCAACCTAATACATTTGCCTTATACTATATGATCAATAAAAATTATATAAAAAAACCTATGTATATCTTTGAGTGGTATATAAAATCCCAAATAATTTCTAGAGTTTCTCCAGGTAAGCCAATGATATGCAGTTAAAGCATACACTATTGAAAAGAGCTTTGAGAGCCATTCCACAAACAGTATTTCATCAGTGGAAGCAGAGATACACAAGGACGTTTTTTGTTCATCGTAGAATTAGTCACTGCAATAGAAGCATTATAAACATTTCTTTGATATAAAAGTTCTTTATATTGTTTCTTTAATTACATTTCAGGAGGATCTGTTTGTGATTGCAGCTCACCATGTTGGAAAGATGAGAAAAGTAAAAATAGGGCATGATAGGCCTGACCTAAGTGAGTTGCTTTAACCATTTATCTAACAAATTAGGCCACTTCCATTGCATAATTTAAAAACTGAGCTGTTAAAAAAAATGGAACTAATGAGTGGGTCTCATGATATGGTTTTGTTGTAATCTTTTTGAAAGGTTTGAAATAAGAATAATTAAAAGAACAAATATTGTGATTTTGTGTGCATTGTTTAACTCTTAACCCACTGAGTATTTTCAAGGGATGTTTCATCAGATCTAGTCATGGTTGCTGTAAAGTAGCCATGACTAGTTTTGATGAAAAATTCATCTAAATTTAACACAAGAAATCATTGGTGAAAAAATCTTTTTAATTTACAGGGAGATAATTTGATTAAATGTGCCAATATTATAGTTATGTCAGTTGCTAGAGAAATCCTGTCCTTCATGATGCAAGCATCACAATACAATAAGAAATTAAAATTGGAGAAAAACTAAAAAACACTTTTTTCGATGGTAGATTATTGTTACACAGCATGTAAGTCGCATGACTGTCACAAACACGTTTTCAATTTGTCAAGCTCATTTTTTAAGTCAGTTACCTCCCTTAATGTTTCTATCCAACTGAACATTAAATAATATATTCAGACATCATGTGGGTGTCTGTAAACAATGCGCCATACAACTTCACAACACACATTAACATCAACATTATTATTCTGTTAAGACACAAAGTATGTGTGCTCAGTATCTTCCTGGTTAATACAGCCAAGTGTATTGTATTATTACATAAAACCATATTAACACCATTTACCAGAATAACACAATCATCTCAAGAGAACAATATCATATGATTGTATCGTTTATAATGATCTTCCCCCACCCCAACTCCCAAAAATGCAAATATTGTTTTGGCTAATATTGCCCAGCACTAAACATGCATACTCCGAGAACTTATGTGGTATTAAACTTTCGTAATTGGTGATTTGTCAACAAAATTCTGCAGTATACCAGGCACTAACAGATTTTCTTCAGGGCCCATCGGAATTGGCATCGAAATCGGCATAATCAGAAGAGAAATAATCAGTAACTGGTTCTTAGCAAGTTTTGATAATTGGTTCATCACTAAAAATCATGACCAGAGTCCTTGAAAAGTGTTTAAATAGTGCTTAAATTTGATTTTCTGATATCAGTGGGAACCTGAGTCATTGAAACATTTTAGCCATATGGTCCCCATATCTCAAAAGTTGAAGAAATGCATAAGGCACAAAGGCAGGCAGTCTATATTGCAACCTAATGGATCAATAAACATGGGCTAATCATTTGCTGCCAAAGTAATTTATCATTATATCACAAGATTTTTCATTCAGTTAACAGTAGTTTACTCTATAATTTAGATGCTTTTAGCAGATTTGTACTACGATATGTGGTGTTGTGTTTGTAAGTTTTCCAAAATTAACAGAATTATTCAATTTAGGCATGTCCAATTCAGTGTGTTTCACTTGATAAACATGATAAAAGTGTTTTTTATTCATAATTTAGGTTATGCTTGGTATTTAGAGAGTCTGTGTTTGTTTGATATGGAAGAGAAGAGGATTTATGACATTCCTTGCCATGACTGGTTATCAGGAGTAGATGGAGACTGCAGAACATATAGGGAGTATCCTATAGACAGAGAAAGAGCTTTTATTGAAGGTTTTCATTACTTATTGTCTTACCTCTTAATTGGTTGAGGGCTACATTATTTTTGGTGGTCTGAATTTGTTCATCAAAATTTGTTTTATTACAAATTATTGAAGAGTGCTAAAAGGCACTCTTCAATAATTTGTGATAAAACAAATGTATATAAACAAAAATATAATTTGCATTTGACTGAATATGAAACATGAGCAAGGAAAATATTGGCTTTTGCTCTGGTACCCTCATTTTTTTGAAAGCCCTGATAGTGGCTTCTAGCACTCAACGAGTTAAAGGTCTTCTTTTTTTTTTTTACACATCTTTATCACACTTTGGCAGTCTACATTCTGTGGTTTTACAGTTGTTTCTCGGCAAGTCTTGGTTGCCCGTATTGACATCCAAGACTTACCCAGACCAACTGCCAAGGTACTTGAAATATAACTTGCAAGTTTACCCAAAGCTTGCATGCTGGGAACCTTTTTTATTACAGTAAAAATAGAGAGTAGAATTAGGTGCTTAAGGGTTAAAGTGTATTTTCTTTTGTAGACAGGGAAGCTCTAGGTTATTAGACATCTAACTTTACAGAGTGCTAAAATGGTTCAGTCTTTAAAATGGCAGACATCTGTCCATTTTAACTGGTTGGGTACTGGAAGCCCATATTTGTGCGTTAATCTGACATGCAGGTACCATAACGTGAAGGCTCATATTCAGTGGATATGCTTTGTGTTATCTTTGAGGTGATATTATTTAGTTTTTAAGGGTTTCCCTTGTTACAATTTATGGGAGAGTGCTCATAAGCACTCTCCCATAAATTGGAACAAGGCAAAGACATGTGTACAAGATTTCATGGCCAAAAATAATTTAGCACTCTACCAGCTAAGCATCTGTACATTTGTTACCCTTTGTGAATACTGTAATTCCAATGCAGTTTAGTCAATATTTTTATACTGTACCAATGACCCAGACTTAGCTGGTGCAAACTCATTAAATTCAGGGCCAAACCAAATTTTGCCCCCCCCAGTCCCCAAAATTTGCATCAAAAACCAAAAAATTGATGTCCTGGTAGGTCCTCCACACTTTTACTGTACTGTGCATGCGCAGTGTCAAGGAGGTCTCGAAATTCCCGCCAAAATGTCATTCTTTGTTTGGCTCTGTAAACAGTGTCACATCACTGATATTTGTGCTGTAAATCTCAGTTTTAATGATGCCAGACACATAATTATGAGAGAAATGGTGGATAGGAAGTGCATTTAGGATGAGGAGAGGAGAAAAACAGTGGTTTCCCATATTCAGGGCTGTAACTTAAAATTTTTTTATAAAAATTTATTCATGTTGCCTATTTTTGAGGTATAGCCCTGCTGCTGTCATTCTTGCCAATGAATGTTCCATTGTTTGATCAGTGTTTCCTCTCTCCCTTTCCTTCATTCCCCCCTTGCCATTCTCCCATGCTTTTGGCTTATTTTTGTAATTTTTATTACTAAAAATTTTTTGGGAGTTTTGGCTTGGTAACAGAATTTTTTTCTGTTCTGTCCCCATGTTTATGTCCTCACCCTAGGGGTGTTTAGGCATTTAGGTCTGCATCTACCATCTGATGCTCTGCCGTCTCTTCTGGGGAATGCTCTGTTAGCATCAGATAGTGTTTAAATTGGACACTGATTACTGGGCCATGTTTACCAGTGCCTGGAGTCAGTTTTTTGGTTCGTTTACACTGTTTGCTTATGTTGACAATGGTTACTTCTGATAAGTGATTCCTTGTCTTCTGCATTGATTATTCATATTAAGATACATATATATTGTCCGTAAGTGTTGCATTAATTTTTTCAGTATGATTTAAAATTTTTGTCCACACTTAGGCTTTTTTGGGATCCATTTGGGCTCTGGGTTCCCTTTGGGAACTTGGGCTCTTCTCTTTTTTCTAAAAACTTTTTCTTTTTGAATTGTTTTTTCATGTTATTATAATGGATTTTTATACTATGTATCTTTGTTTGCAAGGTTTATTGCGGGTACTGGGATTGATTATTTTTACAATGAAAGATTATTGTTCAAATTGTAATGGAAGGAAATCTTCCTCTGATTCTTATGATTTCTGCATTAATTGTAGTCAGTGTACCCGCACTAAGCCTTGTTCTTTATGTTCCAAATGGGATGACAAACATTGGACACGTGTGTCACAGTATATTGTTAGCGGGGAGCAGGACATGCCAGTCCTCTCTCCGCAAGGTCACTCAAGTTTTTCACTCTCTTTTTCAGAGGAACAAGAATTGGGTGATGTTTCTGTGATGTCGTCTTCCAGTGTGCGTCCGTCGTCACAATCCAGAGAAGAGCTAGCGGCAAAAGTGCTCATGGATATATGGCAATTGTTTAAGAGGCCCCCCGTAGGGTCGACGGCGTTGGTGTCTACGTCCGCTAGCTCGCCCGGTGTCGCGTCCATTTACCAAATGGTACAGCACCCGGGTTCGTCCATTGTTGCGGTCCAGGAAAGAATTAAGGGTGTTGCAAGCACCATAAACATTCCTCAGGCACACCAGTGATGACGGATCCTGGTTTAGGATGGAAGAAGCCTTTGGGTTCGGTTCCTAGCTCGTCCAGCTCTGCACAGGCTGCAAGCGAGAGAGTTGTCTCTCTCGTACAACAACATCGCAGTCCAGATGTTGTCGTACAAAATGTTCCTCAGTCGGAGATTACGTCCACCCCTCGGGACGCTCCGGTGTATAAACAGTCCGGAGAGGCTGTATCAAGAGCTTCTTCCTCCTCACGTCAGCGCACTAGACTGCACCTTGGCTACGTGACCGCCGATATCCAGCCAGCACCGCCTTCCAGAGATTCCTCTGTAGCCAGGGATTCGAGGCCACCTTCTTCTGGACGTTTGCATAAGAGAGGTATGCAGGAGACAACATCCACGGAGCTTCCTGCGGCTAAATCACGCAAGACCGCAGCTCCACAGGCCTCATTAACGGACGTGCTATCACAGATAGCACAAATCATAGCAGCATCCCAGCATCCGGCAGAAGCCCTATCAGAGCAGGAAGAATCGGATGATGCTGTGTCGGTACATTCTGCAGCTGGATCGGGAGCGGACGACCGAGATATCCAGGAGGTCCGTCAGGATGCGAAAGGGATATGGATGAATTGGAGTTCTCCCTTTCGGAACAACACAAAATCGCCGTTGAGTTAATCCGGCATTTTCTTCCTGATATTGTTCCAGCGGACCAGGATGCTGCTCAGCCTGATAGGAGGCTTATCGCACCACTGGACACCGATTTTTTTAATCGGTTTAGGGACATCGTCCCAGAGTTTCCGTCTCAGTCCAGGAATGTCTCACGGACATTTGAACTTTTAAACAACGCTATCAATAAACTTGCCGGTAAATCGGGCAAGTCAGCTTTCCTATCGGCTAATGCTCTGAATCTGCCTTTTATTAATGCCAGGAATAGATTTGAAACGGCAGGACAGTGTGTTCAGAGAGTTCCTCTGCGTCTAGATGACCAGGCTGAAGATCTGGAATTATCCATGCCGTCATCTATGTCTATTCATAGCTCTATCTTGGAAACTACAATATCTTCGTATAGAGCAAATTTAGACGAACTCTCGTACGCAGATCACCTTACCAGAGCATTATCGTTACGCCTTGAAGGGCAAGAATTTCAGGACGTACAAACGTCTCTGAGAGTTCTGTCAAGGGCTATTGCCTATTCTACATATAACTCCGCCCTTTCAGTGGCTAATCAGGAGTTGGTTAGACGTGACGGAACCCTAGCTACGTCCACAAGAGTGGATAGTAAGGTGAAAAACTCTCTTAGAGTCGCTCCGGTCTCCGGAGAGTTTCTCTTTGACGGCAGGCTTTCTGCTATTTACGATAAGTTAACTAAGAAAGCTTCAGACTCTCTGCTTTTTAAGTCCGCTTCTAGTAATTCGGAACCAGCAGAAAAAAGTAGGCCTGGATCTTCTGGGACGAGCATGTCCAGAGGAAGTTCCTTTAGAGGTGCGTATGCACCCTCTAGGCCTTATTCTCGAGACCGTCAAGGCAGCGACTCTAGCAGGGGCCGTAACGCTGGCCGTAATAGGTCAGACGGCCCTAGGTCGACGGCACGAGGTGCGGGTCGGGAAGGACGTGGTTTCTCCTTCTGCAAGCCTCGCAGGTCCAGTAAGTGATGGTGTAGACCTCTGTCGCGTTCCTGTGGGCGGAAGGTTGTCGAGTTATTTACAAAATTGGGAATTGATTATGGAGGACCCTTGGGTTCGAAGGGTAATTGCGGAAGGACTGAAACCATCCTTCAAAGGAAAGCCTCTGTTAACTTGAAGTCCAAGATGGACTCATCTTCTGTCAAATATTCTAAAAAGAGAGACTCTTCTTTCAGAAGTGCGTCTCTTTTACTGAAGAACGCGATAGAGGTCGTAGAAGACCAGGAATCTCCAGGTTTCTACAGCCATCTGTTTCTGGTTCCCAAACCAGACGGCTCGTTCCGTCCAGTAATAGATTTAAGCTGGATAAACAAGCTGATTGTGGCTCCAAAATTTTATATGGAGACCATTCGATCGGTCAGAACGAGCATTTGAGTGAATGACTATACTGCGAGCATAGATCTCAAGGATGCATACTTTCACGTCATGGTACATCCGGCGTTCAGAAAGTATCTTCGGTTCGCTGTCCTAAGGGTGGTATATCCGTTCCGTGCAATGTGCTTCGGTCTGAATCTGGCACCCTGGGCTTTCACTCGATAATGAACTCGGTCATGACTCACTTCCAAGCTCATTCGTCTGCGGTAACGTTGTCCTACCTGGACGATATTCTTCAGAGGTCCGGCAATGAGTTAACACTTCAGAACGATGTGCAGAATCTTCTACTATTGCACCGACATCTCGGTTTTATAGTAAACGAACAGAAGTCGGATCTGGTGCTGTCCAAGTCATTCACCCATTCACCCACCTGGGGATGAGCTTCGAGACGCACAACAATCTTGTTCGTCTGCCGTTAACCATAGCGGAATTAGTCAGTTGTTATGCTCGCTATTGTCTAAACTCAGAGAAGGTTACAGCGAGAGAATTCATGAGACTGATAGGTCTGTGCGGAGCTGCCGTGGATCTCAGTAAGTGATGGTGTAGACCTCTGTCGCGTTCCTGTGGGCGGAAGGTTGTCGAGTTATTTACAAAATTGGGAATTGATTATGGAGGACCCTTGGGTTCGAAGGGTAATTGCGGAAGGACTGAAACCATCCTTCAAAGGAAAGCCTCTGTTAACTTGAAGTCCAAGATGGACTCATCTTCTGTCAAATATTCTAAAAAGAGAGACTCTTCTTTCAGAAGTGCGTCTCTTTTACTGAAGAACGCGATAGAGGTCGTAGAAGACCAGGAATCTCCAGGTTTCTACAGCCATCTGTTTCTGGTTCCCAAACCAGACGGCTCGTTCCGTCCAGTAATAGATTTAAGCTGGATAAACAAGCTGATTGTGGCTCCAAAATTTTATATGGAGACCATTCGATCGGTCAGAACGAGCATTTGAGTGAATGACTATGCTGCGAGCATAGATCTCAAGGATGCATACTTTCACGTCATGGTACATCCGGCGTTCAGAAAGTATCTTCGGTTCGCTGTCCTAAGGGTGGTATATCCGTTCCGTGCGATGTGCTTCGGTCTGAATCTGGCGCCCTGGGCTTTCACTCGATAATGAACTCGGTCATGACTCACTTCCAAGCTCATTCGTCTGCGGTAACGTTGTCCTACCTGGACAATATTCTTCAGAGGTCCGGCAATGAGTTAACACTTCAGAACGATGTGCAGAATCTTCTACTATTGCTCCGACATCTCGGTTTTATAGTAAACGAACAGAAGTCGGATCTGGTGCTGTCCAAGTCATTCACCCATTCACCCACCTGGGGATGAGCTTCGAGACGCACAACAATCTCGTTCGTCTGCCGTTAACCATAGCGGAATTAGTCAGTTGTTATGCTCGCTATTGTCTAAACTCAGAGAAGGTTACAGCGAGAGAATTCATGAGACTGATAGGTCTGTGCGGAGCTGCCGTGGATCTCATTCCAATGGGGCGGCTACGCACTTGTCCTCTCCAAATCTTTTTGACTCAGAATTGGAAAGTGAAGACTCATTCGCTCGATATGGACATCCTCTTGTCAGATCTAGTGAAACGAGATTCAGACTTGGGCAGACATTCAGTGGTTAACTCAGGGAGTTCCACTGCAATTGCCAGATCCGAGTTTTACTATCATGACGGATGCCAGTCAAACAGTTTGGGGCACGACACTATGCCCGTCGGATTCGAGGTGCCAGGGTCTTTGGGATCCTCAATTCTTAGGCAAGCACATAAATATCAAGGAAATGATGTCAATTTGGCTTGCGTTGCGTCATTGGATGGACGTTATTCAGAACACACACGTTCAAATTTTGTCTGACAATACGACGGTAGTGGCATATATTCGGAATCAGGGAGGCACTCATTCCATTCCGTCATTCTAATGGAAAGAATCCTTCTGTTTGTACTGAAACATCAGGTTCTACTATCGGTCCGTCATATTCCGGGTCGTCTGAATGTGTTAGCAGACTCCCTTTCACGGTAGGGTCGCCTGTTGCCGTCGGAATGGACTCTCAACAAACAGGTTTTCAATCAGATTTGCTACCAATGGGAGCGACCAATGATAGATTTGTTTGCGACGTATCTCAACAATCAGTTGAAGACTTACGTGTCCCCATGTCCGGATCCTCGAGCGTTTGCAGTAGACGCTCTGTCGATCCCGTGGGATGGGATAATAGGATACGCATATCCTCCGGCTCTGCTAATTCAGCAGATATTGCTCAAGATAAAGCTATCCCACTGCAAGATTCTGTTGGTAGCATCTCTGTCACCACAGAGACCATGGATAAATCTACTCAGGTGTCTGTTGTGGGACATGCCACGGAAGCTTCCTCCATGGGAGGATCTTCTGTCGCAGGGGAAATTCCACATGCTTCACCACAATCCGCAAGGTCTCAACCTTCACATATTTCCGTTGTGCGGTCCTTCTTGCACAGTAAGTGTTTTACAGGACGAGCAGTGGACGCAATTTCTAACTGCAGGAGGACCTCCTTTTCACTAAATTATGCTGCTAAGTGGTCTATTTGTTTGATGAGATCAAACTGCAGCCTGTTATGATCAAGGGTTATAGGTCTATGTTATCTGATACCTACGCTCACCATGATACATTAATGATTGGTTCTAATGTCTCTTTATCCAAATTAGTTAGAAATTTTTCGATAAATAGACCTAGAACTCTTAGATTAATTCCGAAATGGAATTTAGCATGGGTTCTTCTTATGCTAAAAGAAGCACCTTTTGAGCCTCTTGATACAGTGGATTTCAAATTCTTAACATATAAGACAGCTTCTCTCTTAGCTTTCTCTTCTGCTAGAAGAGTTAGTGAGCTTCAGGCTTTATCGATAGATGATTCTCACTATCGTAGTGTTGGTAATACTATTACTTTTACTACTAATGTTGGATTTTTGGCTAAGAATCAGGCTCCAAATAAGTATCCGGAACCTATTGTTGTTAGGGCCCTTCCGTCTTCAGACGGATGTAGGCCTTTACTCTGTCCTGTTAGAGCAATACGTATTTATAAACGTAGGTCTGAGTTTATTAGAAAGGAACGTAAGCGTTTCTTTTTGTCTAATAGAAAGGGCATTATGGTTCATTCTATTGCTAGATGGATTCAATTAACTGTACGTACTGCTTTTGAAAAGTTATCTTCTCAGCAGTCTGCTCTCAAGATTTCGGCTCATGAAGTAAGAGTTCTATCAACATCTTGGGCTTATGCTAATAGTGTTGCTATTACAGATTTAATGAAGGCTGCATATTGGTCTCAGCCTTCCACTTTCACTAATTTTTATCTCAGAAATATTGAGTTCATTTCTGGAGATCTACATTGTTTAGGTCTGTTATCTGTTGCTCAGAATATCGTCCACTAAACAGTTGCAACTATAGTTATGTAGGTTTTCTGTTCCGGCAGTGACTCTGTCCTGCTGCCCTCTTCGCTCTGTGGTATTTGACCCAGGCCAAGGGGAAGGGGGGGGGGGGGGGGGGTGTTCCCTTAGGTCACCTGCTTTATAGTGAAAAGCAAGGGAATACCTCCCCCAGAGTCAGTAATTCCGAGTCGGTACCGGGATGGTTTTAAAGTGTAAAGCTAATGTTTACTCATGTCAAGTATATTTTTAAAGTGTAGCTCGGTGTGAAGCATTTGTATATGTCACGTGTCAAACAGGCGTTAATATACAATCCTCGGACACTTTTAATGAGTATAAAGAGTCTCATTTCTCTGGACTGTCTTTATTTATTGGCTTACCTTTAAAAACAATTAGTATAATGGGTTATACTGGATATTAATAGAGATCATTGATGTGTTTGTGCTCAATTGCGGAAATGTTTTGTGTCTTTCTTTTTTCATAAATATAAGAAAGATACATATAAATCCTATCTCTCCTTTTCTCCTTGAGGGGATAATTCTGTTATATGTAATTGAGCCTATTGGATTTTCCTTTATGTCCTGGTCCCTCCAGCCTGTTTACTATTCAGCTAAGTCTGGGTCATTGGTACAGTATAAAAATGTTAAAAAATTTATAGTAATTTATATATTTTTTATACTTACCAATGACCCAGATGGGGATGGCCCTCCCAGGAGTTGGGAACTCTTGCCTCCCCGCTGCGTACATAACACTTACCAGGCACTGGTCGTAAGAATGACATTTTGGCGGGAATTTCGAGACCTCCTTGAAACTGCGCATGTGCAGTACAGTAAAAGTGTGGAGGACCTACCAGGACATCAATTTTTTGGTTTTTGATGCAAATTTTGGGGATTGGGGGGGGGGGGGGGCAAAATTTGGTTTGGCCCTGAATTTAATGAGTTTGCACCAGCTAAGTCTGGGTCATTGGTAAGTATAAAAAATATATAAATTACTATAAATGTTTTAACTTTTCCTATATTTAATGGAGGTATGATTTCACAACTTCTTGGTTAAGTTCATATTGGGCTTTTGTTTGTCATCAGAATAGAGGAGTTGTATCAGCCTATTACTCCAATTATATCTTGTGAACTCAAAAATTCCAACATTTTTCTGCTGCTTTAATCGAAATTAAGCTGTTTTTTGTGGAATCAAAGGATTTATGCCCTTTTACAGTTGAAGCTTTACATGCTGTGTGTAACGTGACCCAGATAGCATAAGCTCCTAAGACAGAACACAGTGAGGCTGGAGTGTGGGGTATGGAATCAACGACCCTCGTTGGAAGTTTTTCCTGTATTTCAACTAATAAGGTTTGTTTAGCAATCCAAATGTAGTAACCATCCATAAGTAGATAATCTTTACATTCAAACTTTTAACTATTTTTGACCTGATATACCTGAACACACAAGTGTATATAACTTACACAAGTGCTTCTTTCTAAAGCTGCCTGGTTAACCAAAAAATCTATTGGGTGTTGATTGTTAGGAAAAACGAAAGTCACAACCATGCATATCCCCAAAAATGTATTCTTGGTTTCTGTATTTGGCTTTTGTATATAATTCTCAGTCATAGCCAAGAAAGTTGTGTCTACTGATGATCAGACACAAGTTGGAAAGGAAAATTAAAATCCTGCATGAAAGGAAGTACACTGAAAAACAGAGTTATTTATTTATTTATTGGTGTTTAAGGTCACATAGTTATGCACAAATGGCTAATCATGACCGTGACAGTTTTACGGGTGGAGGAAGCTGGAGTACCCGGAGAGAACCACTGAGCAACGACAAGCAGCTGCCAGCTCCCCAGCATCGTAACTCCACACTGCAGCACAGGCAGGGTTAGATTGGTTGAAGACATGCGTACCATCGACATGCAGTACGCCTTAGTACAACGGCAGCAGCATGCCCCCATGTGGACAGCAGGGGTTAAGTGCCTTGCCCAAGGACACAGTGCGGGAGTCCGAATCAATTGCTCAGACGGTCACCCATCCGAGGATTAACTGGGCTTGATGTTTCTTAACTTTGGTGATCTAACGAGAGAACAGGTTACCAAAATGCCACCACACCCCCCGAAAAACAGAGTTACAAAGGTAAAATTGCCAAATGTAAACTCTGTAAGCAGCAAAGGTAAATATGCCAAATGTAAATTCTGTAAGCAGCACATTAAGGCAGAATATGGAAACATTAGTAAATCGAAATACCACTTTGAATCGAGGCACAAGTTGATTAAGCAGATGTGAAGTGTCTGGGAGTGCAGATGGCTTTTACTCTCTGCATTCTACTGGCGGATATTCCTGCCCAGCACAAGATTTCTCTTGTTATTGAAGTAAGTATAATTTGGGCAAATTTAATCTTATTTTTCCCCTGTAAATTAAATGGATTTTTTCATCAATGATTTCTTGTATTATATGTAGTTTAATTTTACATCAAATCTAGTCATGGCTGCTTCATAGCAGCCATGACCAGATTTGATGAAAATTATATTAAAAAAACTCAGCAGAGTAAGAGTTAAAAAGCAGACTGAAGGTTAATATGAATACAGGATATGACCAGATGCCAACTCCTCATGGTAAAGTATATCATTAGTTTTAGTATTCAGCAAGCTGAGGTCATCGTTGCGTGTGGCAGGGAACATAGATCCACACATGAATGAAATGTTGTTTGTCCTGTATACTGCAATGTATCATAGACTCCCTTGAAAGCCTTTGAGTTTCAAAAAGTGGATTTTGTTAGTGTCAATATGTCAATGAGATTTTCCTGTTTGTTTAACTGGTAGAGTGCTGGAATCCCATATTTGGGCTTTATTCTGAAGGGCGGTACCGCAAATTAAAGGCTTCATATTCTGTGGATGTCCTTCATATTGTCTTTGAAATGATATTATTTTTTCTGTTGGGATTTGCCTTGTTACAATTTATCGGAGAGTGCCCACTGGCACTCTCCCATAAATTGTTACAAGGCAAAGATGCACAAAAAAATTTTAAGGACCAAAAAGAATTTAGCACTCTACCAGTTAAATAAAAGAGTGGAACTGAGACTAAAACATTTTTTTAGCAGTGAAAATCTCCCATAGTGCACTTGCAAATTTAACCAACCAAAATAGTTGGTCAAATTTTATCCTACAAGTGCAAAATAGTGCAGAGATTTCTAGGTAATAAAAAAAGGCCTGATGAAAAGCTTTTCAATGACAAGGGAGCTACCTGAGAACCCAATACTTTTTATAACCTTATCATGCCTTGGTACAGGGGCAGTTTATTCTACAGCAACAATGGTTAGTTTATGTTACCAGGTATCATGAACATAATAACACATGGTATACTTGAAAAGGTTTGAAATTTACACCCCTGCCTATTACTGTACATTTTTTCTCGACGAAGTATCATCTGGTCTCTTACAAAAGCAAATGTCAGAATTAGGCCTTTCATGGTTACCTCGTTGAGGGCTTGATTATGTTTGGTAGTGTAAATTTGTTATTCAAAATTTGTTTTATTTGAAATTATTGGAGACACTCCAATAATTTGTAATAAAATACATTTATATACACAAAATATTATTTGTTTGACTGAATATGAAACATGAGCAAGGGAAATGTTGGCTTTTGCTCTGTACCCTAATTTATATGAAAGTGCTGATAGTAGCTTCTAGCACTCAAACAGTTAAATAAATGGTTAAATTTTTTTTATATAATTCTTTTCTTATTAAATTTCATAATATATTTTGTGAGATTATTACAACTTAAATTAACAAGACACATTTTACAGTTGTAGATGGTGATGTTTATGCACACCCTAAAGATGAAAGCTTATTGCACTCATCGTCATCATCATCAGAAGAAGATTTTTATGAAAAGAAGAAATCTAAACAGAAACAGAAAGTTATAAAACAAAAAGACAGTACATTTGTGAACAGAAGCAAAAAAACTGATAAAACACACTCATATTCCGATTCTTCTTCTTCTTCTTACTCCTCTAGTTCTTCTTCAAGGTCAAGGACATCCAGTGGCAGTTCCAGAAGCAGTAGTGACATTCAGAAAAAATCTTTTTCACCTAAAAAATCAAAAAATTCACAACCACTTCAAAAAAGTCAAAAGAAGACCAAAGAGGATTTTTATGAAGAAGATGTGAAAAAACATGTTATGTTTTCGTTTAGTAAGGTTGGTGATGCCAGTGATGATGGTGAAAAAGATGATGACATAGACAATAGGAAGGAGTTGAAAATTGAACAAGAATATTTGGAAGGATATAAAGTAAGTAACAAACAAATTATTTGCACAAGGAAAACAGGGATAATCAACTCTGATTCTCACAAAATGTTCATTTATTTCTTGTTATAGATTCTGAAAATGTCCTTGAATTAAACTTATTTTTTGTTCCTCCTAAGAAATGATACTTTGCTTTAGCAGTGATGTCCAATGAAGTATACAAACAGCCAAGACATAAACCGCTGAGTATTTTCAAGATATTTTTCATCATATCTAGTCATGGCTGCTGTGAAGCAGCCATGACAGATTTGACGAAAAAATTTATCTACATTTAACTCCAGAAATCATTGGTGAAAAAATCTATTCAATTTGCAGGGAGAAAGTTGGACGAAATGTGCCCAAATTATACTTATTTAGATGGAAATAGAAATCCTGTCCTGGGCAGGAATATCCACCAGCAGCATAGAGGGAGTTGAGACAACCAGGGCCAACAAGAGCCATGGTGTCAAACTTTCCAGTTTACTATCCTGGCACAAGAAGGGTTAGCATTGGTTCAAGGCAAGTTTAGTATCAGTGATCTGTTCTATGTGCAACATGATTACAATACACTTGCCTTAAACTTATGCCAGAATATTAAATTGGAGAGCCTGACAGATACTAAATAAACTGATTCTTGATCACATTAACTGCAGTTCAACTCTTCATTCTTGTGGACAGTGTCACCCTCCTCCCCCACCACACACACATACACACACCCACATGCACATTCTCTCTCCCCTCATCATCAAAATTCTGACAAAAGTTTTTTTTAAACTATTTTTCTTTTAAGCATAACCACTCAAAATCTACACTGAATAACTGGTTGAGTGTTAGAAGCCACAATGATGGCTCCATTGAGAAATGCTGCCAGCCACTTTAGTGGCTTTATACTGTTTGCATTAACTGGTAGAGTGCTAGAAGCCACTATCAGGGCTTTATTATGAAGAGCAGGTATCCCAGCCAAAAGGTGTCATCTTCTGTGGATGTGCTTCATCTTTTCTCACAAGTGAAATTACTTAGTCTCTATGGGTTTGCCTTGTTTTGCCATGATATAGCCTTAGCTGCTGATGTGGCATTAAGCACCAATAAATAATTAAGTTTGCCTTGTTACAATTTATGGGAGAGTGCAACTTGGTACTCTCCCATAAATTGTAACAAGGCAAAGAAACGTGAACAAATTTTGATGACCAAAAATAACTTTGCACTCTACCTGTTAAATTATCGTTTGCTAGGCTGTATCAAAAAAATGTTTTGTTACAATTTATTAGCTCACCTGACTTTCAGTCAGGAGAGCTATAGTGATCACTCACCGTCCGTCATCCTCCGTCGTCCGTCTTCGTCGTCCGTGAGCATGGTGTTTGCGTCTTCTCCTCCCAAACCGCTGAACCAATTTAATTGATATTTGAGATAATAGTTTGTTATGACATCGCAATTTGATTTTGTTCAAATCAAGTTGCCTCGCCCGTGGGTAGGGCCACACCCAAAAAGTGTGCTGAAATCTTAAAAAATCTTCTTCTCATGAACCAGCAGTAGCAGAGACTTGATATTTGGTGTGCAGCTTCCTTTTGAGGTGTAGACTCAGATTTGTTCAAGAGAAGTTTGTGGGGCTATACTTGGCATCGTTATGGGAGGGGCAAAATTTTTGGCCCCGCCCAAAATTTCTATTTTCCGAACCGAGAGGCTGATTTGAACCAAATTTTATGTGAGGGCTTATTGGGTCATAAGTACCTAATTTATGCTGATTTTTTTTTCCCGTAGCCCCATGGGAACCGCAGGAGCTAAAAATTAGTGCTGCCACAGTTAAGACTTTTTTCTGACCGGTTAACCAGCGTGTTTGACCGTGATTAACCGTGGTTAACCTGCATTTAAGGTACCTATATTTGTAGTGTGTTCTTGCATCAAATGTAACTATTCTATCGGGCCGGCCAATTTTGTTATTTACATTGACCATAAATAATAATAAAGAAGTATTCTATTTAATCGTTGTTGTTTAATCGCCCATGTGTTTACATCAGTGCGTGTACCGGAAATCAACAGGTTTGTGGGGCCAATATGGATGAAACTATAAAAAATACAAAAGCATCAAAATAACAACGAAAAAATAAGTAATAACACATTAAATGTTTGCCAGCAATACCTGGAGAGACGTATTTATTAATTCCATGAACTCCAATTCCCTGATGTGAAATGTCCGGTCATAAATTACGCACACGTGCACCAGGTAAAGTTAGTTTCAATAGCTCCAACAATGCTTAAGTGGGACAACAATTTGAAAATAATTTGCGCTGTAACCTGCGCATTTGTTGTATTTTTATTGGTTTTTCCAGAACGTTCTCGCATTCCAGAAAAACCAACTTAATCACAACAACTGCACAGGTTACAGCGCAAATGGTGCTCTGATTCTGAAACTATGAAGTTTTAGTCACAAACGAGCGTTGGATTTTCTTGACAGGGATGAAGACGTTGGGGTGATAAACAAACAACGAAAAACAAATAAATGCGAGTGTATTTTTATACTGTACCAATGACCCAGACTTAGCTGGTGCTAACTCTAACAAAACCAGGGCCAAACACAAATTTTGCCCCCCAATCCCCCAAATTTGCATCCAAAACCAAAAGAAATCATGTCCTATAGGACCTCCATACTTTGCTCCTACTGCGCATGCGCAGTGTCAAGGACGTTCCGAAATTGGCGCCAATTATCATTCTCTGTTTGGCCCTTCATCAGTCAACATCTCACTGATCTTTGTGCTTGTAAATCTCAGTTTAAAGGATGCCAGACACGTAATTATTGGAAAGGAGGATATAGAAGGAGGAGAGGAGAAAGGAGTGACAAAAAATAATCAGGGCTGTACTTAAAAATTTTTTATGAAATTATGTTAAGTTGCCTATTTTCGAGGCATGGGCCTCTTGTTGTCATTCTTGCTAAAAAGTTGCACTGCTTATTCAGTGTTTCCTCTACCCTGGTCTTCTAGTCCCCCCTTGCAATTCTCCCATGCTTTTGGCATATTTTTGAGAAAGTTCATTTCTAAAATTCTCTTGGGAGAGTTGCTTGGTTACAGAATGTTTTCTGTTATTTTCCCCATAGTTACGTTTTCACCCATGGGTGTATAAACGTTGTGTTCTGCATCTTCCTTCTGATGTTCTGCAAATTCTCCCCTGGGAGTCTCTGTCTTGCATCAGATAGAGTGTAATTTTGATGACTGATTTCAGGCCAGTTTTTTCAGTGCCTGGAGTCATGTTTTCTGGTGTTTTACACTGTTTGTTTACATTGGCAACAGTCTCTTTTGAGGGGGGCTGTTTGCCTTTGGTGTAGTTTATCTCACTATAAGATACATTTTTATTATCCGTAAGTGTTGCGTTAATTATTTAATATAAATTTAAAATTTTTGACCACACTTAGCCATCGGATCCATCGGGGCTCAACGTTACTTTTCAGAAACTTGGGCTTTGCTGAAAAAATATATTTTTATACTGTACCAATGACCCAGACATAGCTGGTGCTAACTCTTAAAATATAGGGCCAAACACAAATTTTGCCCCCCAATCCCCAAAATTTGCATCTAAAACTAAAGAAAACATGTCCTGAAAGGCCCTCCACACCTCGCCCCCACTGCGCATGCGCAGTGTCAAGGACGTTCCGAAATTGGCGCCATTTATCATTCTAAGTTTGGCCCTTCATCAGTTAACATCTGACTGATCTTTGTGCTTTTAAATCTCAGTTTAAATGATGCCAGACACATAAATATTAGTGAAATGGTGATTCTAAGGAGGATAGAAAAGGAGGAGAGGAAAAGAATGTGTGACAGAATATTATCAGGGCTGTAACTTAAAATTTTTTAATGAAATTATGTTAAGTTACCTATTTTCAAGGCAGCAGCCATTTTGTTGTCATTCTGATTATGTAGTTACACTGTTTTTTCAAGTGTTTTTCCTCTCTCCCTGTCCTTTAAGTTCCCCCTTGCTATTCTCCCATGCTTTTGGCATAGTTTCTGTAATTATTATTACTAAAATTTCTTGGGAGTTTTAGCTTAATAACAGAATGAATTCTGTTCTTTCCCCATGTTTACGTCTTCACCTACGGGTGGTTAGGCGTTGTGTTCTGCATCTACCATCTGATGTTCTGCAGTTTCTTCCCTGGAAGTCTCTGTTTTGCATCAGATGGTGTATTTTTGGTAACTGATTTCGGGCCTGGGTGCCTGGAGTCTTATTTTAGTGTTTTTACACTCATTGTTTACATTTACAACAGCCCTCTGTGTGAGGGGGGGATTTCTAAATAATAATATCTTTATGTTATTTTAATCATAACTAGATACATTATTATTGTTCGTAAGTGTTGAATAAATTGTTTAAAATATTTTTAAAATTTTTGTCCACACTTAGGCTTGGGATCCATTGGGGCTCAACGTTACTTTTCAGAAACTTGGGCTGTTCTGAAAAAATATTTTTTCAAAATATTTTGATTTCAATTATTTTTTCTATATTAATGGATCATATTATTATTATGTATTTTGATTGCCAGGGGTTAGTGCGAGTACCAGGACTTGTTTTCTTTTCACATTGAAAGGATATTGATCAATTGTTTTAAGAGGAAGTCTTCCTCTGACCTTATTATCATTCTATATGTGGTCAGTGTACTCGCATTAACTCCTGTTCTGTATCGTATGATTTCGATGACAATATGGGAAGCGTATGTCACGGTATGTTGTTGGGGATTTGGACACTCCGGTCCTTTCCCCGCAGGGTCACTCTACCTTATCAATTTCTATTTCAAACGATCAAGATTAGGGTGATGTATCTGTGATGTCTTCCAACAGTGTGCCTCCGTCGTCACAATTAATGAAGGGCTAGCGGAAAAGTGCTCATGTAATACGCCAATTGCCTAAGAGGACCCTAGTAGGTTCGACGGCCTTTGACGTCCGCTAGCTCGCCCGGTGTAGCGTCCATTCACCGAATGGTTCGGCAGCCGGGTTCGTCCGTTGCGGTCTAGAAGGAATTTTGGGGTGATGCGAGCACTATAAAATTAACTTAATGCACACCCAGTGACGGCGGATCGGAGGGAGAACGGAGGAAGCCTTTTAGTCCGGTTCATAGCTCGTTCCGGTCCATCCGGACGGCAAGCGAGAGAGGCCCCTCTCTCGTTCAACAACATCTGGCCCCAGATGTTGTGGTACAAATGTGTCGTTAGCGGAGCATACGTCCGTCGCTCGGGACGCTCCGTTGTATAGGCAGTCCGCTGAGACTGCTAAGGCTTCCTCTTCTCGTCAGCGCACACGACCGCACCTTGGCTGCGTGACCGCCGATATATTACCAGCTTCGCCGATCAAGGATTCTTCGGCGACCAGGTCACATCATCCGGCAGCCAGGGATTCGAGACCGATGGACTCCGGACGTTCGCATAGGAAGTATGCGGGAGCCATCTGATGCGGAGCTGCCCTCGGCGAAGCACCGATAGACTGCGCCTCCGCAGGTCTCGACGCCGGACATTCTTGTGCACATAGCACAGCTTATCGCAGCATCCCAGCAGCCGACAGAAACGGTGTCGGATCGAGAATTATCCGACAGCGCTGGGTCGGTAGCCGGGGACTCGAGGCCTGCAGACTCCGGACGTTCGCATAGGAAGTGTGCGGGAGTCAACGTACACGGAGCTTCCAGCGGCAATGCATCGTAAGTCCGCTACTGCACAGGCCTCGGGAACGGTCGTGCTTTCCTTAATAGCACAGTTTATCGCAGCATCCCAGCATCAACTGAATCTGTCGCATATATTTTATCCGACGATGCTGGGTCGGGACGCTCCGCGGAAGCGGGTACGGACGTCCGAAAGTTTCATCTGGTCCGACGGGATACCGAAAGGGATTCGGTGGATTTCAAGCTTTCCCTTTCGGAACAACATATGCTGCGATGCCGGATAAGAAACTGATAGCGTCGGTGGACTTAGAAATTTTTGGTTCGGTTCAGGGACATCGTCCCTCAGTTCCGACATAGTCCAATAATGTCACACAAACTTTCGAATTATTGAACGACGCTATATATATTATTATTTTATGCTTGCTATCCAAGCATTTCTGGTTTCTTGTTCGAAGAGTTATGGAGATGTCTTTCAAAAGTGTGCCTCTGTCGTCATAGTTAATGAAGAGTTAGCGGCAATAAGTGCTCATGGAATATGTCTATCGCTTACGGAGTGACATTCGCTAGCTCACCCGGTGTAGCGTACATTCATCGAATGGTTCGGCTGCCGGGTTCGTCCGTTGCGGTCTAGGAAGGAGATTTGGGTGATGCGAGCACTTTAATTACTTTAGTACTCACCCAGTGACGGCAGATTGAGGACAGATCGGAGGAAGCCAACAACATAGGGGACCGCATGTTGTGGTTCAGATATTTTACATTCGGAGCATATGTCCGTTGCTCGGGACGCTCCGTTATATTGACAGTCCGAGAGACTGTCTTTAATGCTTCCTCATCCTCACAGCAGGGCACACGACCGCACATTGGCTACGTGACCTCGAGTATCCGATCAGTTTCGGCATTCAGTGATTCCACAGCGAATAGGTCGCGCCATCCGGTAGCCAAGGGACACGAGGCCTATACACTCCGTTCGCTCGCATATTGGAAGTATGCACGGGGTAACGATCTCGGAGCTTCCTGCGGCAATGCATCGTAAGACCGCTGCTCCTCAGGCCTCAGTGACGGACGTGCTATCCGAGTTAGCACAGTTGTTTCGCAGCATCCCAGCAATTGACGGTTTCTCGGTCGAATCAGGAATTATCCGACGGCGCTGGGTCGGTGCGGTCCGCGGTTGCATCAAGCTACGGACGACCGAACGCTTTATAGGGTCCGACAGGATGGCGAAAGGGATTCGAAAGATTTCGAGTTTTCCCTTTAGTAGTATCGGAAGATGCCTTTCATATCTTCTGGCATTTCTTCCAGTGTTTATTTTTCGGACTTCATTGCTGCGATCTTGGATAAGAGACTTATAGCGTCATTGGACTCGGATTTTTCGATCGGTACAGGGACTTTGTCCCTGACTTACCGACGCAGTCCAATATTGTCATTACAACATGTGTTTTATTTTTCGACGCTATATATTATATATATATATACAAGCCTGCTACTAAGCATGATAGTTTAGTTTCTTGTCCGCGTGGCTCATTTCTGCCATTTTATCTTTTTTACATATAGTTTATTTTGGCAGAGCAGGGCATACCGAGAGTTCATATGCGTCTAGACGGTGTGATTAAAGACTGCATATATTCTTTTTCGCCGTTTATGTCTTTTCCAATTTCAATGTTGGGAACGACATTATGTATAGTAGACTTAACTTAGACGCTTTATTATACGTAATCCGCCTTACTGAGGCGTTATCATTACGTCTTCAAGAAAAGATTTACGGGATATTATTCTCAATGTAATTTCTTTTGAGGGCAGTAGTTTGTTCACGTATAACTCCGCCCTTCAGTGGCTGATTGGAGTTGGTTAGACGTGATGCAGCCCTAGCTACATCCACGCGTGGATAGTAGGTTAAGAACTCTCTCAGAGTCGCTTCGTTCTCGGAGGAGCTTCTCTTCGACGGCAACTTTCCGGCAATCCATGAATTGCTTGATTTATACATTCTCTTGTCTATCTAGTGTTACAAGAGATTCAGACTGGGGCAAACATTCGGTGGTTGACTCAGAGAGTGCCGCCGCAGTTGCCGGACCCTAGTGTGGCTGTTATGACGGTTGCCAGTCAAACAGATTGGGATATATACTGATCCCTACGGATTCGAAGTGCCAGGGTCTTTGGGTTCCGCAGTCTTTTAGCTATCAGTTTAACTTCCGCGGAATAATGTTTTTTAGGCTTGCTTTATGTCATTGCATGAACATTATTCAGAAACGCATGCCCAAATTCCTGTCCTTTAATTCGACAGTAGTGGCGTATCTCCGGAACCAGGGAGGCACTCTTTCGTTTCCGTTATTCAATTTAATGGAAAGAATCCGTCTGTGGGTTATAGTACACCAAGTTCAGTTTTGGTCCGTCATATTCTGGGTCGTCTGATTGTTTTATCGCACTCCCGTTCTCTTACGGGTCGCTTGTTGCTGTCAGAATGGACTCTCAACAAACAAGTATTTAATCAGATTTGCTATCTATGGGAGCGCCCAATGATGTTTTATTTATGACACAGCTTGCTAATCAATTGCAGACGTATGTGTTGGCTTGTCCAGATCTCTGAGCTAATACTGTTAACGCTCTATTGATCTATAGGACGGAATGATAGGATACGCGTATCCTCCGGCGCTGTTGTTTTAGCAGGTATTGCTAAGATAAACAACCACAATACATTTCTGTTGATAGCATCTCTATCTTCACAGAGATCATGAGTAATTTACTCTCTTGTCTACTGTGGATCTTAACGTGAAATCTTCCTCTATGTGAGGATCTTTTTTCACTGGGTAAATCGTGTCATCTTTATCACAACCAGCAAGGTCGCAACCTTCATGTATTCCGTTGTGTGGTCCGTATTGCATTGTAAGCACTGTACTGGACGAGCTTTGGACGCGATTTCTTACTATAGGAGATCCTCTTCTTCGCTATTCTATGCGACTAAAGTGGAGGCTCTTCCGTCGTGGTGTAGGGATCATTATGTTCATATGGTTGATCCCTCCATACTACGCATTGTTAGTTTTTAGTATACTTGTTTCACAAGATCTACTGCAGCCTGTTGTTATTTAGGTTATAGGTTTATGTTACCTCATACCTATGCACTCTACGATAGTTTACAATTGAGTCTTTTGTCTCTATCTAAGTCAGTTAGTAACTTTTTGATAAATAGACTTAGAATCTTTAGATTAAATTCCTATACGGATTTTAACTTCGGTTCTTATTTAGCTAAGTAATCATTTGAGCCTCTGGAAACAGTAGTTTTCAAATTCTGACCTTTTAGACAGTAATTCTGTTGGTTTCTCTTTTACTGTAGAGTCAGTGAGTTTCATGCACTATCGATGGATGGTTTTCACTTTCATAGTTTCGGAATCAATACTTCCGTTACTATTTAGGTTGGATTGTTGCATAAGAGTTAGGCTCCTATTATCCGGAACCTATTATTTTAAGGTCCTTCCGTCTTCGTATGGGCTTAGGCCTTTACTCTTTCCGGGTACAGTTTATGTATTTATAAACAGATATCTGTTTATTACAAGGGCGTAAGCTTCTTCTGTCTTTGATGTCTAGTAGAAGGACGTTACGCTCCATTTTATTGTTAATGGATTCTATTAACTAGCGTACTGCTTATGGTATACCATTGGCTTAGCAGTTGTGCTTTAGATTTCGGCTCATGAAGTAAGAGTTCTTCTACTTCTTGGGCTTACATTAATAGTGTTGCTATTATAGATTTTTGAAGGCTGCTCATTGCGCTCAGCCATCCATTCATGAATTTTATCTCAGAAATATCGAGTCCATTTCTGGAGGCCTCTATTGTTAGGTCTATTATCTACTGCTCAGAATGTCATTCACTTAACAGTTGCTACTATAGCTAGGTAGGCTGTCTGTTTCGGCAGTGTCTCCGTTCGGCTGCCCTCTTCGCTCTGGGCTATTTGACCCAGGGCAAGAAAAAGGGGGGGGGGGGGGAGGGTGTTCCCTTGGGTCACCTGTTTTTACTATGAAAACAAGGGGATACCTCCTCCGGAGTTAGTAATTCTGAGCTGTTATTGGGATGGTTGTTTAGTGAGAAGTTTAAGTTTATAAAATTCATTCAAGTCTTAGTTTTTAAAGTATAGCTTTTGAATATTGCATATGTCAACGGACATGATTATGCAATTCTCACACACTTTTAGGAGTATAAGAGTCTCTATTCTCTAGACTTACTTTATTATTGGCTTACTTTAAAAATTATTAGTATAAGGATTATTGGATATTAATAGAGTACATGGATGTATGAAGCTCAATTTTTGGAAGGTGTTGTATCTTTCTAATTTATCATAAATAAGAAAGATACATGTAAGGCCTATTACTTCTTTTCCCTACAGGGGATGACTCTATTTTATTTTATTGAGCGTATTCCATTTTGCTCTATGTCCTTGGCCCTCCAGCCTTTTTACTATTCAGCTATGTCTGGGTCATTGGTACAGTATAAAAATGTTAAAAAATTTATAGTAATTTATATATTTTTTATACTTACCAATGACCCAGACGGGGATGGCCCTCCCAGGAGTTGGGAACTCTTGCCTCCCCGCTGAGTACATAGCACTTACCAGGCACTGGTTATTAGAATGATAAATGGCGCCAATTTCGGAACGTCCTTGACACTGCGCATGCGCAGTGGGGGCGAGGTGTGGAGGGCCTTTCAGGACATGTTTTCTTTAGTTTTAGATGCAAATTTTGGGGATTGGGGGGCAAAATTTGTGTTTGGCCCTATATTTTAAGAGTTAGCACCAGCTATGTCTGGGTCATTGGTAAGTATAAAAAATATATAAATTACTATAAATTTTTTAACTTTTCAAAAATTATTTTGATTTGCAATTGTTTTTTCATTATTAATGGATCATGTTATTATGTATCTTTGTGTCAGGGGTTTGTGCGAGTAACTAGGACTTGTTGTTGACTTTTCACAATGAAAGGATATTGTTCAAATTGTAATAGGAAGAAATCTTTCTCTGACTTTCATGATCATTGTATTAATTGTAGTCAGTGTTCTCGCACTAATCCCTGTTCTATATGTCAATATTGGGGTGACAAACATTGGAAACGTGTGTCACGGTATGTTGTTACTGGAGAAAGGGCTATGCCGGCTCTTTCTCCGCAGGGTCACTCTACTCTCTCAGTTTCTATTTCAGAGGAACAAGAACAGGGTGATGTTTCCATGTTATCTTCCGCAAGTGCGCTTCCGTCGTCACAAATTAATACAGAGCTAGCGGCAAAAGTGCTCATGGAGATTAAAAAATGTCGTCCGCTAGCTCGCCCGGTGTAGCGTCCATTCACCGAATGGTTCGGCAGCCGGGTTCGTCTGATGCGGTCCAGGAGGAAATGTTGGGTGATGCGAGCACTATAAACATTCAACGTGCACACCCAGTGACGGCGGATAGTAGGCGAGATCGGAGGAAGCCTTTGAGTCCGGTTCCTAGCTCGTCCAGGTCCAGCCGGGCCGCGAGCGAGAGAGGCCCCTCTCTCGTACAACAACATCTGGGACCAGATGTTGTGGTACAAAATGTGTCGCAAGCGGAGCATACGTCCGTCGCTCGGGACGCTCCATTGTATAGGCAGTCCGCGGAGACTGCTCAGGCTTCTTCTCGTCAGCACACACGACCGCACCTTGGCTGCATGACCGCCGATATTTTACCAGCTTCGCCGATCAGGGATTCTTCGGCGACCAGGTCACACCATCCGGCAGCCAGGGACACGAGGCCGATGGACTCCGGACGTTCGCATAGAAAAAGTATGCGGGAGCCATCAGATGCGGAGCTGCCCTCGGCAAAGCAGCGAAAGACTGCGCCTCCGAAGGCCTCGATGCCGGACGTACTTGTGCAGATAGCACAACTTATCGCAGCATCCCAGCAGCCGACAGAAACGGTGTCGGATTGGGAATTATCCGACGGCGCTGGGTCGGTACGCTCCGCCGAAGCATCGGGGGCGGACGACCGGGAGCATCATGAGGTCCGACCGGATGGTGAAATGGATACGGATGACTTGGAGCTATCCCTTTCGGAACAACATAAAGCTGCCGTGGACTTCATCCGGCACTTTCTCCCTCAAGTTGTTCCGTCGGGCCAGACTGCTGCGGTTCCGGACAAGAGGATTATAGCGTCATTGGACTCTGAATTTTTTGAGCGGTTCAGGGACATCGCTCCCGAGTTTCCGTCTCAGTCCAATAATGTTGCAAGAACATTTGAATTATTGAACGACGCTATATTTAAACTTGCTTCCAAATCGGGGAAAGCAGGTTTCTTGTCCGCCAATACTCTCAACCTGCCTTTCATTAATGCAAGGAATAAATTCGACACGGCAGGACAGGGTATTCCGAGAGTTCCTCTGCGTATGGACGACGAGGCGGAAGACTTAGAGCTATCATTACCGTCGTCGGCTTCTATTCCAACCGCGGTGTTGGAAACGGCTATTTCGTCTAACAGAGCCAGTTTAGATGCCTTATCTTATGCAGATCACCTTACTAAGGCATTATCACTGCGCCTTCAAGGGAAAGAATTTCAGGATATACAATCCTCTTTAAGACTTCTTTCAAGGGCAGTAGCTTATTCCGCGTGTAACTCCGCCCTTTCAGTGGCAAACCTGGAGTTGGTTAGACGTGACGCAGCCCTAGCTACATCCACGCTCGTGGATACTAAGGTGAAGAACTCTCTCAGAGTCGCTTCGGTCTCCGGAGAACTTCTCTTTGACGGCAAGCTTTCTGCTATTTATGATAAAATTACAAAGAAAGCTTCGGATTCTCTGTTGTTCAAATCTGCTTCTAAGAAGTCGGATACGGCAGACAAGAATAAGACAGGCACTTCTGGGTCTAATGCGCCCAAGAGAGGTTCCTATAGAGGTTCCGGTGCGTCCTCTTGGTCTTATTCGAGAGACTGTCAAGGTAGCGACTCACGTTCGGGACGTCCTTCGGGCCGGGACAACCGGTCGGATGCCCCGAGGTCGACGGGACGAGGTGTGGGTCGTGGAGGACGTGGTTTCTCCTACCGCAGGTCTCGCAGGTCCAGGAGGTGATGGCTTAAACCTCTATCGTGTACCGGTTGGCGGAAGGTTGTCGAGCTTTTCACAAGAATGGGCGTCGATTACGGACGACCCTTGGGTGAGAGGAGTGACTTCGGAAGGTCTAAAGATATCCTTCAAACGAAAGCCTCCATTAACTCGAAGTCCAAAATGGACTCAACTTCCATCAAATCCGCAGAAAAGAGACGCTCTATTATCAGAAGTGCAGTCTCTTTTAATGAAGAACGCGGTAGAGGTCGTAGAAAACCAGGAGACTCCAGGATTCTACAGCCATCTGTTTCTGGTTCCGAAACCAGACGGCTCGTTCCGTCCAGTCATAGATTTGAGCTGGATAAACAAGCTGATCATCGCTCCGAAGTTTTATATGGAGACGATTCGATCGGTCAGAGCGAGTATTCGGGTGAACGATTATGCAACAAGCATAGATCTCAAAGATGCGTACTTTCACGTCATGGTACATCCGACATTCAGAAAGTATCTACGCTTCGCAGTCCTAGGAGTGGTGTATCAATTCCGGGCAATGTGCTTCGGATTGAATCTAGCACCCCGTGCTTTCACTCGGGTAATGAACTCGGTAATGATCTATTTCCGAGCTCATTCATCTGCGGTAACGTTGGCCTACCTGGACGACATTCTTCAGAGGTACGGCAACGAGTTAACGCTTCAGAACGATGTTCAGAATCTACTTCTATTGCTCCGATGTCTCGGTTTTATAGTAAACGAGGAGAAGTCAGATCTGGTGCCGTCCAAGTCATTCACACATCTGGGAATGAGCTTCGAGATGCACAACAATCTCGTTCGTCTGCCGTTAACCAGAGCGAAATTAGTCAGTTGTTACGCTCGCTATTGTCTGCACGCAGACAAAGTCACAGCGAGAGAATTTATGAGACTGATAGGTCTGTGCGGAGCCGCTGCGGATCTCATTCCGATGGGGCGGTTACGCACGCGTCCTCTCCAAATTTTCTTGACTCAGAATTGGAGTGTGAAAATTCATTCGCTCGACATAGACGTTCTCTTGTCAGATCAAGTGAAACAAGAGATTCAGACTTGGGCAAACATTCAGTGGTTAACTCAGGGAGTTCCGCTGCAGTTGCCGGATCCGAGTTTTACCATTATGACGGATGCCAGTCAAACAGGTTGGGGTGCATCATTGATCCCAACGGATTCGAGATGCCAGGGCCTTTGGGATCCGCAATTCCTGGGCAAGCACATAAACATCAAGGAAATGATGTCAATTTGGCTTGCGTTACGTCATTGGATGGACATTATTCACAATGCTCATGTCCAAATCCTATCCGACAATACGACAGTAGTGGCGTATATACGGAATCAGGGAGGCACTCATTCAGTTCCGTTGTTCAATCTAACAGAAAGAATCCTTCTGTTTGCGCTAGAACATCAGGTTCTTCTTTCGGTCCGTCACATACCGGGTCGTCTGAATGTGCTAGCAGACTCCCTTTCACGAAAGGGTCGCTTGTTGCCGTCGGAGTGGACTCTCAACAAACAAGTATTCAATCAGATTTGCTACCAATGGGAACGGCCAATGATAGATTTATTTGCGACACATCTCAGCAATCAGTTGCAGACGTATGTGTCTCCGTGTCCGGATCCAAGAGCATTTGCAGTAGACGCTCTGTCGATCTCTTGGGACGGAATGATAGGATATGCGTATCCTCCAGCGCCGTTAATTCAGCAAGTATTGCTAAAGATAAAACAATCTCAATGCAAGATTCTGTTGGTAGCATCTCTGTCTCCACAGAGACCGTGGATAAATCTACTCAGGTGTCTGTTGTGGGACCTACCGTGAAAGCTTCCTCCACGGGAGGATCTTCTTTCGCAGGGGAAATCGCGTCAACTCCATCACAACCCGCAAGGTCTCAACCTTCACGTTTTTCCGTTGTGCGGTCCTTCTTGCATGGCAAGCACTTTACAGGACGAGCAGTGGACACGATTTCTAACTGTAGGAGGATCTCCTCTTCGCTAAACTATGCGGCTAAGTGGAAGGTTTTTCGTCGTTGGTGTAGGGATCATTCTGTAGATATTTTTGATCCCTCTATACCAGACATTGGAAACTTTCTAGTATACTTGTTTGACGAAATCAAACTGCAGCCTGTTACTATTAAGGGTTATAGGTCTATGTTATCTGATACCTATGCACATCATGATAGTTTACAAATTGGATCTAATGTCTCTTTATCTAAGTTGGTTAGAAACTTCTCGATAAATAGACCCAGAACTCTTAGGTTAATTCCTAAATGGAATTTAGCTTGGGTTCTTCTTAAATTGAAGGAAAAGCCATTTGAACCTCTTGGGACAGTAGATTTCAAATTCTTATCTTATAAGACAGCTTTTCTCTTAGCTTTCTCTTCTGCTAGAAGAGTCAGTGAGCTTCATGCACTGTCGGTGGATGATTCTCACTATCGTAGTGTCGGGAACACTATCACCTTCACTACTAATGTGGGTTTTTTAGCTAAGAATCAAGCTCCTAATAAATATCCGGAACCTATTGTCATTAAGGCTCTTCCGTCTTCAGACGGGCGTAGGCCTTTACTCTGTCCTGTTAGAGCATTACGTATCTATAAACAGAGATCTCAGTTTATCAGAAAGGGACGAAAACGTTTCTTTCTGTCTTTGATGCCTAATAGAAGGGACATTTCGGTCCATTCTATTGCTAGATGGATTCAATTAACTATCCGTACTGCTTATGAGAGTTTATCTTCTTCTCAGCAGTCTGTGCTTAAGATTTCCGCTCATGAAGTAAGAGCTCTTGCTACTTCTTGGGCTTACGCTAATAGTATTGCTATTACAGATTTAATGAAGGCTGCTTATTGGTCTCAGCCATCCACTTTCACGAATTTTTATCTCAGAAATATTGAGTCCATTTCTGGAGACCTGCATTGTTTAGGTCCATTATCTGTTGCTCAGAATGTCGTCCACTAAACAGTTGCAACTATAGTTATGCAGGCTTTCTGTTCCGGCAGTGACTCCGTCTGGCTGCCCTCTTCGCTCTGGGCTATTTGACCCAGGGCAAGGGGAAGGGGGGGGGGAGGGTGTTCCCTTAGGTCACCTGCTTTATAGTGAAAAGCAAGGGAATGCCTCCTCCAAAGTCAGTATTTCTGAGTCGCTTCCGGGATGGTTTTAAAGTGTAATATTAATGTTAAAATTCATTCATGTCATATATTTAAAGTGTAGCTCGGTGTGAAGCATTTGTATATGTCAAGTGACAAACGGGCGTTAATATACAATCCTCGGACACTTTTAAAAGATTATAAAGAGTCTCAATTCTCTGGATTAACTTTATTTATTGGCTTACTTTAAAAATAATTAGTATAAGGGTTATACTGGATGTTAATAGAGAACATGAATGTTATTGTGCTCAATTATGAAGGGTATTGTATCTTTCTAATTTAACATTAAATAAGAAAGATACATGTAAAGCCTAATACTCCTTTTCTCCTTAAGGGGTTGCCTCTGTATTATATAGTTGAGCTTATTGGATTTTCCTCTATGTCCTAGGCCCTCCAGCCTTTTTACTATTCAGCTAAGTCTGGGTCATTGGTACAGTATAAAAATGTTAAAAAATTTATAGTAATTTATATATTTTTTATACTTACCAATGACCCAGACGGGGATGGCCCTCCCAGGAGTTGGGAACTCTTGCCTCCCCGCTGAGTACATAGCGCTGACCAGGCACTGCCAGTAAGAATGATAATTGGCGCCAATTTCGGATCGTTCTTGACACTGCGCATACGCAGTAGGGGCGAAGTATGGAGGTCCTATAGGACATGATTTCTTTTGGTTTTGGATGCAAATTTTGGGGATTGGGGGGCAAAATTTGTGTTTGGCCCTGGTTTTGTTAGAGTTAGCACCAGCTAAGTCTGGGTCATTGGTAAGTATAAAAAATATATAAATTACTATAAATTTTTTAACTTTTTAAATATTGAATAATAATTTTCCTTTATTCTTTTATCTTATTCACCACGTGGTAACTCGTGAAAACTTACCTATTTCCGTTGCATCCCAAACGACTTATACACAGGGGCGACTTATACACGGACATATACGGTGAGTATAGTGAATGTAAGGTTAACCAGTTAAAACATTTTCTTGACCGGTCAAAGTTTTAACCACAGGTTAACTGGTTATCCGGATAACCGCGGCAGCACTACTAAAAATAGAAAAAAAATTAAATCGCCCATATCTCCAAAACTGCACGGCACCAAGAATTTTTATTTGGTGTGAAGCTTCCTTAGAACCAACAGAAAGAATTGGTAAAAAAAAATTGCCATCGGTTTTATCATAGGGTACAGTCTCGGGACTTTGAGAAAGTGCTGAGTCAGCACTTTTTAACACCGTAGGCAGTGGGAAAAAAAATCTTCTTCTCCAGATTCAGCAGGCAGAATCTTTTGATATTTGGTATGCAACATTGTAGGGTGGATCTGATTCAAGTTTGTTCAAATTGGCCCCCTGGGTTCATATTTGGGCTCAGTATAGAAGCCCAATTTCGAACTTGGTGCATTTCAGGCAAATTTTTAAAAAAATCTTCTTCTCCAGATCCAGCAGGCAGAATCTTTGATATTTGGTATGCAATATTGTGGGGTGGATCTGATTCAAGTTTGTTCAAATCGGCCCCTTGGGTTTATATTTGGGCTCAGTATAGGAGCCCAAATTTGAACTTAGTGCATTTCAGGCAAATTTCTTAAAAAATCTTCTCAAGATCCAGCAGGCAGAATCTTTTGATATTTGGTATGCAACATTGTGGGGTGGATCTGATTCAATTTTGTTCAAATCGGCTCCCTAGATTCATATTTGGGCTCAGTATAGGAGCCCAAATTTTAACTTAGTGCATTTCAGGCAAATTTCTTCAAAAATCTTCTTCTCCAGATCCTGCAGGCAGAATCTTTTGATATTTGGTATGCAACATTGTGGGGTGAATCTGATTCAAGTTTGTTCAAATCGGCCACCTGGATTCATATTTGGGCTCACTATAGAAGCCCAAATTCGAACTTAGTGCATTTCAGGCAAATTTCTTCAAAAATCTTCTCCAGATTCAGCAAGCAGAATCTTGTGATATTTGGTATGCAACATTGTGGGGTGGATCTGATTCAAGTTTGTTCAAATCGGCCCTCTGGGTTTATATTTGGGCTCAGTATAGGAGCCCAAATTTGAACTTAATGCATTTCAGGCAAATTTCTTTGAAAATCTTCTTCTCAAGATCCAGCAGGCAGAATCTTTTGATATTGGGTATGCACCATGCTTAGGGGGGTGAGATTCAATTTTGTTCAAGCCAAGTCCCTGGGTTCATATTTGGGCTCACTGTGGGAGCCTAAATTATAACTTAGTTCAAAATGAGGAACTTTCTTTAAAAATCTTCTTTAGATCCAACAGTCGGAATGTTTTGATATTTGGTATGCAGCATCCTTAGGGGGGTGAGATTCAAGTTTGTTCAAGCCATGTCCCTAGGTCCATATTTGGGCTCACTGTGGGCTCACTGTGGGAGCTTGAATTGTAACTTTGTTCGAAATGTGGAATTTTCTTAAAAAATCTTCTTCAGATCCAGCAATCGGAATGGTTTGCTATGTGGTGAGTAGCATCCTTGGGGGGAGGGGGGATTCAAGTGTGTTAAAGCCAAGTCCATGGGTCCATATTTGGGCTCCCTGTGGGAGCCCAAATTATAACTTAGTCAATATGAGGAATTTTTCTTTAAAAATCTTCTTCTTCAGATTCAGCAGTTGGAATGTTTTGATATTTGGTATGGAGCAACCTTAGGGGGCTGAGATTCAAGTTTGTTCAAGCCAAGTCCCCTGGTTCATATTTGGGCTCACTGTGGGGGCCTGAATGACAACTTAGTTCAAAATGAGGAATTTTCTTTAAAAATCTTCTTCAGATCCAGCAGATGAATGCTTTTGATATTTTTTATGCAGCATCCTTAGGGGGGTAAGATTCAAGTTTGTTCAAGCCATGTCCCTAGGTCCATATTTGGGCTGATTGTGGGAGCTCGAATTGTAACTTGGTTCAAAATGAGGAATTTTCTTTAAAAATCTTCTTCTTCAGATCCAGCAGTCAGAATGTTTTGATATTTGGTGTGCAGAATCCTTAGGGGGGTGAGATTCAAGTTTGTTAAAGCCAAGTCCCTGGGTTCATATATGGGCTCCCTGTGGGAGCCTGAGTTATAACTTAGTTCAATATGAGGAACATTCTTTAAAATCTTTTTAAGATCCACTGGTCAGAATATTTGGATATTTGGTATAAGCTTTTCTTAGGAGGAGCAGATGCAACTTGTTGAAATCAATTCTCTGGGTTGATATTTAGGCTACCATGTCAGGTGAGCACCCTCAGGCCCCCTGGGGCCTCTTGTTGGAGGGTACAGTAGAACCTTTTACTTTATTTCCCGCACATGCATATTCATATACAAATTCATTGAATGCATCATAGTTTCATATAGAATATTATATAGCAATATAACTACCAATATAAAATTAAGTACATCTGCCATGGGGAATGACATAGCCAGATTGGCTGTCTACCTGTCATTCCCCATGGTTTGTTAGTAGGTTACTGGGACAGTGCCAGGCAAAAGTGGTCTCTCAAGACAGGTTGTCTTTCATGACAGGTCCATTTACAGAGTAAAACAATGAAACAATACACGGTCACAGCAGTCTCTTAAGACAGATGGTCTCTCACAACAGTGGTCTCTCCAAACAGGTTTTACTGTACCAGGGGCAATTTCCAATAAATTGTTGCAAAACAATTATTTATGAACAAAATCTTGCTAAACTAAGGCTTTCCTTGTTGGTGGCATGGTTGCTTTATGCATGTTACAAATCACTTTTGAAAAATACTTTGGTACTCTTCCAATTAAAGCTGATTCTGTTCAAACTTTTATGAGTAATAAATAAATTTGTTTTGTAACTCCGGGGATGAACTATCAACAAAAAGGAACACATTTTATCGCCAACCAAATTTTCCTGTTACTATTTTTAGCTATCGCTGGTGATGCAAATTCTAAATGTGGTGCATGATTTGTAGATTTGTAGAAAATTCCAGTGAAATTTCACTTCTCTTTAAAAGTTGTTTGAACGATTTCTGTTCCGCACATATGTGCGGAATGGATTTTCATTTTTCGCATAGTTTAGGGTTGCTGTAGAAGGGAATTTCAAAGAACTGGTGTGAAATAAAAAAGTGTACATGGATTAGAAATAGGTGCACACTGTGATAGCATGTCTCAGAAATGAAGCACAATGGTATTCTGGACTGCTTAGACGAACAATCCTAGTAGAACAGTTAAACTGTAACCTCTCAATAGTTAGATGTGATTATTGAATCCACTATCAGTGAAGCACTTCTGGTATAATATGAACAATGTCTACGGTTTTATAATTCAGTGGTTTCCACTTAATTGTATGCTCATAAGCAGAATAACCCCGTTACCTCTTTACCTTGCACAAAATGGAGATGGCACATGCAAAAGAAATTCTTGAACAAAACTCAAAATTTGCACTTTTTGTCTCGGAGACATCGATGGAGCTTACTCCAGTGAGGGGTCATAAGTTATGTTTGGAGGCAAAGCACTGTTTTTTATATGCCCATGTGAAAAACGGTTGTATTATGTAATCAGTCTGTCTGTCTGCCCATCTGTCTGTTCATCTGTCTGTTTGTTAACATTTTTGGTTTCCGACCGATAACTCCTGTTTGGATTATTTGATCTCAACTAAAGTTGGTATGTGTATTACCCAGCTAGTAATACAGGCCAAGTTCGAATATCCAATTATTTTGTGCTACCGTCGTCGCACTCTGATGAGCAAACAGAGCTAGCTGCTGAGGTGCTCTTGAATATTAGGCAAGGGATAAGGCCACTGGGTGGTGGTTTTAATCCTTTGCCAGCAGCTAGCTCGACCCATGAAGCGGTTACTTTGTCCGTGGGAGCTGTGACACCGGGTATGCCTATTGCGGTCGAAGGAAGTGTAGTGGGTAGAGTGAGCACCTTAAAAACAAAACAAGCTCACCCATTGATGACGGAACTAGGGAGGAAGCCAGCAAGTTTCTTGTCAGGAGGCTCAGCGAGGTCTGAAAAGGCTGTGAGCGGGAGAGGTCCCTCTCTAACCCAGCAACATCTGGGGCCAGAGCTTTCGTCCACACCTGCTGCTCGGGGACACTCCGTCTAGACTGCAGCTGGCCTCGGCTACAATTACGGCTTCTTCTGCTACGATCATTATGCACACACGACCATATCCTAGCTACCCGACTTTGGATATCCAGCCAGAAGGAGCCACTCTTTCGCCCGTAAAGTCAGACCATCCAGTAGCTAAGGAGCCGAGGCCTCGATCATCAGGACATTCGGGGAAGCGATCCATCTTCGGAACACCATCTCAGGAGCAGCAAGCAGTTAAGAAACAGAAAACCGCTGCTCCTCAGGCCTCGATGATGGACTTGCTGTCGCTGATTGCGCAGCTGATCGCAGCATCCCTGCAAGTGCAGGAGCAACCTCCCTCAGACTCACCTGAGCTGTCGGACGGTGCTGGGTCGGTCCAGTCATCTGTTCACACTGATGTAATGGAGCGAGATTCGCAACTGATTCACTCGGATGGTGAAAGGGACAAGGAAGAGGATTACCCTTCCCTTTCAGAGCAACACATGGTTGCGACAGATTTTATCCATCAATACTACTCTGAGTTTGTTCCACCGAATCAGCAAGCTGCAACAACAAGAGAGAAACCGCTGGCGTCTTTAGACGCAGACTTTATACAGAAGAAGGAAGAAGTTCTTTCTTTCCCGGTTCAGTCTAGGCAGGTGTCACAGGCCTTCGGCCATGTAGATGACACCATATTTAACCTCTCGAGTGCAAGGAAAAGAGGCAGTTTCTTGTCAGCATCTTCCATAAATATACCGTTCCTTGGACCATGTTCATTTAAAACAGTTGGAGAAGATGTGCAGAGAGCTCCACTGTGTTTGGATGAGCAGGCCAGGGATTTAGATATATCCTTACCTGCATCATTCAGTATTCGTTCAGATGTAATTGAAACTGTAATTTCATCGAATAGAGTGAAGTTAGACGCATTGTCCTATGCAGATCACCTTACCAGAGGTATGGCGCAATGTCTCAGCGGGAAGGAATTTGAGGATGTGTGTACCTCTCTTAGAGTTCTTTCCAGGGCAATAATGTATGCCACGTATAACTCCGCCCTGACAGTGGCTAATCAGGAGTTAATTAGACGTGATGCTGCCCTTGCATTGTCATCACTTATAGATGACAAGGTAAAAAGCTCTCTCCGGGTCACTCCGGTCTCCAGACATACTATCTTTGATGACAAGCTTTCGTTAGTATACGAACAAGCTACTAAGAAAGCATCCAGTGCTCTGCTATTGAAGTCAGCGTCTCAACAACCTGCTTCAGCAGACCGCAGTAAGCGAGGACGTTCCAAATCAAAATCATCAAAAGGGAACTCCTTGCGAGGGTACAAGAAACCCTCATACAATTACTCCAGAGGTCATCAGTATAACGACTCGGGAAAGGGGCGTAAGTCTGATCAGGACTATCGGTCAGACGCCCCTAAGCCGATGGGGTGAGGATATTCGTGGGGAGGACGTAGTTTCTCCTGTAAGCCTCGCAAGTCCTACAGGTGATGTTCAAGACCTCTATTGCTTGCCAGATGGCGGAAGGTTATCAAACTTCGTGAGAAACTGGATAGCAGTCACGGAAGATCAGTGGGTGAGAAGTGTAGTCTCAGACAGCTTATGGCTATCATTCCAAGCGAAACCCCCCCCACTAATGAGATGTCCACGTTGGACAAATTTTCCGGCAGATCCTTTCAAAAGAGAGTCTGTCCTAGCGAAGGAAGGAAGCAATAGAGGTCGTCGAGAATCAAAATTATCAGGGCTTTTACAGTCATCTGTTCCTTGTACCAAAGCCAGATGGCTCGTTCCAACCGGTAATAGACTTGAACTGGATAAACAAGCTTATCTTGGCTCCAAAGTTCTATATGGAGACCATTCAGTCGGTAAGAGCGTGCATTCGAGTGAACGACCATGCGGCAAGCATAGATCTAAAGGACGCTTACTTTCATGTCTTGGTACATCCGGCATTCAGAAAGTACGTGCAGTTCACCGTACAAAGGAAGGTTTATTATACCCCATGCAACGAAGTTGCTGGGGTATAATGTTTTTGACTGGTCCGTACGTCAGTCCTACTTGTTTTCCGGACTTTTTTTCTACACGCTTCCAGATATTGAGCTGATTTTTGGTATGTGAGTCTAACATGGTGGCCTACAGATCAAGTTTGCATTTTTTTCCGCTCCACTGATTTTTACCGAAATTACGGCCTTTGGACTCTGAAAAATTCATTAGTTCAGAGCAATGTGCTTTGGTCTGAACCTGGCTCCCTGAGCATTCACTCGAATTATGAACTTGGTAATGTCATACTTCCGAGCTCATTCATCTGTGGTAACATCGGCTTACTTGGATGACATTCTGCAGACTTATAGAATTATACTTCAGAACGATGTTCAGTATCTGCTTCTATTACTCTGATGTCTCCGTTTCATCGGAAACGAGAAAAAATCAGATCTAGCTCCGTCGTTCACTCACTCTGGAATGAGCTTCAAGACTCGCAACAATCTGGTTCATCTGCCATTACCCAGAGCAAAATTAGTCAGTTGTTATGCTCGCTTTTGTCTACACTCAGATGCATTAACAGTCAGGGAATTCATGCGACTGATGGATCTGTGCAGAGTGGCTGCAGATCTTATTCCAATGGGCCACCTGCTCACACATCCCCTCCAGATATTCTTTACTCAGAACTGGAGTGTGAAGACGCAATCGCTCGAAACCAGTATTGTTTTAACGGACCTAGTAAAACAAAAAGTTCAGATTTGGGCAGATCTTCAGTGGTTATGCGAATTAACGGAGAGGATTCTCCTATACTTCATGAATCATGGCATTCATCTCTCTGTCCATCATATAGCGGGTCGTCCACTAGCAGACTCTCTCTGTCGGAAAGGTCGCCTGTTGCCATCGGAATGGACTCTCAACAAGCAAATATTCAGACAGATTTGCTACCAGTGGGATCGTCCCATGATAGATCTTTTTGCGACACACCTGAACAATCAGTTACCGACGTTCGTGTTGCCATGTCCAGATCATCAAACACTCGCAGTAGACGCTCTGTCACTTTCATGGGACGGAATGATAGGATATGCATATCCTCCAACTCCGTTGATTCAGCAGATTCCGTTAAAGATCAAACAGTCTCATTGCAAAATTCTGCTAGTAGCACCTCTGTTGTCACAGAAACCTTGGATCAATCTTCCCAGGTGTCTGTTATGGGACATTCCCCAGAAGCTTCCTCCACGAGAGGACCTTCTTTATCAGGGGAAGTCACGCGCACTGCATCACAACCCGGAAGGTCTCAACCTTCACGTATGTCTGTTGTGCGGTCCTTCTTGCACGGAAAACAGTTTACAGGACGTGCAGTGGATGCAATTTATAACTGCAGGTGGTCCAACTCTTCTTTGAACTATGCAGCAAAGTGGAAGGTTTTCTTCCGTTAGTGTAATGATCAGTCGATAGACGTATATGATTTGTCCATACCAAATATTGCTGATTTTTTGGTCTACTTGTTTGACGATCTCAAACTGCAGCCTGTCACTATTAAGGGCTATAGGTCTATGTTATCAGATACTTACGTTCATCATGATAACTTGGCTATTGGATCAAATTCTTCATTATCCAAGCTAGTTAGAAATTTCTCTATCAATAGACCTAGAACTCTCCGATTAATTCATAAGTGGAATTTGGCTTGGGTTCTGTTGAAGCTCAAAGAAGCTCCTTTTGAGCCGTTGGATGTCATAGAGTTCAAATTCTTGACCTATAAAATGGCGTTTCTCTTAGCCTTTGCATCTGCTAGAAGAGTCAGTAAACTTCATGCTTTATCTGTTGATGAATCTCACTACCATAGTGTGGGTAATACCATTACCCTCACTACGGAAGTGGGATTTTTGGCTAAGAATCGGATTCCAGACAAGCAGCAGGGGCCTATTGTCATTTGTCATTAAGGCTTTACCTCCGATAACTAGTCCTTTGCTGTGTCCAGCCAGGGCTATGCGCATTTATAAACATTGATCAGATTTTGTTAGAAAAGGAAGAAAATATATCTTTCTTTCATTAATTCCTAACGGAAAGGATATTTCTGTTCATGCCATGGCTAGATGGATTCAGTTGGCAATACGCTTTGCCTGTGAAAATCTATCTACTTATCAATGTTCTGTTGATAAGATATCAGTGCACGAGGTTAGAGCACTGTCCACTTCTTGGGCTTATTCCAACAGTATAGCCATTACAGATCTCATGAAGGCTGCATACTGGACACAGCCCTCTTCATTTACCAAGTTTTACCTGAGAAATTTAGAGTCCATCTCTGGCGACCTTAGATCTTTGGGTCCTCTTTTTGTTGCTCAGAATGTCATCCATTAATGTTTACATCTATAGGTATTTAGGCAGTCCATTCCAGCATTGATGCTGTTCCGCTGCCCTCTTCATTCTGAGGATATTTACCTCAGAACAAGGGGAAGGAGGGGGGGTCCCTTATGATCATCTGGCTTTATAGTGAAAAGCAAGGGAAGACCTCCTCCGGTGTCAGTAGTCCTGAGTTGGTGCTGAGATGGTTTTAATGTGTAGCTCGGTGTGAAGAAATAACTAACTAAGTCTCATTTATGTACGTTTTTTAAAGTGTAGCTCACTGTGAAGCATTTGTATATGTCACGTGTCAAACTGGCATTAATATACAATCCTCAGACACTTTTAGATGAGTATAAAGAGTCTCATTCTCTGGACTATCTTTATATATTAGTTTTCCTTCACCGAATTAGCATAATGGGTTATGCTGGCATTAAATGGAGAAATTATATATTATGTAATACTCAATTGCATTGTTGGTGTTATGCCTTTCTCTTTTCTCATAAAGGAGAAAGACATATATAATTCCTATCTTCTCCTATTCTCCTGTAGGAGCTATCCTTTACTGACGTAATTGAGAGATTGGATTTTCCTTTAAGTCCTAGGCCCTCCAGCCTTTTTGTGATTCAGCTAGTCTGGGCCATTGGTTGTTGTATAAAAATATTATAAATTTTAAGTAATTTGTGTATTTTTTATACTTACCAATGGTCCAGATGGGTATGGCCCTCCCATGAGTGGGCACTCATACCTCCCTGCTGTTTATAACACTTAACAGGCAATCTGCAGAAAGAATGATGGTTGGTGCCAATTTCAGTCTCTTCCTGGACACTGCGCATGTGCAGATCTCAAAAGTATGGAGGACCAGATAGGACTTGTTTTTTTCGGCTTTGCATGCAAATTTTGGGGAATGGGGGGCAAAATTTGTGTTTGGCCCTGGATTAATTTTTGAGTTAGCACCAGCTAGTCTGGGCCATTGGTAACTATAAAAAATATACAAATTACTTAAAATTTATCATTTTGTATGAAGCATCCTAAGAGTAGTAAACAAAAATGCCATTGGTTGAGTCTCCCCTTTGCAAAAAGTAAAAAAAAATTTCTTCCCCAGGACCACTGACTTGAATCTTATAAGATTAGGTGTACAGTATCCACAGGGGGGTCAGATACAATTGTGTTCAAATTATTTGGGCTCTTTGTGTTTTTCCAGTGTTTCTTAGTGTTTTTCCATAAAATTTGCCTTTTAAACTCCAGTGACATAACAAGCCTTGGAAGTTTAGTCGTGCTTGCCTACAGCTGATAGAATTGGAAGCAGTCAGGAAAACCTATGATAATCATCATCTGACATGGATACCAGAGTTATGAATAATTTCATGACTTCATTCCTCTGTAGTGTTGATGAACCATGACTAGCTGAATGCGACCCAAAATACTTCTTTGAACCACTTTGTCAGGTGAGCGATTAAGGCTCCTTGGGGCCTCTTGTTCAGTTAATGCTTTTACCTAATGAATCGGACACCTCTATCCACATAATTTAAAACTGAGTGGGTGAAAAAAAAAATATATATTTTTCAAAAAATTTCAACAAATCCGTATCATGTGATCCCCTCATTGTAATGAGGTCATCAAGCTTATTCCAATGAGGGATCACTTGATATTGTTTAGTTGAAATTTTTTGAAAAAATTGGTAAAAACCATAATTAAGATAATTAATTTTGATACCATGTGTAAAGGGTTAATAAGGTTTGTATTATACACTAAACGATAGATTATCGAAAAAATTGCAGAAAGATAGAAATCGTATCCCCCATTGTGAAGATATATAAAGTTTTTCTTTCACAGTATCAGTAAAAATGGTGGCTTTCAAAGCATTACTTCAAGGTCAATACAAGTCAAATTACCACTGGAAATGATCAATTTGTTCTAAAAAATGTATAATGAAAAGAAAATCTTGTGTTTTTGAGTGGATACCAATCATTTCCAGCAATAATTCAACATGTATTCAACTTGAATTGATGCATGAAGCCCTCCAGCTGAATTAGATCACAAGATGCTATCAAATCAATCAAAATCACTTCCATGTATCAATGTGCATCAACTGTTTACTTTCATGCGTCAATTCAAGGTGAAACGTGTGGAATTATCGATAGGAATAATCAGATTCTTATAAAAAGCATATAATAAAAAGAAATCTAGTGTTTTTATGTGGATACCAAAAATTATCTCACTCGTAACTGAGATAACTGGTTAATTTCGCTCGTGCAAGCACCCGTGAGAAATAACCATTTGTCTCGGTCACTTATGAGATAATTTTTGGTATCCACTCAAAAATAATAGATATCCTTTATACTCTATAACCTGTGTGTAATTACCAGTCAGATTCACTAAAGGTGTGACAAATGGTCTTGTGATTTAAAGGTTATATGCAATTAGCCATGTTATTCTATTTAGTAATGTGCAATTATTTAGGAGCAATTGCATCTTATCTCACAACTCACCGAACAGGGAGTCTCTCATGGGGTCTTGGAGAGGGAGATTGATAGTCTTGTTTGTACTGTGGAACACACAATTAATATTTTCTCAAATCAATACATAACAGTTGTGGTATCTGATATTTGCTGTTGGTGGCCAGAAAAATTATCACACAAATGTAGAGAGAATATGAAAATGATTTTTGTTGAGAATGTAGAAAACCTTGAAATGAGTGTAGGAAAAAATGCTGCAGTGGTGAATTACAAATCTTTTATTTTTATACTGTACCAATGACCCAGACATAGCTGGTGCTAACTCTTAAAATATAGGGCCAAACACAAATTTTGCCCCCCAATCCCCAAAATTTGCATCTAAAACCAAAGAAAACATGTCCTGAATGGCCCTCCACACTTCACCTCTACTGCGCATGCGCAGTGTCAAGGACGTTCCGAAATTGGCGCCATTAATCATTCTAAGTTTGGCCCTTCATCAGTTAACATCTGACTGATCTTTGTGCTTGTAAATCTCCGTTTAAATGATGCCAGACACATAAATATTAGTGAAATGGTGATTCTAAGGAGGATAGAGAAGGAGGAGAGGAAAAATGTGTGACAGAATATTATCAGGGCTGTAACTTAAAATTTTTTAATGAAATTATGTTAAGTTACCTATTTTCGAGGCAGCAGCCATTTTGTTGTCATTCTGATTATTTAGTTACACTGATTTTTCAGTGTTTTCCTCTCTCCCTGTCCTTTAAGTTCCCCCTTGCTATTCTCCCATGCTTTTGGCATAGTTTTTGTAATTATTATTACTAAATTTTCTTGGGAGTTTTAGCTGAATAACAGAATGAATTCTGTTCTTTTCCCCATGTTTACGTCTTCACCTACGGGTGGTTAGGCGTTGTGTTCTGCATCTACCATCTGATGTTCTGCAGTTTCTTCCCTGGAAGTCTCTGTTTTGCATCAGATAGTGTATTTTTGGTAACTGATTCCGGGCCTGGGTGCCTGGAGTCTTATTTTAGTGTTTTTACATTCATTGTTTACATTTACAACAGCCCTCTGTGTGAGGGGGGGGATTTCTTGAAAATAATATCTTGATGTTATTTTAATCATAACTAGATACATTATTATTGTTCGTAAGTGTTGAATAAATTGTTTAAAATATTTTTAAAATTTTTGTCCACACTTAGGCTTGGGATCCATTGGGGCTCAACGTTACTTTTCAGAAACTTGGGCTGTTCTGAAAAAATATTTTTTCAAAATATTTTGATTTCAATTATTTTTTCTATATTAATGGATCATATTATTATTATGTATTTTGATTGCCAGGGGTTGGTGCGAGTACCAGGACTTGTTTTCTTTTCACATTGAAAGGATTTTGATCAATTGTAATAAGAGGAAGTCTTCCTCTGACTTTTATAATCATTCTATATGTGGTCAGTGTACTCGCTTTAACTCCTGTTCTGTATCGTATGATTTCGATGACAACATGGGAAGCGTATGTCACGGTATGTTAGTGGGGAATTGGACACTCCGGTCCTTTTCCCGCAGGGTCACTCTACTTTATCAATTTCTATTTCAGACGATCAAGATTAGGGTGATGTATCTGTGATGTCTTCCAACAGTGTGCCTCGGTCGTCACAATTAATGAAGGGCTAGCGGAAAAGTGCTCATGTAAATACGCCAATTGCCTAAGAGGACCCTAGTAGGTTCGACGGCCTTTGACGTCCGCTAGCTCGCCCGGTGTAGCGTCCATTCATCGAATGGTTTGGCAGCCGGGTTCGTCCGTTGCGGTCTAGAAGGAGTTTTGGGGTGATGCGAGCACTATAAATCAACCAAATGCACACCCAGTGACGGCGGATTAGAGGGAGAACGGAGGAAGCCTTTTAGTCCGGTTCATAGCTCGTTCTGCTCCTTCCGGACGGCGAGCGAGAGAGGCCCCTCTCTCGTACAACAACATCTGGCCCCAGATGTTGTGGTACAAAATGTTTCGCATTCGGAGCATACGTCCGTCGCTCGGGACGCTTCGACATATAGTCATTCCGGAGTAGACTGTCAATAAGGCTTCCTCATTCTCATGGTAGCGCACACGACCGCTCTTGGCTACGTGACCTCGGATATCCAGTCAGCTTCGCCAGTCAGAGAATCATCGGCGACCAGGTCACACCATCTGGTAGCCAGGGACACGAGGCCTGCAGACTCCGGACGTTCGCATAGGAAGTGTGCGGGAGTCAACGTACACGGAGCTTCCGGTGGCAATGCATCGTAAGACCGCTACTGCACAGGCCTCGGGAACGGACGTGCTTTCCTAAATAGCACAGTTTATCGCAGCATCCCAACATCAACTGAATCTGTCGCATATTTTTTATCCGACGATGCTGGGTCGGGACGCTCCGCGGAAGCGGGTACGGACGTCCGAAAATTTCATCCGGTCCGACGGGATACCGAAAGGGATTTGGAGGATTTCGAGCTTTCCCTTTCGGAACAACATATGCTGTTGTGTATGTCATCTGACTTGATCTTCTACAGCTTCTTTCGTCGGACCAGAATGCTGCGATGCCGGATAAAAAACTGATAGCGTCGGTGGACTTAGAAATTTTTGGTTCGGTTCAGGGACATCGTCCCTCAGTTCCGACATAGTCCAATAATGTCACACAAACTTTCGAATTATTGAACGACGCTATATATATTATTATATTCTTGCTATAACCAAGCATTTCTGGTTTCTTGTTCGCAAAGTTACGGAGATGTCTTTCAAAAGTGTGCCTCTGTCGTCATAGTTAATGAAGAGCTAGCGGCAATAAGTGCTCATGGAATATGTCTATCGCCTAAGAGATCCCTTGTAGGATCGACAGAGTGACATTCGCTAGCTCACCCGGTGTAGCGTGCATTCATCGAATGGTTCGGCTGCCGGGTTCGTCCGTTGCGGTCTAGGAAGGAGATTTGGGTGATGCGAGCACTATAATTACTTTAGTACTCACCCAGTGACGGCAGATTGAGGACAGATCGGAGGAAGCCTGTTAGTCCGGTTCCTGGCTTGTCCAGGTCCGTCCGGGCTGTGAGCGAGAGAGGTCCCTCTCTCGTCCAACAACATAGGGGACTGCATGTTGTGGTTCAGATATTTTACATTCGGAGCATATGTCTGTCGGTCGGGACGCTCCGTTATATTGACAGTCCGTGAGACTGTCGATAATGCTTCCTCATCCTCACAGCAGGGCACACGACCGCACATTGGCTACGTGACCTCGAGTATCAGATCAGTTTCGTCATTCAGTGATTCCACGGCGAATAGGTCACGCCATCCGGTAGCCAAGGGACACGAGGCCTATACACTCCGTTCGCTCGCATATTGGTAGTATGCACGGGGTAATGATCACGGAGCTTCCAGCGGCAATGCATTGTAGGACCGCTTCTCCTCAGGCCTCAGTGACGGACGTACTATCCGAGTTAGCACAGTTGTTTCGCAGCATCCCAGCAATCGACAGTTTCTTACTCGAATCAGGAATTATCTGACGGCGCTGGGTCGGTGCGGTCCGCGGTTGCATCAGGTACGGACGACCGAACGCTTTATAGGGTCCGACAGGATGGCGAAAGGGATTCGAAAGATTTTGAGTTTTCCCTTTCGTAGCATCGGAAGCTGCCATTCATATCTTCTGGCATTATCTTCCAGTGATTGTTATTTCGGACTACATTGCTGCGATGTTGGATAAGAGACTTATAGCGTCATTGGACACGGAATTTTGGATCGGTTCAGGGACATTGTCCCTGACTTACCGACGCAGTCCAATAATGTCATTACAACATGTGTTTTATTTTTCGACGCTATATATGCATACAAGCCTGCTACCAAGCATGATAGTTTAGTTTCTTGTCCGCGTTGCTCATTTCTGCCGTTTTATCATTTATACGAATAATTTATTTTGGCAGAGCAGGGCATAGCGAGAGTTCATATGCGTCTAGACGGCGTGGTTAAAGACTGGAAATATTCTTTTTCACCGTCTATGTCTTTTCCAACCACAATGTTGGAAACGACAATGATGTCTAGTAGACTTAACTTAGACGCTTTATCATACGTAATCCACCTTACTGAGGTGTTATCATTACGTCTTCAAGAAAAGATTTACGGGATATTATTCTCAATGTGATTTCTTTTGAGGGCAGTAGTTTGTTCACGTATAACTCCGCCCTTCAGTGGCTGATTGGAGTTGGTTAGACGTGACGCAGCCCTAGCTACATCCACGCGCGTGGATAGTAAGGTGAAGAACTCTCTCAGAGTCGCTTCGTTCTCGGAGAAGCCTCTCTTTGACGGCAACTTTTCAGCAATCCATGAATTGCTCGATTTACACGTTCTCTTGTCTATCTAGTGTTACAAGAGATTCAGACTGGGGCAAACATTCGGTGGTTGACTCAGAGAGTGCCACTGCAGTTGCCGGATCCGAGTGTTATAGTTATGACGGTTGCCAGTCAAACAGATTGGGATATAATATTGATCCCAACGGATTCGAAGTGCCAGGGTCTTTGGGTTCCGCAGTCTCTAAGCAAGCAATTATCTTCCGCGGAATAATGTTTTTTACGCTTGCTTTATGTCATTGCATGAACATTATTCAGAAACGCATGTCCAAATCCTGTCCGTTAATTCGACAGTAGTGGCATATCTCCGGAACCAGGGAGGCACTCATTCGTTTCCGTTATTCAATTTAATGGAAAGAATCCGTCTGTTGGTTATAGTACACCAAGTTCTGTTTCGGTCCGTCATATTCCGGGTCGTCTGATTGTTTTACCGGACTCCCGTTCACTTTGGGGTCGCTTGTTGCCGTCAGAATGGACTCTCAACAAACAAGTATTCAATCAGATTTGCTATCTATGGGAGCGCCCAATGATGATTTATTTACGACACAGCTTGCTAATCAATTGCAGACGTATGTGTTGGCTTGTCCGGATCTCTGAGCTAATGTTGTTAACGCTCTATTGATCTAATAGGACGGAATGATAGGATACGCGTATCCTCCTGCGCTGTTGTTTCAGCAGGTATTGCTAAGATAAACAACCACAATACATTTCTGTTGATAGCATCTCTATCTTCACAGAGACCGTGGGTAATTTACTCTGATGTCTACTGTGAGACTTAACGCGAAATCTTCCTCAATGAGAGGATCCTTTTTCGCTGGGTAAATCGTGTCATCTTTATCACAACCTGCAAGGTCGCAACCTTCACGTATTCCGTTGTGTGGTCCGTATTGCATTGTAAGCATTGTACTGGATGAGCTTTGGACGCGATTTCTTACTATAGGAGATCCTCTTCTTCGCTATTCTATGCGGCTAAAGTGGAGGCTCTTCCGTCGTTGGTGTAGGGATCACTATGTTCATATTGTTGATCCCTCCATACTACTCATTGCAACTTTTTAGTATACTTGTTTGACAAGATCTACTGCAGCCTGTTATTATTTAGGTTATAGGTTTATGTTACCTCATACCTATGCACTCTATGATAGTTTACAATTGAGTCTTATGTCTCTTTATCTAAGTCAGTTAGTAACTTTTCGATAAATAGACTTAGAATCTTTAGATTAAATTCCTATATGGAATTTAACTTCGGTTCTTATTTAGCTAAGTAATCATTTGAGCCTCTGGAAACAGTAGTTTTCAAATTCTGACCTTTTAGACAGTAATTCTGTTGGCTTCTCTTTTTCTGAAGAGTCAGTGAGTTTCATGCACTATCGATGGATGATTTTCACTTTCGTAGTTTCGGAATCACTACTTCCTTTACTATTTAGGTTGGATTTTTGCATAAGAGTTAGGCTCCTAATATCCGGAACCTATTGTTATTAAGGTCCTTCCGTCTTCATACGGGCATAGGCCTTTACTCTGTCCGGTTAGAGTTTATGTATTTATAAACAGATATCTGTTTATTACTACGGGCGTAAGCTTCTTCTGTCTTTGATGCCTAATAGAAGGACGTTACGCTCCATTCTATTGCTTATGGATTCAATTAACTATCGGTACTGCTTATGGTATATCATTGACTCAGCAGTTGTGCTTAAGATTTCGGCTCATGAAGTAAGAGTTCTTCTACATCTTGGGCTTACATTAATAGTGTCGCTATTATAGATTTTTGAAGGCTGCTCATTGCGCTCAGCCATCCACATTCATGAATTTTTATCTCAAGAATATCGAGTCCATTTCTGGAGGCCTCTATTGTTAGGTCTATTATCTACTGCTCAGAATGTCATTCACTTAACAGTTGCTACTATAGCTAGGTAGGCTGTCTGTTTCGGCAGTGACTCCATTCTGCTGCCCTCTTCGCTCTGGGCTATTTGACCCAGGGCAAGAAAAAGGGGGGGGGGGAGGGTGTTCCCTTGGGTCACCTGTTTTACTATGAAAACAAGGGGATACCTCCTCCGGAGTTAGTAATTCTGAGCTGTTATTGGGATGGTTGTTTAGTGAGAAGTTTATGTTTTAAAAATTCATTCAAGTCTTAGTTTTTAAAGTATAGCTTTTGAATATAGCTCGTGTCAACGGACATGATTATGCAATCCTCAGACACTTTTAAGGAGTATAAGAGTCTCTATTCTCTAGACTTACTTTATTTATTGGCTTACTTTAAAAATTATTAGTATAAAGATTATATTGGATATTTATAGAGTACATGGATGTATGATGCTCAATTTTGGAAGGTGTTGTATCTTTCTAATTTATCATAAATAAGAAAGATACATGTAAGGCCTATTACTTCTTTTTCCCTAGAGGGGATGACTCTATTTTATATTATTGAGCGTATTCCATCTTGCTCTATGTCCTTGGCCCTCCAGCCTTTTTACTATTCAGCTATGTCTGGGTCATTGGTACAGTATAAAAATGTTAAAAAATTTATAGTAATTTCTATATTTTTTATACTTACCAATGACCCAGACGGGGATGGCCCTCCCAGGAGTTGGGAACTCTTGCCTCCCCGCTGAGTACATAGCGCTTACCAGGCACTGGTTATTAGAATGATTAATGGCGCCAATTTCGGAACATCCTTTACACTGCGCATGCGCAGTAGAGGTGAAGTGTGGAGGGCCATTCAGGACATGTTTTCTTTGGTTTTAGATGCAAATTTTGGGGATTGGGGGGCAAAATTTGTGTTTGGCCCTATATTTTAAGAGTTAGCACCAGCTATGTCTGGGTCATTGGTAAGTATAAAAAATATAGAAATTACTATAAATTTTTTAACTTTTTTACAGTACTCTAGTTGCAACAGCAGTCTTTTTCTCGAGCAGATTGTGATTTGCTTGTAATGTGTACAAAGGCCTGGAGATTTTTATACATTTTTGTTACACGTCTACAGCCCACATTTCTGTAGGTTTGCAGTTGTTTCCAGACAATTCTTGGCTGCCTATATAGGGAGCCAAGACTTGCTTAGAAACAATGTCACTTGAATTTTAACTTGCAAATTAAGGCCATAAAAAAGAACCTCTGTTTCTGAGGCCCACGCGCATGCTCATTTTTGGTGCGCATGCAACCTTTTTATCACCCCCAAAAATCTTTTTTAAAAAAATCAAGATATTGTGCTCATTTCGGTAAATCGATAGTACCAAATGCTTGAGTTAGCGAAATCAAAAATTAAACACATTTCAAGCTTATTCTTCATCATACGTTAATAAAGTAGGTGGATTTTAGCAATATTCACGACAGAAAATGTTTTATTCTGTCATAATGACAGCCAGAACGTCAGTGTCTTTCACTGTTTCAGACTGACAACAAACAGTCACGAAGGGGAATGGTCAATTCGCACCAACCCCAAACGGCCCAATGTCGCTTCACACTATCCCATAAAATGGTGCAATTCGACTTTTGAGATGGTGCGAATCAACTTCGGCATGGTGCGAATCGATTTTGGAGGTGGTGCCAGTCGATTGTTTTTGTAATAATATATTCTCAGGGGCAAACTCGTTTGGGGCGATTGACCGGTTTCGACAAACTTTCGTTTCCCGGTTGTGTTTTTTACTCAACAATTTCAGTGTTGAGTTGCTTGGAAATGCAAATGTGCAGGTCAAGGTTGACAGCCATTTGATGTTTCAACAATTATATTTTCACACTGTCGTTTCTTTTAATAATAATCTTATCAGTTTGAATGCCTTTACTTCTTGTAAATCAAGTAAAGAAAAAAATGCCCTGTCCCATTTCTGTTGAAATGAAGTTGGCTCTGACTGTTGTGTTAGGTTGATGCATTGTGGACGACTTTAATCCAAATGGCGCACTCGACGAACTGTTTCAGGGTTTGTGCATGGGACAGGTGGGGCATGGGGTGTTGAAACCTGGTCTTGTGGGGGTACAGTTCATCACATGTGGAATGTTTTGTGGGCAAAAGTAGATAGCCTGATAAATTCCAATGTGTATTTCTTCAAGCAACCATGAGTGACATGGTAGAGGAGTTTGGAAAGTATTTCCGATTTTGCATTGATGATAATTATGACAGAACTACCTCAAGTACCAGTACTGAACCTGACCACAGAGTGAAGGGAGTTAAAATATTGCCTTCAACAATTGTTCACTGGATAATTTCCATTAGATATTTTCTGGTGAACAATTGTTGAAGGCAATATTTCAACTCCCTTCACTCTGATGTCACCCCCCACCCTCCAACTTCTCAGCCCTAATTTGATATCTAGGGTTGCCAGGTGGGGGGATTTTGATATCAGAATTGACACCATTGAAATATGAGTATCGTCACTTGTGACTACCTTAGATGGTATAGAAAGCATATTAAGTGAAATAAGACAGGGTTTTTTTTTTTGATTTGTTTTATTTAAAATAAAAATACAGCTTCTATTTAAAATATACATTATATACATGTGCATTTTTTATTAGTCAGACTGTCAGACCATAATTCTGACATGTACAGCTTTACATCTAACACTATTTTTGCAGTATTCTGTATATTTGAGACCCTGAAACATAAAGCAAATGTTCTATAAAAGCCTTTGGGGAAAAATAAAATATAAAAAAAAAAACGCCCGCCTGCATGCTTTTTTGAAAAAAATGGCCCGAGAAACAGACAATCAACTTTGTATGGCCTTATCTAAATACTGCATGTTGGAGCACCTGTTTTGTCCAAGTAAAATGTGATCAGATTTTGGCCTTTGACTTCACCCAATGCAGACAGTATCAAAATTGTTTATTTGAAATATTTTTAGTCGAGTTGTGACGAAGTCAAACTCGACTTATAGTTTGGTGAATGGCGGGCGGGCGGGCGGGCGGGTGGGTGGGCGGGCGTAAACAATTGGTTTCCGGATGATAACTTGATAGTGGTTCAACTCACATTCATTAAACTTCATACATAGGTTGGTCTTGGTGGGAGGAAGAACCCTATTGATTTTGGACATGCTACGTCGAAGGTCAAGGTCACAGTGACCTTGAACATAGTAAATCTTAAACAATTGGTTTCCGGATGATAACTTGATAATGGTTCAACTCACATTCATGAAACTTCATAGGTAGATTGGCCTTGGTGAGGGGAAGAACCCTATTGATTTTGGACTCGCTACGTCAAAGGTCAAGGTCACAGTGACCTTTAACATAGTATATCGCAACAATTGGTTTCCGGATGATAACTTGATAGTGGTTCAACCTAGAGTCATGAAACTTCATAGGTGTGTTGGCCTTGGTGCGAGGAAGAACCCTATTGATCTTGGACTCACCAGGTCAAAGGTCAAGGTCACAGTGACCTTGAAGATAGTATATCGCAACAATTGGTTTCCGGATGATAACTTGATAGTGGTTCAACCTAGAGTCATGAAACTTTATAGGTGTGTTGGCCTTGGTGCGAGGAAGAACCCTATTGATCTTGGACTCACCAGGTCAAAGGTCAAGGTCACAGTGACCTTGAACATAGTATATCGCAACAATTGGTTTCCGGATGATAACTTGATAGTGGTTCAACCTAGAGTCATGAAACTTCATAGGTATGTTGGCCTTGGTGCGAGGAAGAACCCTATTGATCTTGGACTCACCAGGTCAAAGGTCAAGGTCACAGTGACCTTGAACATAGTATATCGCAACAATTGGTTCCGGATGATAACTTGATAGTGGTTCAACCTAGAGCCATGAAACTTTACAGGCGTGTTGGCCTTGGTGCGAGGAAGAACCTTATTGATGTTGGACTCACCAGGTCAAAGGTCAAGGTCACAGTGAACTTGAACATAGTATATCGCAACAATTGGTTTCCGGATGAGAACTTGATAGTGGTTCAACCTAGAGTCATGAAACTTCATAGGTGTGTTGGCCTTGGTGCGAGGAAGAACCCTATTGACCTTGGACTCGCCTGGTCAAAGGTCAAGGTCACAACTCGACATTGGATCTGTGATCCTGAGCGGCATTTTTTCAAATTTTTCAAAATATTTCAAGAAAGCCATATCATGTGACCCCCTCACTGGAATGGGCTCAATGAGATTGTTCCAATAAGGGGGGTTAGGGGTCACATGATAAGGAATTCTTGAATTCTTTTTTAAATAAGTCTTTTTCAACTGCTGAATTTTTTTTACAGTGCAACCCTGTTAATTGAATAGCCACTTTGCCAATGAATATTATTCAATTAACAGGAGTCTTCAATTAAAAGGGATTGTGTTCCTTTCCTGTATTCTAGAGATAAACTTAGCATTAATTCTATTATATCTTGTTTGGCAGAGATCCATGAGCTCTGTCAAACAAGATATAATAGATTAAATACCTGTATTGGATGTACTGAGGCCAAATAGGTCTATAAAAAAAGGAAAACTGGGGCAAGTCAGGGTAATTCCTTGACAGGTTACAAGATTCTTTATTCACTTAACAGGAGTTTATTCTATAACCTGTATTCAATTAACAGGTCAAATTTATACTGTAGGTATAGTAAATGGTTTTGTATTTGGAAGTTAAATTCAGTTAACAGGGATATATGGTAAATGGTTTTGTGTTTGGAAGTTATATTCAGTTAACAGGGATATACAATTAAGAGATATTCAAATAAGTGGGCTCTCCTGTACTACTCTGAAATATGCAGCTGATGCAAAGGGTTAAGTGTTACACCAGTGAATCAAGATTTTATAAATAAAATCAAGACTGAATAAAAAAAATAAAATGAAAATAGCATCTGAGATGCAATGTTTTTATGTTTAAGTTTCGACAGTTGTGACTGAACAGTGTTGTGGGCACGAAATTAATAGTCACAATCCTGTCAAAGTTCTCTGCCCTTTTTTGTGATAACAGTACTGCAAGTGGGTTAGTGTTGGCATTAATTTGAGTGACCCAGAATAACACTATTCGTTCATGAGATTTCCTCCATAAAGCTGATGATATGCTATGCTATGACACACTCTTCTCCCCATGAGCTAAAAATAGGAAAAACCTTAAAACTGCCATATCTCCAGAACTACATGGCACAGAGAATTCTTATTTTGTATAAAGCTTACTTTTATCCAGTAGAATAGAATGGTTAAAAAAAATCCCTATCGCTTTGATCACAAGGTACTTTTTTCAGGACTTAGAAAACGTGCTGAGTCAGCACTTTTTAACACTGTAGGCAATCGGGAAAAAAATTTTAAAATCTTCTTCTCCAGATCCAACAGGCAGAATCTTTTAATATTTGGTATGCAACATTGAAGGGTGGATCTGATTCAAGTTTGTTCAAATCGGCCCCCCTGGGTTCATATTTGGGCTCAGTATAGGAGCCCGATTTCGAACTTAGTGCATTCAGGCAAATTTCTTAAAAAATCTTCTTCTCCAGATCCAGCAGGCAGAATCTTTTGATATTTGGTATGCAACATTGTGGGGTGGATCTGATTCAGGTGTGTTCAAATCGGCTCCCTAGATTCATATTTGGGCTCACTATAGAAGCTCGAATTCGAACTTAGTGCATTTCAGGCAAATTTCTTAAAAAATCTTCTTCTCCAGATCCAGCAGGCAGAATCTTTTGATATTTGGTATGCAACATTGTGGGGTGGATCTGATTCAAGTTTGTTCAAATCGGCTCCCTAGATTCATATTTGGGCTCACTATAGAAGCTCGACTTCGAACTTAGTGTATTTCAGGCAAATTTCTTTGAAACTCTTCTTATCAAGACCCATCGGGCAGAATCTTTTGATATTGGGTATGCACCATGCTTAGGAGGGGGGGGGGGGGGGGGGGGGATATTCAAGTTTGTTCAAGCCAAGTCCCTGGGTTCATATTTGGGCTCACTGTGGTAGCCCAAATTATAACATAGTTCAACATGAGGAATTTTCTTTAAAAATCTTCTTCAGATCCTGCAGTCGGACTGTTTTGATATTTGGTATGCAGCATCCTTAGTGGGGTGAGATTCAAGTTTGTTCAAGCCATGTCCCTAGGTCCATATTTGGGCTCACTGTGGGAGCCCGAATGATAACTTAGTTCAAAATGAGGATTTTTTTTTAAAAATCTTCTTCTTCAGATCCAGCAGTCAGAATATTTTGATATTTGGTATGCAGCATCCTTAGGGGGGTAAGATTCAAGTTTGTTCAAGCCATGTCCCTAGGTCCATATTTGGACTCACTGTGGGAGCTTGAATTGTAACTTAGTTCAAAATGAGGAATTTTCTTTAAAAATCTTCTTCAGATCCATCAGTCGGAATGTTTTGAAATTTGGTGTGCAGCATCCTTAGGGAGGGGGGGGGGGGGGAGATTCAAGTTTGTTAAAGCCAAATCCCTGGGTTCATATATGGGCTCCCTGTTGGAGCCCGAATTATAACTCAGTTCAATATGAGGATTATTCTTTAAAAATCTTTTTTTTTAGATCCACTGGTCAGAATCTTTGGATATTTGGTATAAGCTTTTCTTAGGAGGAGCAGATGCAACTTGTTGAAATCAATTCTCTGAGTTGATATTTAGGCTACCATGTCAGGTGAGCGCCCGCAGGCCCCCTGGGGTCTCTTGTTCATCAAATCGATTCATGGCTGCTTCACAGCAGACATGACAGATTTGATGAAAAATGGTTGAACCCTTTATCTAACGACTTAGCCACATAGGGAACTTATTTTAGTGTCTGAACAGTTCAAAAGCACAAATCTTTTTTAACAAAACCATATCATGTGACTCCTATTGGAACGAGCTCGTTCCAATGCCGGGCTGCATGATATGGTTTTCTTGAAATTTTAAAATCCCCGCTGGAACCCTGGGAAGTGAAGCAGTGCCTGTTCACTGCCATAAACGGGCTCTGTTTTACTGGTAAAGTAGGGCCCAGTCACCAATGCTTGGTGCAAACCCTCTCTAACATGGCTTATTAACGCTCACCCCTGGTCTTGATTTGATGGTCATGATTAGCCATTGTGCAAAAATATGTGACCTTGAACACCAATAAATAAATATAAATAAATTTTTAGCTCACCGAAGGGAGCTAAACTTAACACTTGCCGTCCGTCGTCCGTCCGGCGTCGTGAACATTTTTCAAACAACTTCTCCTCTGAAACTGCTAGGTCGATTTGCTCGAAACTTGGTATGGATGTTCATTACCAAATGTCAACTCAAGTTTGTTCAAATGAAATGGACATGTCCACTTGGGGCTCCATAGGGGGCATAACTCCGATAGCACCCTATGTATATTAGAGAAATTACTAAAAAATCTTCTTCTCCCGCACAAGTGTGCAGAATCATTTGATATTTGGTATACAGCATTATGGGGTGGATCTGATTCAAGTTTGTTCAAATCGGCCACCTGGATTCATATTGGGGCTCACTATAGAAGCCCAAATTTGAACTTAGTGCATTTCAGGCAAATTTCTTAAAAAATCTTCTTCTCCAGATCCAGCAGGCAGAATCTTTTGATATTTGGTATGCAACATGGTGGGGTGGATCTGATTCAAGTTGGTTCAAATCGGCCCCCTGGATTCATATTTGGGCTCACTATAGAAGCCAGAATTCGAACTTAGTGCATTTCAGACAAATTTCTTAAAAAATCTTCTTCTCCAGATCCACCCTGCAGAATCTTTTGATATTTGGTTTGCAACATTGTAGTGTGGATCTGATTCATGTTTGTTCAAATCGGTCCTCTGTGTTATATTTGGGCTCAGTATAGGAGCCCAAATTTGAACTTAGTGCATTTCAGGCTAATTTCTTTAAAAATCTTCTTTTCAAGATCCAGCAGGCAGAATCTATTGATATTGGGTATGCAGCATGCTTAAGGGGGTTAGATTCAAGTCTGTTCAAGCCAAGTCCCTGGGTTCATATTTGGGCTCACTCTGGTAGCCCGAATTATAACTTAGTTCAAAATGAGGAATTTTCTTTAAAAATCTTCTTCAGATCCAGCAGTTGGAATGTTTTGTTATTTGGTATGCAGCATCCTTAGGGGGGTGAGATTCAAATTTGTTCAAGCCATATCCCTAGGTCCATATTTGGGCTCACTGTGGGAGCCCGAATGATAACTTAGTTCAAAATGAGGAATTTTCTTTAAAACCTTCTTCTTCAGATCTAGCAGTCGGAATGTTTAGATATTTGGTATGCAGCATCCTTAGGGGGTGAGATTCATGATTGTTCAAGCCATGTCCCTAGGTCCATATTTGGGTTTCACTGTGGGAGCTTGAATTGTAACTTAGTTCAAAATGAGGAATTTTCTTAAAAAATCTTCTTCTTCAGATCCAGCAGTCGGAATGTTTTGATAATGTGGTATGTAGCATCCTTAGGGGGTGAGATTCAAGTTTGTTAAAGCCAAATCCCTGGGTCCATATTTGGGCTCCCTGTGGGAGCCCAAATTATAACTTAGTCAATATGAGGAATTTTTCTTTAAAAATCTTCTTCAGATTCAGCAGTCGGAATATTTTGATATTTGGCATGCAAGCATCCTTAGGGGGTGAGATTCAAGTTTGTTCAAGCCAAGTCCCTGGGTTCATAATTAGGCTCGCTGTGGGAGCCCGAATGATAACTTAGTTCAAAATGAGGAATTTTCTTCAAAAATCTTCTTCAGATCCAGCAGATGAATGCTTTTGATATTTGGTATGCAGCACCCTTGGGGGGGGGGGTCCCTAGTTCCATAAAATTTGTCTCTCATGACTTCATTCCTTTGTAGTGTTGATGAACCATGTCTAACTGAATGTGACCCCAAATACTTCTTTGAACCACTTTGGCGGGTAAGCGATTAAGGCTCCTTGGGGCCTCTTGTTTAAAAAATAATTGAAATAGCAAATTTTTATTTCATTTGCATTGTGTAAAGGGTTAAAAACACTCAGCAGGTTAAGAGTTGAACACAACTTGAGATATTTTACCATCAGTCATCCACTTGGCATTCACTTTACTGGATATAAATGTTTTCAGGATAATCATTTTCTCCCAGTTTATTGGAGAGTGTCACAGACACTTCTATAAATTTGGGCAAAATGGTTTTAATGAATAAAATATATAATTTGAAAGTAAGGCATGCATTGAGTAGGTCATGTGGTAGATTGTTTTTTTAAAATACAGGTTTTATTTGGCTTTCATAAATTAATTCAGTTCTAACCTGTTAAAAAAATAAAAACAATGCTAATTATATTGATTTCTAAAGGCAGGGTTAAAAGCAGCTGAGGAAGACAAGAAAAAACGAGAGACTGAAATCTATGAGACAAGAGAAAAGAAACTGAAGGGATCAACAATTCATGAAGCCGCATCATCTGGTGACCTACAAAGAGTTCAAGAGTTGTTGGAGTTCTTTCCTGAAATGAAGAAGTATGTTAATTACTTGTAAGCCTCCACTTTGTGTCTTGTCTGCATAACATGATAGACCCTGGTATTGAACCCAGACATGTTGCTTCTTAAATCTTGAGCAAGCCAGAAAATAAGCAGACTGACATCTGCAAAATGAGGTCCCCAAAGGGTGAATTTAGTGATGCTACCCTGCACAGGGTCTCAAAACTAAACAGAAAGAGGTACCCAGAGGATAAATTGGCCCAATGTATGGGATAACATCATCAAATTCACCCTCTGGGGACCTCATTCTGCAAATGTCAGACTCCTTATTTTCAGACCTGCTCTTGAGGGCCTAATTCTGACTTTGATCACATTTTTCTACAACAAAATAAGTGCTCCAACATGCTGTCTCCGCGGAAACTTTCACGTTACATTTTAAGTGCCCTGGCAGTTGTTTCTAGGCAAGTCTTGGCTGCCTATAGTGGCAGCCAAGACTTGCCGAGAAAGAACTGCAAAACCTCCAGCATGTGAACTATCAAAGCATAGAAACAATATCTAAAACTCTCCAGGCCCTTGAGAGTTAACATGAAACACTTGAACTGTACAAAACCTGATTCAGTGGAACCCCGTTAATTGGATAGCCTTGCGATGAATAACAAGCTCCATTGCTTCTGACCAAATATTATTGATCAGTATCCATCTAGTAACCTCTGTAGAAAAGACTCTGTTGTTTTTATTTGATATCATATTTGTCATACAAGACTTGTGCATTCCATTTTTGTTAGAGGGGAATATGCAACCAGAATGTGTTCTTTGACAACAAGTGTTGATAATGGAGCACATTCTTTTGCACTGTGCAGATGTTAATCTTGTCAGATGGCTGTTTTGTACATGGTTTTTTTTCCACTTTTTGACAGTTTACATCCTGTGGCAAGTCTTGGATGCCTATATACAGTTGAGGGGCATGGACCAGTGGGTCTTTGTAACTCTGTCCTTGAGGATTTAGCAAAGTGGGCATTGAGGGTACAGATGTTCACCCACATATGCTTAGTGGTATGCTTTTACTTACACAAACAAGTGCAACAGAGGGGCACTGGCAAGTTGTCATAAAAACAAATTCGAAGGAGGCATTTGCTATGCTTGTTTCAAACATAGAACAAATTGATCAAAGGTCCATCCCCTCAGCCGGTGATATACAAGATTGTTAACTGGTAGAGTGCTAAGTTATTTTTGGTTGTCAGAATTTGTTTGCATGTCATTGCCATGTTACAATTCATGGGAGAGTGCCCACAGGCACTCTCCCATGAATTGTAACAAGGCAAGTTCATGGTGATTAAATTATTTAACTTCGAAGATAAAATGAAGCAAATCCACAGAATATGAAGCCTTTAAGATGCTGTACCTGCACTTCAAAATAAAGCCCAAATATGGGCTTCCAGCACTCTACCAGTTAAACTACATATACAGATGGAAGTAGTAGTAAAAGTAGACAGATGAGAAAAACAAAAAGAAAAGAAATAAAAAATAGAAAGTGGGAAGAGAGCAAGAAGAAGTAGTAAGAAGTAACCATCTCGAATACATGATGCATTGCCTTTGGACAAAATGAGATACTCCTTATAATTGAACAGCTGCTTCAATAATATGATATTAAGCTTGGAGAGTTTGGCCTCAAAGGAACTGACACTGATGGAAGAGTTTTGAGGGAAGGGGAAGTATCTTTGAAAACCAGCTTGATGTCATCGGAACCTGCCACTCTATAGGATAAAGTGGTCACTACGTTCTTGTCAGTTCATGTTGGCAGCCATTTTACATGTGATATCCTGCTTTACTGTGGTTGTGTCAAGTCAATTTAGGCATTTTTTTGGTTCATTGGAACATTTTTATTCCAGTAAATAGTGGAATCACTTTTTTGTAGATAGTATGTATACACAATGATTTGTATAAACATTTGTGAAAGAGAGTAAATAAACATACACACTTTTTTTCAGTGATAAAGATGAGAGAGGAAGGACTGCTCTACACATTTCTGCTGAAAAGGGACAGATCGAGGTTGTTAAGTGGCTAGCAACTGGCTCTGTAAATTTGAATATGGAAACTTCAACTGGTTACACACCACTGCATTTATCTGCCTTTAGTGGACATGTTAATTGTATGATGGTAAGGACAGATGTGATAGAACCTATTTCATTCTTTGAATTATTGTCATTTCACTTGCTTTAGCAGAAGTGAGGCACCAGTTTTACTTACTCTTGCAGTGGCAGTTGCAAAACAGCAGCGTCAAATGTGTGATAAACTGTATATGTCTTTGTAGGTTCCAGTAATTGTGTTGAATGTTTCATTTGTTCCTTCATTATGTACCCTTCTCTCAGGTCACTCTTAACTTGAAGAGCTAATTGGTTTGATTCTATTTGAAATTCAATTTGGGATTCATTGCAACCCAAATTCTGATATTCGCAGGGCCCAAGATCACACAACCCCAAACTCTGAAGATAGCTATTGTTCTGGGGGTTAGGTGTGGGAGATGTGAGAGGAGACAACCTACTGAAGGAACAAATTAAATATTCAACACAATTACTAGAACTTGTAAAGACATACAGTTTATCACACATTTGATTGACTGATCAGGGCAGTTGTGAATGAATTGAATTTCATAACTTTGTTCATATGGAGTGCTTTGAATGCATGTTCATAACGTTCTGTAGGGTATAATTCAGCTAACTTGAATTCCATATAAAGAACTGCCATTTTCAATTTCATCCAGCAAACTGTAAAAACAAGGTGAAACTTTGTGTTCATATATTTCATTTGAAATTGCCAGACAAAGCTAAGAATTTGGGAGATGTGAGACCCTAAAAAATTTACTTCTGACACCCCTTTATCTTCAAAGATAAGATTGAAGTCATTTGTATGATATTGGTTATTATACCCCATGCAACGAAGTTGCTGGGGTATAATGTTTTTGACTGGTCCGTCCGTCAGTCCTACTTGTTTTCCGGACTTTTTTTCTACATGCTTCCAGATATTGAGCTGATTTTTTGTATGTGAGTCTAACATGGTGGCCTACAGATCAAGTTTGCATTTTTTTCCACTCCACTGATTTTTACCGAAATTACGGCCCTTGGACTCTGAAAAATTCATCAAAATTACAGTTTTCCGGACTTTTTTTCTATACGCTTCCAAATATTGAGCTGATTTTTGGTATGTGAGTCTAACATGGTGGCCTACAGATCAAGTTTGCATTTTTTTCCACTCCACTGATTTTTACCGAAATTACGGCCCTTGGACTCTGAAAAATTCATCAAAATTACAGTTTTCCGGACTTTTTTTCTACACGCTTCCAGATATTGAGCTGATTTTTAGCTTAACTTGACATAGTCAAGATAAGCTATTGCCATCACGCGTGCGGAAGTCTGTTAGTCTGTGAGTCTGTGACGTCTGTTCACATTTTCCTTTAGCACGGGCTACACCCCGCAGTTTTTGTCTGATCGTTACGAAATTTCATATGCAGGTTTGGGGTCATGTCTAGATGAGAACGTCCCCTTTTGGTCGCGATCGGGCAACTGGTATGGCTGCCCGAGCCCAAAACCCGAAAACCATTAGCACAGTCTACAGGTCGTATTTATGAAGGGATTTCATTGTAACTTGGTAGGATGCCTATGTATAATGCCTAGATGAGAACGTCCCCTTTTGGGCATGATCTATCAAACGTGATGGCTGCCCAAGCCCGAAACCCAAAAACTTTTAGCACAGTCTGCAGGTCATGTTTAATGTGGAGGGATTTCATTGTAACTTGGTAGGATGACTCCTTATGATGTCTAGATGAGAATTTCCCCATTTGGGCATGATCTGCCAACTGTGACGACTGCCTGAGCCCAAAACCCGAAAACCTTTAGCACAGTCTACAGGTCATATTTATTGAGGAATTTCATTGTAACTTGGTGGGTTGACTTCATACAATGTCTAGATGAGAAAGTCTCCTTTTGGACGTGATTGGGCAACTGTGACGGCTACAGGAGCCTGAAGCCCGAATATCTTTAGCACAGTCTAGAGGTCATATTTATGAAGGGATTTCATTGTAACTTGGCAGGATGACTCCAAATAATATCTAGATGAGAACGTCCCATTTTGATCGTGATCATGCAGCCTTGATGGGTGCCCGAGCCCAAAAACCTTTAGCATAGGCAAAAGGTCATATTTATGGAAGGATTTCATTTCAACCTGTTAGGTTGACTCCATATAATGCCTAGATGATGACATCCCCTTTTGGTCGTGATTGGTCAGTTGTTGTGGCTACAAGTGCCCGAAGCCCAAAAACCTTGAGCACAGTCTACAGGTCATATTTATGAAGGGATTTCATTGTAACTTCTTAGGATCACTCCAGATGATGCTCAGATGAGATTGTCCCCTTTGGTTGCGATCATTCAACCATGATGGCTGCCCGAGCCCGAAGTCCGAAAACCTTTAGCACAGTCTACAGGTCATATTTATGAAGGGATTTCATTGTAACTTGATAGGTTGACTTCATATAATGTCTAGATGAGAAGGTCCCCTTTTGGACATGATTGGGCAACTGTGACGGCTTCAGGGGCCCAAAGCCCAAAAACCTTTAGAACAGTCTACAGGTCATAATTATGAAGGGATTTTATTGTAGCTTGGTAGGATGACTCCAAATAGTGTCCAGATGAGAACGTCCCCTTTTGGTCACAATCATTCAGCCTTGATGGATGCCCGAGCCCAAAAACCTTTAGCATGTCTGTAGGTCGTATTTATGGAAGGATTTCATTGTAACTTGTTAGGTTGACTCCATATAATGCCTAGATGATGACATCCCCTTTTGGTCGTGGTTGGTCAACTGTGATGGCTAAAGGTGCCTGAAGCCCGAAAATCTTGAGCACAGTCTACAGGTCATATTTATGAAGGGATTTCATTTGTAACTTCATATGATCACTCCCGATGATGTCCAGATGAGAATGTTCCCTTTTGGTTGCGATCATTGAGCTATGATGGTTGCCCAAGCCTAAAGCCCGAAAACCTTTAGCACAGTCTTCAGATCATATTTATGAAGGGATTTCATTGTAACTTGGTAGGTTGACTTCATGTAATGTCTAGATGAGAACAGCCCCTTTTGGACACCATTAGGCAACTGTGTTGGCTACAGGGGCCCTAAAGCCCGAAAATCTTTAGCACAGTCTACAGGTGATATTTATGAAGGGATTTCATTGTACCTTGGTAGGATGACTCTAAATAATGTCTAGATGAGAACGTCCCCTTTTGGTCGCGATCATTCAGCCTTGATGGCTGCCCGAACCCAAAACCCCAAAACCTTTAGCATAGTCTATTGGTCATATTCATGGAAGGACTTCATTGTAACCCGTAAGTTTGACTCCATATAATGCCTAGATGATGACATCCCCTTTTGGTTGTGACGGCTTCAGGGGCCCAAAGCCCAAAAACCTTGAGCACAGTCTACAGGTCATATTTATGAAGGGATTTCATTGTAACTTGGTAGGTTGACTTCATATAATGTCTAGATGAGAACATCCCCTTTGGACGCAATTGGGAAACTGACGGCTACAGGGGCCCGAAGCCTGAAAACCTTTAGCACAGTCTACGGGCCATATTTATGAAGGGATTTTAATGTAACTTGATAGGATGACTCATTTTGGAATAATTTCACTGTAACTTGGTAACTTTTGTTGATATACGTTAACTGTGAGGGCCACATATATTAACTGTGAGGTCATATTAACCCACCCCTCAGATCTTTAGTACAGTGTACACCTCATATTATTTTTATCATAAACATAGCATACAGGGAACAGAAATGAACATATTCCCAATTATCACAATTCTTGTCTTATTTCATAATCCTTTCATAAACATTGAACATTATCCTTTTCATCAAACACAACACACAAGTTAAGCTGCAGTGTCATTGACACTTTCATTGGTATGCTAGTCTAACATGGTGGCCTACAGATCAAGTTTGCATTTTGTTCCACTCCACTGATTTTTACCGAAATTACGTCCCTTGAACTTTGAAAAATTCATCAAAATTACAGTTTTCCGGACTTTTTTTCTACACGCTTCCAGATATTGAGCTGTTTTTGGGTATGTTAGTCTAACATGGTGGCCTACAGATCAAGTTTGCATTTTGTTCCGCTCCACTGACTTTTACCGAAATTACGGCCCTTGAACTTTGAAAAGTTCATCAAAATTACAGTTTTGCAGACTTTTTTCCTACACGCTTCCAGATATTGAGATGATTTTTGGTATGTTAGTTTAACATGGTGGCCTACAGAACAAGTTTGCGTTTTGTTCCGCTCCACTGATTTTTACCGAAATTACGACCCTTGGACTCTGAAAAATGCATTAAAATTACAGTATTTTTATACTGTACCAATGACCCAGACTTAGCTGGTGCTAACTCCACAAAAACCAGGGCCAAACACAAATTTTGCCCCCCAATCCCCAAAATTTGCATCCAAAACAAAAAGAAATCATGTCCTAAAGGACCTCCATAGTACGACTCTACTGCGCATGCGCAGTGACGCAGTCGTCCCAAAATTGGCGCCAAATATCATTCTCTGTTTGGCCCTTCATCAGTCAACATCTCACTGATCTTTGTGCTTGTAAATCTCAGTTTAAAGGATGCCAGACACGTAATTCTTGGAGAAAATGTGATTCTAAGGAGGATAGAAGGAGGAGAGGAAAAAAGAAGTGGCAAAAAATAATCAGGGCTGTACTTAAAATTTTTTGTTAAAATTATGTTAAGTTGCCTATTTTCGAGGCAAACGCCTCTTGTTGTCATTCTTGCTAATTGTTGCACTGCTTATTCAGTGTTTCCTCTCCCCTAACCTTCTAAAGTCCCCCCTTGCAATTCTCCCATGCTTTTGGCATATTTTTGAGAAGTTTCATTTCTAAAATTTCCCTGGGAGAGTTGCTTGGTTACAGAATGTTTTCTGTTATTTTCCCCATAGTTACGTTTTCACCCATGGGTGTATAACGTTTGTGTTCTGCATCTTCCATCTGATGTTCTGCAGATTCTCCCCTGGGAGTCTCTGTTTTGCATCAGATAGAGTGTAATTGAGGACTGATTCCGGGCCAGTTTTTTCAGTGCCTGGAGTCATGTTTTCTTCTGTGTTTACACTGTTTGTTTTCATTGGCAACAGCCTTTTTTGAGGGGGGCTGTTTGCCTTTGAGGTAGTTTATCTCTTTATAAGATACATTTATATTATCCGAAAGTGTCTCATTAATTATTTTATATAATTTTAAAATTTTTGACCACACTTTGCCATCGGATCCATCGGGGCTCAACGTTACTTTTCAGCAACTTGGGCTTCTCTGAAAAAAATATTTTTTCAAAATTATTTTGTTTTGCAATTGTTTTTTCATTTATTAATGGATCATGTTATTATGTATCTTTGTGTCAGGGGTTTTTGCGAGTAACTAGGACTTATTGTTGTTCCTTCACAATGAAAGGAACTTGTTCAAATTGTAATAGGAAGAAATCTTCCTCTGACTTTCATGATTATTGCATAAATTGTAGTCAGTGTTCTCGCATTAATCCCTGTCCTGTATGTGAACATTGGGATGAGAAACATTGGAAACGTGTGTCACGATATGTTGTTTCTGGAGAAAGAGCGATGCCGGCTCTTTCTCCACAAGGTCACTCTACTCTCTCAGTTTCTATTTCAGAGGAACCAGAACAGGGTGATGTTTCCATGTTATCTTCTTCAAGTGTGCGTCCGTCGTCACAATTAAATACAGAGCTAGCGGCAAAAGTGCTCATGGAGATTAGACAAATGTCGTCCGCTAGCTCGCCCGGTGTAGCGTCCATTCACCGAATGGTTCGGCAGCCGGGTTCGTCCGATGCAGTCCAAGAGGAAATTTTGGGTGATGCGAGCACTATAAAAATAATAGATGCACACCCAGTGACGGCGGATAGTGAACGAGAACGGAGGAAGCCTTTTAGTCCGGTTCCTAGCTCGTCCAGGTCCAGCCGGGCCGCGAGCGAGAGAGGCCCCTCTCTCGTACAACAACATCTGGGACCAGATGTTGTGGTACAAAATGTGTCTTTAGCGGAGCATACGTCCGTCGCTCGGGACGCTCCGTTGTATAAGCAGTCCGCAGAGACTGTTAAGGCTTCCTCTTCTCGCCGGCGCACACGACCGCACCTTGGCTGCGTGACCTCCGATATCTTGCCAGCTTCGCCGATGAAGGATTATTCGGCGACCAGGTCACACCATCCGGCAGCCAGGGACTCGAGACCGATGGACTCCGGACGTTCGCATAGGAAAAGTATGCGGGAGCCATCTGATGCGGAGCTGCCCTCGGCAAAGCAGCGAAAGACAGCTCCTCCGCAGGTCTCGACGTCGGACATTCTAGTGCAGATAGCACAGCTTATCGCAGCATCCCAGCAGCCGACAGAGACGGTGTCGGATCGAGAATTATCCGACGGCGCTGGGTCGGTACGCTCCGCCGAAGCATCGGGGGCGGACGACCGGGAACATCGGGAGGTCCGACCGGATGGTGAAAGGGATACGGATGAATTGGAGCTATCCCTTTCGGAACAACACAAAGCTGCCGTAGACTTCATCCGGCACTTTCTTCCTCAAGTTGTTCCGTCGGGCCAGACTGCTGCGCTTCCGGACAGGAGAATTATAGCGTCATTGGACTCTGATTTTTTCGAGCGGTTCAGGGACATCGCTCCCGAGTTTCCGTCGCAGTCCAATAATGTTGCAAGAACATTTGAATTATTGAACGACGCTATTTTTAAACTTGCTTCCAGGACAGGGAAAGCAGGCTTCTTGTCCGCAAATACTCTCAACCTGCCTTTCATTAATGCAAGGAATAAATTCGACACGGCAGGTCAGGGTATACCGAGAGTTCCGCTGCGTATGGACGACGAGGCGGAAGACTTAGAGCTATCATTACCGTCGTCAGCTTCTATTCCAACCGCAGTGTTGGAAACAGCTATTGCGTCTAACAGAGCCAATTTAGATGCCTTATCTTACGCAGATCACCTTACGAAGGCGTTATCACTGCGTCTTCAAGGGGAAGAGTTTCAGGATATACAATCCTCCTTAAGACTTCTTTCAAGGGCAGTAGCTTATTCCACGTGTAACTCCGCCCTTTCAGTGGCAAATCTGGAGTTGGTTAGACGTGACGCAGCCCTGTCTACATCCACACTAGTGGATTCTAAGGTGAAGAACTCTCTTAGAGTCGCTTCGGTCTCAGGAGATCTTCTCTTTGACGGCAAGCTTTCCGCTATTTATGATAATATTAAAAAGAAAGCTAGTGATTCTCTGTTGTTTAGATCCGCTCCTAAAAGGTCGGATTCAGCAGACACGAATAAGGCGGGCACTTCTGGGTCTTATCCGCCCAAGAGAGGTTCCTATAGAGGTTCCGGTGCGTCCTCTAGCTCTTATTCGAGAGACCGTCAGGATAGCGACTCTCGTTCGGGACGTCCTTCAGGCCGGGACAATCGGTCGGACGCCCCGAGGTCGACGAGGCGAGGTGCGGGTCGTGGAAGACGTGGTTTCTCCTACCGCAGGCCTCGCAGATCCAGGAGGTGATGGCTCAAACCTCTATCGCGTTCCGGTTGGCGGAAGGTTGTCGAGTTTTTCTCAAGAGTGGGCGTCGATTACGGACGATCCGTGGGTGAGAGGAGTGACTTCGGAAGGTCTAAAGATATCCTTCAAACGAAAGCCTCCATTAACTCGAAGTCCAAAGTGGACTCATCGTCCGTCAAACCCTCAGAAAAGAGACGCTCTGCTATCAGAGGTGCAGTCTCTTTTAATGAAGAACGCGGTAGAGGTCGTAGAAAACCAGGAATCGCTGGGATTCTACAGCCATCTGTTTCTGGTTCCGAAACCAGACGGCTCGTTCCGTCCAGTCATAGATTTGAGCTGGATAAACAAGCTGATCATCGCTCCGAAGTTTTATATGGAGACGATTCGATCGGTCAGAGCGAGTATTCGGGTGAACGATTATGCAACGAGCATAGATCTCAAAGATGCGTACTTTCACGTCATGGTACATCCGACATTCCGAAAGTATCTACGCTTCGCAGTCCTAGGAGTGGTGTATCAGTTCCGGGCCATGTGCTTCGGATTGAATCTAGCACCCTGGGCTTTCACTCGGGTAATGAACTCGGTAATGATTTACTTCCGAGCTCATTCGTCTGCGGTAACGTCGGCCTACCTGGACGACATTCTTCAGAGGTACGGCAACGAGTTAACGCTTCAGAACGATGTTCAGAATCTTCTTCTATTGCTCCGACGTCTCGGTTTCATAGTAAACGAGGAGAAGTCGGATCTGGTGCCGTCCAAGTCATTCACTCATCTGGGAATGAGCTTCGAGACGCACAACAATCTCGTTCGTCTGCCGTTAACCAGAGCGAAATTAGTCAGTTGTTACGCTCGCTATTGTCTAAATACAGACAAAGTCACAGCGAGAGAATTTATGAGACTGATAGGTCTGTGCGGAGCCGCTGCGGATCTCATTCCGATGGGACGGCTACGCACACGGCCTCTTCAAATTTTCTTGACTCAGAATTGGAGTGTGAAAATTCATTCGCTCGATGTAGACGTTCTCTTGTCAGATCAAGTGAAACAAGAGATTCAGACTTGGGCAAACATTCAGTGGTTAACTCAAGGAGTTCCGCTGCAGTTGCCGGATCCGAGTTTTACCATTATGACGGATGCCAGTCAAACAGGTTGGGGTGCATCATTAATCCCAACGGATTCGAGATGCCAGGGTCTTTGGGATCCGCAATTCCTGTGCAAGCACATAAACATCAAGGAAATGATGTCAATTTGGCTTGCGTTACGTCACTGGATGGACATTATTCACGATGCTCATGTCCAAATCCTATCCGACAATACGACAGTAGTGGCGTATATACGGAATCAGGGAGGCACTCATTCAGTTCCGTTGTTCAATCTAACGGAAAGAATCCTTCTGTTTGCGTTGGAACATCACGTTCTTCTTTCGGTCCGTCACATACCGGGTCGTCTGAATGTGCTAGCAGACTCCCTTTCTCGAAAGGGTCGCTTGTTGCCGTCGGAGTGGACTCTCAACAAACAAGTATTCAATCAGATTTGCTACCAATGGGAACGGCCAATGATAGACTTATTTGCGACACATCTCAACAATCAGTTGCAGACGTATGTGTCCCCGTGTCCGGATCCAAGAGCATTTGCTGTAGACGCTCTATCGATCCCTTGGGACGGAATGATAGGATATGCGTATCCTCCAGCGCCGTTAATTCAACAAGTATTGCTAAAGATAAAACAATCTCAATGCAAGATTCTGTTGGTAGCATCTCTGTCGCCACAGAGACCGTGGATAAATCTACTCAGGTGTCTGTTGTGGGACCTACCGTGGAAGCTCCCTCCACGAGAGGATCTTCTTTGGCAGGGGAAATCGCGCCAACTGCATCACAACCCGCAAGGTCTCAACCTTCACGTTTTTCCGTTGTGCGGTCCTTCTTGCATGGCAAGCACTTTACAGGACGAGCAGTGGACGCGATTTCTAACTGTAGGAGGACCTCCTCTTCGCTAAACTATGCGGCTAAGTGGAAGGTTTTCCGTCGTTGGTGTAGGGATCATTCTGTTGATATATTTGATCCCTCTATACCAGACATTGCTAACTTTCTAGTATACTTGTTTGACGAAATCAAACTGCAACCGGTTACTATAAAGGGTTATAGATCTATGTTATCTGATACCTATGCACATCATGATAGTTTACAAATTGGATCTAATGTCTCTTTATCGAAATTGGTTAGAAACTTTTCGATAAATAGACCCAGAACTCTTAGATTAATTCCTAAGTGGAATTTAGCTTGGGTTCTCCTTAAATTGAAGGAAAAACCATTTGAACCTCTTGGGACAGTAGATTTCAAATTCTTATCTTATAAGACAGCTTTTCTCTTAGCTTTCTCTTCTGCCAGAAGAGTCAGTGAGCTTCATGCACTATCGGTGGATGATTCTCATTATCGTAGTGTTGGGAACACTATCACCTTCACTACTAACGTCGGTTTTTTAGCTAAGAATCAGGCTCCTAATAAATATCCGGAACCTATTATTATTAAGGCTCTTCCGTCTTCAGACGGGCGTAGGCCTTTACTCTGTCCTGTTAGAGCACTACGTATCTATAAACAGAGATCTCAGTTCATCAGAAAGGGACGGAAACGTTTCTTTCTGTCTTTGATGCCTAATAGAAAGGACATTTCAGTCCATTCTATTGCTAGATGGATTCAGTTAACTATCCGTACTGCGTATGAAGATTTATCTTCTTCTCAGCAGTCTGTGCTTAAGATTTCTGCTCATGAAGTAAGAGCTCTTTCTACTTCCTGGGCTTATGCTAATAGTGTTGCTATTACAGATTTAATGAAGGCTGCTTATTGGTCTCAGCCATCCACATTTACTAATTTTTATCTCAGAAATATTGAGTCCATTTCTGGAGACCTGCATTGTTTAGGTCCGTTATCTGTTGCTCAGAATGTCGTCCACTAAACAGTTGCAACTATAGTTATGCAGGCTTTCTGTTCCGGCAGTGACTCCGTCCGGCTGCCCTCTTCGCTCTGGGCTATTTGACCCAGGGCAAGGGGAAGGGGGGGGGGGGGCGGGTGTTCCCTTAGGTCACCTGCTTTATAGTGAAAAGCAAGGGAATGCCTCCTCCAAGACAGTATTTCTGAGTCGCTTCCGGGATGGTTTTAAAGTGTAATATTAATGTTTAATTTCATTCATGTCTTATTTTTAAAGTGTAGCTCGGTGTGAAGCATTTGTATATGTCAAGTGTCAAACGGGCTTTAATATACAATACTCGGACACTTTTAAATGATTATAAAGAGTCTCAATTCTCTGGACTACTTTATTTATTGGCTTGTTTTAAAAATAATTAGTATAAAGGTTATACTGGATGTTAATAGAGAACATGAATGTTATTGTGCTCAATTATTAAGGGTAGTGTATCTTTCTAATTTAAATATTAAATAAGAAAGATACATGTAAAGCCTAATACTCCTTTTCTCCTTAAGGGGTTACCTCTTTATTTTATAATTGAGCTTATTGGATTTTCCTCTATGTCCTAGGCCCTCCAGCCTGTTTACTATTCAGCTAAGTCTGGGTCATTGGTACAGTATAAAAATGTTAAAAAATTTATAGTAATTTATATATTTTTTATACTTACCAATGACCCAGACGGGGATGGCCCTCCCTGAGTTGGGAACTCTTGCCTCCCCGCTGAGTACATAGCGCTGACCAGGCACTGCCAGTAAGAATGATATTTGGCGCCAATTTCGGGACGACTGCGTCACTGCGCATGCGCAGTAGAGTCGTACTATGGAGGTCCTTTAGGACATGATTTCTTTTTGTTTTGGATGCAAATTTTGGGGATTGGGGGGCAAAATTTGTGTTTGGCCCTGGTTTTTGTGGAGTTAGCACCAGCTAAGTCTGGGTCATTGGTAAGTATAAAAAATATATAAATTACTATAAATTTTTTAACTTTCCGGACGTTTTTTCTACACGCTTCCAGATATTGAGCTGATGTTTGGTATGTTAGTCTGACATGGTGGCCTACAGATCAAGTTTGCATTGTGTTCCGCTCCACTGATTTTTACCAAAATTATGGCCCTTGAACTTTGAAAAGTTCATCAAAATTACAGTTTTCCAGACTTTTTTCCTACACGCTTCCAGATATTGAGTTGATTTTTGATATGTTAGTCTAACATGGTGGCCTACAGAACAAGTTTGGGTTTTGTTCCGCTCCACTGATTTTTACCAAAATTACGGCCCCATAGACTTTGAAAAGTTCATCAAAATTACAGTTTTCCGGGCTTTTTCTCTGCTTGAATTCTTTCTATACCGTTGATAATAACTACAGAACACTGTTTTCTGCAGTATTCCTAGAATCTATGTTTATTTTTAAAAAATGATTAGAGCTTGAAATATCGGGGCGCATGAGGTATGTGAGCGTGCACACTAAGGTTCTATATTTCAGTTTTAAATTAAAGTAGGCCTACCTTTCAACCCCACTAAATTATCTGTTGTTGAAATTTTATAATTCCTGAAATTATATGATGAACGAATATCTTGCAACACATTTTTCTTGTCTAATTAAAAATTTCCAGTTGTTTCCTCCAAAATGTAACTCATAACTTTGTTCACCTCCCCTTCCCTCCCAGAACAGATGCTAACATGGCTGATTCTGCTCGTGGCGTGACCCTGCCCCAACTGACTCACAAGAGATTTATAATAACAGTAACAAACTCTTAACCGTTTCTACACTGGCGGCCTGGAAGTACTGTCAATGGCGAAATGGTTGAAACCATCCTGATTTGTTGGGAAGGTCAGTAATAATTTAATCCAAAACTATGTGAGCTCTCATCCAATCAGAAGGTGTGGATTTTAGTCTTATCGGAACATCGCATCATTAACATAACCTCATTTCTGATTTTTTTTTTTAAACAGTAATTTTATTTCCTTCAAAGTAGAAATTGGGTTTGGCGAACAGGCTGAGCCTATATAAATGCCTCCCTATCATTTCTGATGCATACACAGTATTCCCTTAATTGAAGATCAGTGTCATTTATGTGTCTTCAGGTGTAGGGTACTTCTTTTTTTTCAGTCCAGCTTAATCATCATAGTCAAGGGATATCTTCCATATCTTGACCCCTCTCCCACACCCCAATCCATATTCATATTCTTTCAAAGTCAAGCTCATTTCAGTGACTTTGTTAAGGTATAGTTTAGAAGTTTTTATACCCACACTTTTGGAAGAGATTTGGTGGTATATTGGATCACATGCATCTGTCTGTCCATCATCTGTCCATCCATCTCTCTAGATCCATATCTTAGCAATGAGTGAATGGATTTCAACAAAATTTGGTATGCAGCGAGGCAGTTTGCAATGGTGGGGAGTATGTACCTTTCCTTGGCTCAGGTCTTGCTTAACCCATTAACCCATCACATATTCAGAGATTTCTTCTATATTTGACATGTGCTTCTATCAGTAAACCTAACACACCACGAGGATAATACTTGTAACACATTTTATATGAATAATTAAAAATACCCATTGTTTCCTCCAAAATATAACTCAAGACTCTCATTGAGATAAGTTCAGCAAACTCGTTCCACTGAAGGGTTATTTATTTATTTATTTATTTATTTATTTATTTATTTATTTATTTATTTATTTATTTATTCATTTATTTATTTGGGTTTAATGACACTTTTCACAGTCAGTGTCACCTTGTGTGGGACAGAAGCCGGAGTACCCAGAGAGAACCACTGAGCAACTGCTAGACTCCCCAGCATACTACACACAAGTAGGGTTAACATTGGTTGAAAATAAGTGCACCACCGATCAGCAGTATGCCTTAGTACACAACACCACCATGTCCCCACATGGGCAATCAGCCTTGCCCAAAGACACGCAGTTATCCCTGGTGGGGATTGAACCTTGGACCAATGCCATAACCACTGAGCCAACGTGCTCCAACTAAAGGGTCATAAGCTATGTTGTTTTGGAAGAAAATTTGAAGAAAAAAACCCTGAATTTGAATGGCAAATTTGGTAAATCATGCTAGGCTGATTTAGCAATTGCATAAGGTAATGGGCTGACATTCTTTCATTTTCATGTCCCATATTTTCCAGAAGTCTAAGTCAAGTTTATTAATACAGTGGATGCCAATTAAGTGTATATCAATTGAATATATAGACAATAGTTCACTGCTTGGATTTGAGTACGATTTTTATTCTCAAGTGACACACACAGAGTATTATTTCGTGAGGCATTAGCCGAATTAAATAATATGTGTGGCCCACAAGAGGATAAACTCATACTTGAGTCCGAGCAGTGAACTTTTGTATTTATTTTATTTTCTTCTTATTTGTTTTCCCAAAACAACCTTTTATAATTGATTCAACTCAACCAATTTGTAAACAATAAAAAAAAATAGCCTGTCATTGCTGAGCGTGGAATATGATGCTGGGAGTGAAATACCATTTTCAACAAGCAGGAGTGAGAATATGATTTGTTTTGGGGAAAAAAAAACAAATGAAAATAAAACAAAACCCTGTACATTGAATATAAAACCCAAACACAAAACCATACCTTCAGAATAAATTTGACCTGTTAATTGTATACAGGTTATAAAGAAAACCCCTATTAATTGAATAAAGAGTCTTATGTCAAGAAATTTCCCATCAGTCATCAAATTCTCCTTTCTTATAGATCTATTTGACCTCAGTAAATCCATCACAGGTAACTTTACTAATATTGTACTAATAATATTTTTATAGGTCTTATCTGCCATGGGTGCTTCCCTCAGCTGCAAAAACCTGGACAATCAGACACCATTACATATTGCGACCATGGGGTAAGTGGTTTAATTTTCATTGTGTTTTTCTTTAGAATATCATTTTTCTATGAGAGTGTTGAATATGATGATGTAGTACAATCACAGATCTGCTGCTGAAGCACAAGTAGTGTTCCCTGCAGATAACATTCAGTTATGAATTGAAATTAATTATCTGTCAGCTTTATGGGTTGGTGTATTAAGTTTATACTCACTTTATACTTGTGAAGTGATCATCATATAGCCATTGTTTCGGAAAGTGACTGCAAGTACCTATAAATAATAATAATAATTGGTGAAAAGCTCGGACTGGATACTGCCATTACATTGAGTAAATTGTTAACCCTCTTTGGTTTCATCAACAACACTAGAATTTCACCTGTCAAAAAAATCTGAGAACCTTGAATTCTGTTTTCAAATGTTTTTCTTGATACAGTCTTGATTTTGCTATATGTTATTTATACAATCTTAACTCACTGTTACAAATTTATTGTGACCAGTTTGCAATTGATTGAGGAAAAGGATCACTTTTTGATCACAGCATGGTTCTTCTTTTTATCCCCCCCCCCCCCCCAAAAAAATGTTTTCGGGGTATATAGCTGTGGTATAGTCTGTCTGTTTGTTCATCTGTACTGTAGATGGAGTTGCTTTCCGCTCTTTAACTAAAATTCCGCTTGGCTGACTGAAACCAAACTTAGCATGTGTGTTTGGTATGATGAGATGAAGAACTCTATTCATTTTGGGATCATTGTGCCAAAGTTCAAGGTCAAAGTGACCTTGAACTTTAATTTGTTATCAGAGTTCGTTTCTGCTCTGTAATTAAAGTTCTGCTTGCCCAACTGAATCCAGACTTGGCATGTGGGTTAGGCATGATGAGAGGTAACCCTATTCATTTTGGTATTATTGTGCCAAAGGTCAAGGTCACACTGACTTTGAACATTAATTTTTTATCAGAGTTGGTTTCTGCTCTATAATTAAAGTTCTGCTTGGCCCACTGAAACTAGGCTTGACATGTGGATTAGGCATGATGAGAGGAAGAACCCTGTTTATTTTGAGGTCATTGTGCCAAAGGTCAAGATCACAGTGACCTTGAACTTGTACATTAAACCACAGTTGGCTTCCCTTTTTGAAATTATGCTTGCTCGATTGAAACTAAACTAAACTAATGAGAGGAAGAACCCTATGTGTTTTTTAGGTTATTGTGCCAAAGGTCAGGTTCACAGTGACCTTAAAATTAAATTTTTTCTCGATTGGAGCTGGTTTGGGCTCTCTTAATTATTAAAATTATGCATTCCTGATCGAAACTTAACTTGGCATGTGAATTGAGCATGATGAGAGGAAGAACCCTACATATTTTTAGGGCATTCTGCCAAAGGTCAAGGTCACAGTGACCTTGAACTTAAAATTTTATTGGTCCCGATCGAACCCAAACTTGACAGGTAATCTTATCTGTATTATTTGAGTAAATACTGCCAACAGTGGTGGTGTTAATTTAATGTAATATATTACCAAGGTTACTGCATCAGGGTGATTTGTGGGGGGGGGGGGGGGTGGGGGGGAGGGGATTGGCCACTCCTGGGGGCTACCTCTAGTTCCATGTTCCTAAGGGGGCTTAAAAATATTGAATGTACTTGAATTTGAAAATGAAATTCACAAGTCTTAACCCTTGAGGGCCTAATTCTGACTTTGATAACTTTTTAATGCAAAAGAACAGGTGCTCCAAAATGCATTGTTTGGGTCTCAAAACTTGTTTTCTAAGTACCTTGCCAGTTGTTTCTAGGCAAGCCTTGGCTGCCTCTGTAGGCAGCCAAAACTTGATTAGAAACAACAGCAAAGCCACAGGAGGTAAACTTTCAACGCATAGCGAAAATGTATAAATCACCAGGCCCTTAAGGGTTACAGAGCTGAGAATTTTTGACAGACCATGTCTTGCACAGTTTTGAAATAGATTTTGTTTTGACTTGTACAATACCATCTTACATTTTTAATGTAAGTCCATCATAGAAATCTCTCTTATAAGTTAGTGTTGGTGTTGTCCACACACTGAATGTTTGTAGACTGTTATGTTCCAATAAGAGTAAAATCCTCGCCCTCTTATTGGATGAGAGCTGGCATAGTTTCTTTTATGTTTACGGTCTAGTAGCAAATGTTATCGTCTGATGTCACTATGCGAAATATTTGAACTGTCGTCGCCTGTTTCGTAATTACTTCATAAACGGAGTGACTAGCAAGTTGCTCCATTTTTCTCGATTTTTCACACCTGCAGCAGACAGTGTTCTGGATGAAGTATTGTTTAAATTACAAACTGAGATGGAACAAGTTTATCTAGCTTATTGATTATTTATCCAGTGTCATCGTGGGTACACAAAAGGTTTATTTACTAAACCTGTGATCATTAAAAGTTGCCTTGAACAAGGCAACTTTTAACGATCATAAGTTTAGTGTATAAGCCTCCCGTGTTTCACAATGTAGGTTTGGGGCTATGGGTAGTGTCTTATTGGAACATATATGTTTTTTGTGATGAGTTGACAGTAACATGGTCTAAGGTTTGCTGCTCAGAGAGTATGTTCAACCTTGACACTTTGATTCTCGGTTGAACATAAGCTCCGAGCTGCAAACCTCAGACCATGTTACCATCAATTCATCACAATAATTTATAATGTGTTCATTTATTATGAATTCCAGTGGTCATTTTGAATGTGTCAAATGGTTGGTTGCAAACAGAGCTGATATAACAGCAAAAGATAGTTATGACAGAACACCAAGAGATATAGCTGAAGAATATGAGCATGATGAAATTTCAGTATTTTTAACATCATATGAAAAAGAACTGGAAGATCCTAAAAGCAACTTTAGTTTGATGCATAATCAAAATCAAAACAAATACAAGTAAGTGCTTTTCACATTTAATGTTTTGTAACCCTTTCCCAAAGTAATTAACCAAACCCATACATCAGGTCTTTAAATGCATATAGAAAGATTCACATCACATGTGTCAGGTACTCGAACAGTATTTTCTACATGTCCCCTCACATTTCTCCCAAGACAATAATAACTGTATTAGACATAAAAAAATTAAAAATCTGTTTCTCAGGCCCTCCTGCATGGTCATTTAGGCTGCCGCATGCTCTCTTTTTATAATCATTGTAAACTTAAAAAAAATACAAATTAAATGGTTAATGTCTGATATTTTACCCAAGTTAAAAAAATTTATAAATTTGTCCCTTGAGAGCAAAAAGGCTTTGCAATGCTAAAGCATTGCAAAGCCTTCTTGCTCTCAAGGGATGAAATACACCCCCACCCATGCTATTCCATAGATTATGAGGCCTAAAACATAAACCAAGTACATGAACTTTTGATGGCAAAGAAATAATTACAGAAATAAAAAATAAAATGAAAAAACACTCCCCCGCCCACATGCAATTTTACAAATAATCGCCTGAGAAATGGAAGATCTACTTTGTGTGGCCTTAGTTGATGATTAATAAACGAACTATTGATTGAATTTTGGAATTCACTAAAAACTTTTTCACAATCCATTCCAATGAGGGGTCTTGAGCATTTTTGAGAATAGAGTACTGGCTGGTTTTGGCCAATTGCTGTAGATGAGATTTTCACTAAGGCTATACAGTGCACAGGGTTAGTTACTCTGGTAACAAGGGCAACCTAAAGTGTGGACCACAGCCCTCGACCCGCTGTCATGTTTGAAGTAGCCTTAAAGGTAGTGTGGGACATGAAAATTTTCTGAGTCGAAAGAAGGGAAAAGGGTCATAACTCTGGGAAAATTTATTGGACAGAACCCGTTCCTTGTGCATGTACATTCCACCATGCAGGCCTATCAGCATACCAATTGAGATCCAAATCTGAATGATGACTGAAGTTACAATGCAAAATGTTTGTATGGACAGACAGACAGAGAGAAAAGGGCAATAACTATGGGAAAAATTATTGGACGGAACCCATTCCTTATGCATATCTGTTTCCCCATGCAAGTCTATCAGCATGCCAAAGGAGACCCAAATCCAACTGATGGCTTTGAAGTTACAATGCAAAATGTATGTATGGACTGACTGACAGATGGACAGAGTGCTTCACTAGTGAAGATACCCACGGGCATAATAATTACTTTTTTTATAAACAGAAAGTGTAACTAACCCTGTGTATTGCAAAGTAGATCTTCTCTTTCCAGGGCTATTTTTTGTGAAATTGCATGCAGGTGGTTTTTATCTATTCCAATAAAAGATCACATTCTTGATTTGTTTTATGTTTTAGGCCTTACAAACTACAGAACAGTATGGATGGTGGTGTATTTCTTTCCTTTAGTCCAAGAAGGCTTCAAATGCTAAAGCATTGCAAAGCCTTCTTGCTCTCAAGGGACAAATTTGTTAATTTTATTAACTTGGGTAAAATATCAGTGTGCATTGCTTATAAGCAGGGAGCATACAGTAGCCAAAATGACCATATAGGAGGGCCTGAGAAGAAACAGCTTTTCAACTTTTTTTAGGCCTTACCTTTGTTATTTCGTTCCTGGGAAAGCTGGCTTGAATAAGAGAGTTTTAGCTTGTGCCTTGAATGATGTTGAATGCATTCTGTTTGAAACATCTGCACATAACTGCACGATAAGGTACCATTGAGTGATGATCAACCCAGATTTCTGTTTCCAAATTAGCCTTACTGTGATTGTATATCATGAACAAAAACTCTGTTTTTGAAGAATGCATTCAGGTGCGCTTGTTTTATTTATATTCTGTGTTGATAAATCTTCTTTGTCATTTTTTTATTTAACAATAAAACATTGTTTTGACTTATGTTTGGCCATTAAAAGATGGGTAATATTTTTTTCTCCCGTTTTCATCAACAGAAATTACTCATCCACATTATCATTGCATGATGAAACAGTAGGCAGTAAATTCTGACCAATTTAATTTTGAAAAATAAAATTGATTTTTACTACCTATTTAAGCTTCATTAATAAGCTCACACTTTAAATCAGATAAAATAATAGTGAAAATATCATTTTGGTTATTTATATTTTTAATTACTAAAAGAAAACCTGAGCAAGAACGATAGGAATAACAGGTAAGAATAACAGAGGAATGAAACAAGTTTCTATTCTGATTTCTTTTTATTGAAAATGAAAAATGAAATAAAACCACACCAGGTTCCCCCATCCCACCCCAGGGAATGTTTTTAAAATGGTATGCAGCTAATGTTGCTATCTGAGGTCCAACAATAATACAGTGGCAACACCTCCTCCAAAATTTTTATCACACATGTATTAATGTAAAACATGGGATTTTCACTATTCTGCCTGTAAGATAAAAATAAAGTTGTATTGCCCATGTGGTGATACTTAACACGTTCGATTTCGTTTCCAGTGTAAACAGAGAACGAACCCTTCTAAATAAATCATGTCATCATTGGTCGAATGCACCAGAGTCTAGATCGCTTGGAAATGCCAAGTTTCTTATTTAGATATGTTTACCCGGGATATTTAAACAATCAGATTCAAGTCAAAAATCTATTAAAAAAATAACATTCTGATTGCTTGGTCCTTGACAAATATTTTCCACAACTGTTCATATAACGATGAGTGTGCTAAACTTATTAGCTATTTAACCCTTTACCCAACGCAGACGATTTCAAAATTTATTATTATAAATATCATTTTTTTAAATTTTTCAAATAATTTCAACAAAACTATATCATGTGACCCCTCTTTGGAACGAGCTTGACGAGCTCGTTCCAAAGTGGGGTCACATGATATGGTTTTGTTGAAAAGTTTCAAAAAATAATATTTTTTCAGCTGCTGAATTTGCATATTACACAGGCGGATGCAGGCGATTCGTTGGGTAAAGGGTTAAAAAAAATTTGTTGTGTTATTCTCTGCAGTTTAGTCAATATTTGAAGTTTGATCATCGTGACCATGACACTGATCGGCATCAATTGGTTTTGACCAATTGAATGTCGTAAAAATTAAAAATCAAATTACGGTTGGTACCCCTCCACCAAACAATTATGTCTCATTGGCAACAAAGGAAACGCAGCAATTGTCCAGTTGAAAGGTGCTAATAGTTCAATTTTCATGTAGACTAGTTGTTAATGGGAGGTGTGTGATAAATACAGAACTGCACATACCTTTAAATGGGTCAAGAATTATCGCACTCGATTGTTTTGGCCGAGGATATCACAAGTGCCGAAGACTCAAGTGATATCCTGAGCCAAAGCAATCACATGCGATAATTATTTATTTATTTATTGGTGTTTAAGGTCACATATTTCTGCACAATGGCTAATCTTGACCATGACAGTTTTAAGGGTGGAGGAAGCCGGAGTACCCGGAGAGAACCACAGAGCAGCGGCAAGCAACTGTCAGCTCCCCAGCATACCAACTCCACACAAGTAGAATTAGCATTGGTTGAAGACAGGTGCACCATCATCGTGCAGTATGCCGTAGTACACAATGCCACCGTGCCCCCGTGTGGACAATGGGGGTGAAGTGTCTTTCCCAAGGACACAAAGCAGTTGCCTCAGGTGGGATTCGAACCAAGGACCTCTCGGCTTGCAGCCTGCACCTCTTCCTACTGAGCCACCGCGCCCCCTGCGATAATTTTTAACCTATTAAAACATTTGTGCGGTTCTGTATATTTATATTTCTCTTTTCCATGCAATAATAATTGCCGATACACGTATAACACAGTAGGCCTATTTGAGATTTTTTGCAATTGCTAAATGGAAGCTGCAAATCAACAAATATTCTCATATATCTCTGGTATACATTATACGTAAATGAAATTTAAGGTTTGTGAAAAGAAATGCCCCCAGTACAAATATCTTTGTCCCGAAGTCGATGTTTGGGTAAAAATACAGTAGGGGCAAATAGATTTTTAACTTTTTTAGGCCTTATATCTGCTTATATCATGTTTTTTCGCCAGTCAAATCACTATGTTTTGATCTGTTAGGAAATAAGAAGACTTTGTTGAACTTCCCACAATTTTCAATAGACTCCTAATTGTGGTCTCCATCACTGAGACTGTTGAAAGGTAGAAAGTGTTGGTTTGAAATATGTGATTGTCATCAAATCATTAATGCAGTATTATTTTTACCAACAGATTTGACAATTTATCTACAATTGAGGAAGATTCCAAATCTCATGTGAGCACTGATGCAATGGTCAGTGAAAAGGAAGTGAGTATCAATTTTTTTTATCTCTACAACACAACTCCTGGCCATAGGGTGTGAGTTCAGCTCACAGGGTTCAACCAAAGCTCTGTCAAACAGTATTGTATTGATTAACCCTTAACCTAATGAATCGGATGCATCCGTCCGGGTAATTTACAAATTAAGTAGTTAAAAAAATATATATTTCAAAAAATTTCAACGGAACAATATCATGTGACCCCCTCATTGGAATGAGTCCATCAAGCTCGTTCCACTGAGGGGTCATATGATATGGTTTCATTGAATTTTTTTGAAAAATTTGAAAAAAACGAATATTAAAATAATAAATTTTGATATCGTCTGCATTGGGTAAAGGGTTAAAGTCCTAGTTGCATTATGGGGAAAATTGTTACTTGAAATTTCTGTACTTTGACATCAATGTTCAGGAAGCAAAACAAACTCACATGAATTTTAAAACTAAAATGCGAGACCGTTGAAAGAACTTTATTGGAAAATGTCAAGGAAAGTCCTTCAAAAACTATTTGATAAAAACTATAGAGCTTTCCAAGGATCAGTGCTTGGAGCATGTAACATTTGGGCTGGAATACATGCATGAGAATTGTTAACTGGTAGAGTGCTAAATTATTTTTGGTCCTTAAAATTTGTTTGTGCATCTTTGCCTTGTAACAATTTATGGGAGAGTGCCAGTGGACACTCTCCCATAAATTGTAACAAGGCAAATTCTAACAGATAAAATAATATCACTTCAAAGATAATATGAAGCACATCCACAGAATATGAAGCCTTTAAATTGTGGTACCGGCACTTCAGAATAAAGTCCAAATATGGGCTTCCAGCACTATTCCAGTTAACTGACTGATATGTATACAAACATCAGAGATTAGTAGAATAATTTCTGATGAATGGTCGGCCAAGCTCATTGAGTTCATTCCAATGAGGAGTCACATGATATGGTTTTGTTGAAATTTATTGAAACAATTGAAAAAGAAATATTTAAAATAACAAATTTTGATATTGTGCATTAGGTAAGGGGTTCTCTTTCACTGTAACAAATTGCATGTACCAGCATGGCTCTCATTGCTGCTGTCATTACAAAGTCGAGGACTCTGACACTGAAATTTGAAATGTTAGTAGGTGGGCTTATTTTCGATTATGGGGGGGCGCAGTGGCATTGCTGTAACCAGTTCTCATCAGATCACCAAAGTTAAGCAACGTCGAGTCCGGTTAGTCCATCTGAGTGATCGATTTGGTCTCCCACGTTGTGTTCTTGGGCAAGGCACTTAACCCTGATTGTCCACATGGGGGCACAATGACGCCATGTACTAAGTACTGGACGTCAATGATGTGCATGTCTTCAACCAGTCTAACCCAGCCTGTGCTGCGTTGCAGAGTTACGATGTTGGGGAGCTGGCAGCTGCTCATCATTGCTCGGTTGTTCTCTCCGGTTACTCCAGCTTCCTCCACCTGCTCTGTGCTGTTACTGTCCTTTCTGTCTGTGTGACGCACAGAACTGTATGCCTCATCTCTCATTGTCTTTTACTAATGATTGTGATGTTATGGTTTGATAGGCCAAGGGACCTCTACCTCTGTCCACAGTTTCAGTGCAATTGGGTTATGTGGGGGTTGGTTATGTGATTCCCTCCATCCTATTGTCTATTCACCCTGTAGTAAACAATTGTAAGGTAGGTTGATAAGAAATTTAACTTTTATAGTAAATTTCCTTTCTTGTTATAGCTACCACAATTGTTTGCATGGAGGCCCTCCTGTCTTCTTATCCGGGTAAGAATCCTTCCTCCCTGCTGATCACATAACTCCAGTGTTGGCAGATTCAAAAAAATTATTCACAGGGTTCGCACGCAGGTCCTGGAACCTTGAAAGTCCTGGAATTTGGTGGTTTTAAATTCCAGGCCTGGAAAGTCATGGAAAACGAATGTTTTATTAGGCCAGTCCTTGAAAGTCCTGGAAAACCTGGTCAAAATTTTAGGGGCACCGTCGAACGTGCTCCAATTCACCGCTTGCTTTTTTGTTTCTGGTCGCGTGTTGTATTTTTCTGTGCGTTTTGGAAAACAGTTATCTTGAGTTTGCTTGTGAAGCCTTTCAATTTGATATTAAATTACCAGGAAAGTGTAAGTGAAAGTGAAAAATGTACCCATAAGAAGGAATATAAAGAATGGATTACGGGTGATTCGAAAGACAAACTTAGGGCAAAATGTTGAGTGGGTGTAAAGTCGTTCGACGTAGAAATATGGGTGAGTCGGCATTGATAAGCCACAAGTGTGGTAAATATATCACATATTTTTTGTTATTACAGATACAAGTGTTGGTAATGGAAATTCGCATTTTTGGTCCTTGAAAGTCCTGAAAAAGTCCTTGAATTTCAATCTTGATTTGGGGTACGAGCCCTGGATTCATTAGTTACTGACTGCGCATTGGTACTGGAAGCTGTGGATCTGTACTAGGAGAAGAGCGTCCCCTACTGGGTGTGCGCCAGTAGCACTTAACCCAGTTTGGGCTTTTTCTTCTTGGTGCTTTTGCACCATTTTTCTTTCCCAAATCCTTTGGGAAAGATCAAAATAGAGAGTATATTTTCCGAGTTAGGGATTTCCACTGTAGTGCAAGCCTGTAGTAAACAATTGTGGTAGGTATAATAAGAAAGGAAATTTACTATAAATTTAAATTTTCCAACACAAAGCCATTTACCATACCTTCAGTATAAATTTGACCTGTTAATCGAATATAGGTCATAGAGTAAACTCCTGTTAATTGAATAAAAAATCTTGTAACCTGTCGAGAAATTACCCTAACTCTCCCCAGTTCTCCTTTGGTTATTGACCAATTTGGCCTCAGTACATCCAATACAGGTATTTAATCTATTATATCCTGTTTGACAGAGCTCATAGAGCTCTGTCAAACAAGATATTATAGAATAAATGCTAAGTTTATTTCTAGAATACAGAAGAGTGATGCAATCCCTGTTAATTGAATTTTCCTGTTTATAGAATAATTTCCATTGGCAAAGTGGCCATTCAATTAACTGGGTTTCACTGTACTGCATTAGCCTTAAATCTGATTTTATTAAAAGGGATGAGAATTTTTCATCATGAAAAGAAATTTTGAAAGACCATCTTATTTTCAGTCATCAGAATTTTTTTAACCCTCAAATACCTAATATTTCTATACATGTTTGCTAAACTGCTAAACAGTCTGCACCCTGGTGCTATGCCGTTGTCTTTTGGCTGTCTATAAAAGCAGCCAAAACTTGCCTAGAAACAACTTCCAAGGTTCTCAGAATATAGCTTGTTAGTTTACCCAGGCACAGAATGTTGAGACATCAGTTGTGTTACGGTAAAAAGTGATCTAAGTTGGAATTAGACCTTTGTGGGTTAAACAAATATGGTGCTGTGTACATTCAGTGATACACTGATAGGATGTAATCACTAACCATCGTCTATGGTGACACTGTGTACCTGATGTGAACTTCTGGGTTTTGACAAATTTTAAACCGGCCATGCTTTTAAGTTTTGAGTTGAGCATCTAAAAAATTCATTTCTTGTCTGTTGGTTTTTCTTTCAGCGAAAACGACCATTAGTACAATATGGCAGTAATGATGATTTCTACAGTGAAAGTGAACCAAGTAGACGAGATGTAACAGAAGTAATGGTAAGGAACGTTATGTTTATTGGCTATCCATCCATGCATCCATCTATCCACCTGTCCATCCATTCATCTGTCTACCCATCCATCCATCCAGTTCATTCATTTGTTGGTCTGTTAATTTGTTTGTTTGTTCATTCATTCATTCATTCATTCATTCATTCATTCATTCATTCATTCATTCATTCATTCATTCATTCATTCATTCAGCACACTTCTCATGAAATGATTTGAATATAGTAGTTACTTGATTTGAACAGATTATGAAGATAGTGGCTAGAAATCTAATCAAATGGTTTTAGCGCGCCGAAGGCACACTGGGACAGTATGGGGCAAGTCCCTCATTTACAGTATAATATTATTCCTTTTACTTTTGTCATGCACCATGTCTGATCGTGTTAAAGGAGGAAAGAGAGAAAGTTAGCGGCGTTTATGTTTCTTGCTTCTCTTCTTGGAGGGAGGAGGCTGTGACGGTGATATTGTAGTTGATGAGGTTATATCAGTTGGAGTGGTTGGTGGTGGAGGGTTGTATTTTGCTTCAAGTTCTGCTATGACCTGCTGGACTTCTGGACTTTCATATCTCTCTCGGAGCTGTTGTGTGGTTCTGAGTGCTTATTCTGCACCTTTACTGATGTCATCCCAAGCTAGTTTGGTTTCTGTTGGTGGAGCGGATTCGGCGTCCTGATCCTGGCTTTCTGGTTTTAAAGGCCGAGGCAAGAGGGGATCGGGAAGTGGTAAGAAGACAGCTTCCATTTCCTTCTCAGTCTCCACAGGACTGTCCACATCTGGCGTCTGCAGCTGTGGAGCTGGAGGCAAGATGGGTGTGTCTGTAGGAGTAGGAGCAGAAATGATGACTGCTTCTGGCTCTTTCCTTTCCTCACCTTTCTCTCTCTTCTCCAGGAAAGCCTCGAGGCGACAGGAATCCCTTTGCTTGGTTGCTGGGGTTTTTTCCTCCTCTTCTTCTTTTCAGGGCCTTCTGACCTACTCAGGTGAGTCCCAGTGTGAGAGGGGATCCTCCCGTCAAAGGTATTACCTCTCCCTGAGGAAGGTGGTGTTGCGGTGTTCTCTTCAACTTAAGCCTTAAATTCCACTGTCAGTTGGATGCTCTTGCCTATTTCTGGATAGTCCAGGAGATGAGACAAGAGATGCGCAGAGCTGAAATGACTTTCTTCAATCTTGTTGGTATTTCCAAATTCTCTATGATAGCAATCAAGATGTTCACGCTCTGAACTCAGAGGTGCGAATGAAATGAATGATGGCTAGAAATATTTCTTTCTTTATTTTTATTCATTGATGGTGCCAGCCTTTGACATTGATTCATGAATAACTCTTGTCAGATCGAAGGCTGACATCATCCAATAAGCGAAAACTGGAAAGAATTGTATCTTGTGATTATTAAGCATTATATTTGCTTGATGTTATGTATCAACAGTCAACAGATTACAAAACCATTTACAATAAGTGAAGTCTTCCACACGGAAGGGCTGGCTAATAATGGAAAAAACAGTATTGATTGCAATAAATTAAAAAATTATTGCAATCTGATTAAATATCATCCACCATTGAAGATTACTTATATGTAAAGGGAATTATCTCATCAATTACTTCTACTGATCAGTATCACAAATTAATGACCTAATTACCGTAGGACAAAAAAAGTTAAAAATCTGTTTCTCAGGCCCTCCCACATGGTCCTTTTGGCTGCCACATGCTCTCTTTTTATAACCAATGCAAACATAAAAAAAAATAATTAAATGGTTTATGTCTGATATTTTAACGAAGTCAATAAATTGATAACTTTGTCGCTTGAGTGCAACAAGGCTTTGGAATGCTTTTTTACACAAAAAATGGCCTGAGAAACAGAAGGACTACTTTGTGGGCCTTATCATCATTTGATAAAATATTGAGTTATCGCCCAGACCATCTTTAGGGCTGCGCAGTTTAATGGTTTTGTAAGTCAGTTTTGTCTCCTTAAAAAAAAATGAATCTGAAAACTATGATATTATAAAAAACTGAAGATCCTGTTTTTTGGGGCGATTGAGCTTTTTTTTTCATCTTTATAATCAATTACATTCACATTTTATGAATTCAGGGATTGGTGTGATTGAAACAAATGTGCATATCCTCCAGGATATTATGTCTGAATTTCTATAAATTCAAAAAATTATTTACAACATCAACTGAAAGTATGATTCATAATAACAGAGATTATTTGTATATATGCATTTTATGGATTGATTTTCCATATGTAACCCTTTACCTAATGAATCACTAGTGAGCTGCATTCGCCTGCATAATTTATATCTAAATTACGCTGCTGAAAAAAAAAATTACAAAATAGTTTGACAAAACAATATCATGACCTCATTCCCATGAGGGGGTCACACTATTGTACACTTGTATGACAAACATTTAACCAACTATACCTTGTGTGACAGATCTCACAGGGCTCTGTCAAGCAAGATATAGTTGGTTAAATTTTCAAATTCATTATGGGAAATTTTCACTGCTGAAAACATTGGTTTGCCACATAATAGCATAAGTAGTTAAATTTCTAATTTATGCTGCTGAAAAAAAAAAAATTACAAAAAATTTTGACAAAACAATATCATGTGACCTCTCATGGGAATGAGCTCGATGACCTCATTTCCACGAGGGGGTCACATGATATTGTTTAAAATATGATTTTGTTCCATATGGTTTTATATCTTACCTCCTACAAGTATCTGGGAATTTCATTGGTTCAAATACATCACATGCAGACTGCATATAAAACCATATACTGCCTGTCAACACCAATATACGCTGACAGCTATGGGTATTGATTATTCAAAATGGCAGCAGCCGATAAACGCTTCAAGTTAAAAGATTGAGTGTTGGAAACCCATATTTGGTCTGAAGTGCAGGTTAGGCAACTTAAAAGGCTTCATATTCTGTGGATGTGTGTCATGTTACCTTCGAAATGAAACTGTTTGGTATGTATGAATTGGCTTTGTTACAATTTATGGGAGAGTGCCTGTAGGCACTCTCCCATGAATTGTAACAAGGCAAAAACATGTGAACACATTGTGAGAATTCTCTCATTTAATTTTGATCGCTGTTGTTATTAGTTCTGTGCATCGATGCAGCAGTCGGTAAGATATATTCGTTACACAGTTTGTTGGTGGCCTAATATGGTATATATGGTGTCAGTTAATTCCATATTGGACTCGAGCTTCACTCTCGTCCAATATGAAATTAACTGACACAATATATACAATATTAGGCCACCAACAAACTGTGTAACTAATAATATATATTTTTCTTTTTAACTGGTATAGTGCTACATTTTTCTTTACCACAGATTTCCTTTCACCATATATTGCTCTGTTACATTTGATTGGATAGTGCCAAAAGGCACTATCCAAACAAATGTAACTGAGAAGGATGTCAATAACAAAATTTGCTTCTTGCCATGGTCAATATAAAACCACCATCAGTGGAGTGTAGATGTTATAGCCACTGCTTGTTGGCCATGGTCAATATAAAACCACCATTAGTGGAGTGTAGATGTTATAGCCACTGCCTGTGGTATTTAGTAAAGCCCAAATACCAAGTTTCAAAGCGATCCAATAATAAATGTGCCCTGAGGGGTATGCCAAAGGGAAATTTTGATACATAACTGCAGTAATTTCATCAAAGGTCATTGTCAGCAGCAACATTTCTTGGTGGATATCGACAAAAATCAACAGCTCCCATCTAGAGGTAACCCCAAACAACCATATCAAGTTTCAAACCAGTCTGATCAAAAATATGCCAAAGGAATATATTGATGCCTGACTAAACTAAGTTCAAAGGTCATTGCCAGCGGCAACATTTTTTGGTGGAAATGGAAGAAAGTTAATTTAAAAAACAATAATTAAAATAATACATTATCCTGTGCATTGGGTGAAGGGTAAAAAAAACACAGAATCAAAACTGAAACTGAGTGAAATTTTCAATGCTCTAGTCTGCATTTCTCAAATTAGACTAAATCATGACACCAGTTCATCTTAGTATAACAAAGAATGGCAGCTAAGGCTATTAAAAAAATATTTCTCATATCTCAGGCACCTCCCTCATCATAGAAAATCTGTGTCTTCACCTTTTTTTCATCTTGGAATCTCTTCTGTGGCAGTTTTGTGCACTTGTATGACAAACATTTAACAATCTGTACCTTGTTTCACATATCTCACAGGGCTCTGTCAAGCAAGATATAGTTGATTAAATTTTCAAATTCATTTTTGGAAATTTCCACTGCTGAAAACACTGGTTTGCCACATAATAGTGTAAGTAGCTAAACTTCTGATTCCAACTATTTTCAAAACTGTTTTGTGAATAAACATGAAAAAGCCTCCCTCCCTCATCATAAAATTGAGGAAAAATTACTTGAGAAACAAGAAAATATTTTTAAGGCCTAATTGGTGTCATGTGATTGTGTGTGTAATGAACAAGTGAATGTCAGGTATTTTTTTAGCTGTGGAATTTAATGTTGATTATCATTTTGGTAATATCGGAGTTGAAAATGGGTTAGAGTAGTGTTAATGTTGAGAATGAGTTAGATTTCACAATGGTTTATTGTAGTATTAGAGTTCAGAATGGGTGTGGCTAGCATGGGGGTTGAGAATGAATTTTTTACTGGTAGAGTGTTGAATTATTCTTGGTCATCAAAATTTGTTCATGTGTCTTTGCCTTGTTGCAATTCATGAGGGAGTGCCTATAGGCACTCCCTCGTGAATTGTAACAAGGCAAATCTTAATAGACAAAATTATTTAACTTCAAAGGTAATATGAAGCTCATCCACCAAAAATGATGCTTTCAAGGTGCACCACCTGCACTATAGAGTAAAGCTCAAATATGGGCTTCCAGCACTCTACCAGTTGACTGGAAGAGTGCTATATTCTCTTTCATCATCAAAATTCATTTCTCTTCAAAATTATTATAAAGCACATCCATAGAATATGAAGCCTTTATGTTGTGGCACCTGCACCTCAGAATAAAGCCCAAATATGGGCCTCCAGAACTCAGCCAGTTAAATTCTGTGTTGGAAAAGAGTCCCCCTCCCCACCCCTCCAATACTTGCTCTTGTTGGTTATTAACACATGTTTATATTCTCCTAACTACCAGCTTACTGAATGTGCATCTCTCCATCATCTCCACTCTTTTACCCAGTACTGGATGCACTTTATTGCCAAAAGCTGATCTTTAATTATTTACTGACTCTTAACTATATTGCAGGAGAAAAAGAAAATTTACGAAGAACAACATGATAGAATGGAGAGAACTGGAACAACATTTTTAGACAGTATTCGGCAGGAAGTTGAAACCTAAAGTTACCAGACAGTCTTTGATAACATTCCATTGTTTTCCATCTTGTACACTATACAAAATTATAAGATAAACATTTAAGTCTTAAAATTGTTCCGTAATTTTATATTGTGAGGGTGGGAGGCAGTGGCTCAGTGGTCATGGCACTGTACTTCAAACCAAAGGTCCACAAAGTTCAATCCCCACCAGGAGTAACTGCATTGTGTTCCTGGGCAAGGCACTTAATCCCAATTGCCCATGTGGAGGTACTAAGGCATACTGCATGTTGATGGTGCATCTGTCTTCAGCCAATGCTAACATTGCTTGAGTGGAGTTAGTACATTGGGGAGCCTGATAGCTGCTTGCCATTGCTTGGTGGTTCTCTCCAGGTACTCTGGCTTCCTCTACCCGACACAAGGTCACCCAGGCTGTCAAAAGTGTCATTAAACCCCAATAAATAAATAAATATTGTGAGGGTGCAATATACCTTCCTTCCTTTCGGACTTCGAAAATAATTTGGTTGTCCAAAAAAAACCCAGCCATGTCATTTGTCTGTTGTAAGAGATTGGGTATGGAGTTTCTCTTTATCTAGCACAAGCAGCAGGCGGCACTCACCAAATTATTCTCTTGAATAAATAAAAAAAACAGCTTATTTTTTTCCTTCAAATCCAGAGCTTCTGACCATTCATTGGAACAAACTCAGACAGCTCATTCCTGAGGGATTATAAGCCATGTGGCTTGGAGGCAAAAATTGAAAAATATGTTTTGTACATAACTGGATGAAATTGTAGAGGGATATGCTAGGTAAAGGGTTAACTGTTTTATGTTTTATTGTCATCTATTTTATACATAGCTATAACATTGAAGCCCACTCCCCCATGGGAACTCTGGAAAGTGAAGCAGTGCTTGCTTACTGTGATAAAATAGGATTCTGTCACCAATGCTTGGGTTGGAAGTCCTCTAAAATGGGCAACATGGGTATAAACGATTGACTAAACTTGACTTTTATCTCCATGTTGTCACAATTAGCCATTGTGCAGAAATGTCCTTTCTGGTTAAAGGTTTTGTGTTTGGGAGTTATATTCAATAACCGGTAACAGTGTTATTCAATTGAGAGATATCCAATTAAGTGGAGGCTCAGGGACCACTGGGTTATGCTCATTCAGGCTTGGCAATTTCAGGAGAGCGATTTTTTAGCTCTCCTTACTGCCCTCCTGAAAGAATTAAGGAGAGCGAAAAATTGCCTTCCTAAATATTTTGGTCTGGGATGATTGAGATTACTTGTATTATGCTCACATTAAATTTTTGTTAGCAAAAATTTAATTTAACTTCGAAGTCACATAACATCACGTAATTTCATTTTGAAAGTGGTTTAGTGGTAAAAGGTAATGGATGCAACCATACCCAAACACAGTTGCAATCATTTGAAGAAAAATGGGTCACAGCAATATTTTTTTTCTGTCAGTTTCAAGTTCAACAACTGACATCACAGTTTGAGGAGTAATTATTCAAGGAATACTGACACAATAATATACTACCATTACTACTATCCTCTCACTTGAAGCACTTGCACCAGGATGTGACTTAGATTCAAGAAGACCTGTTGTCCAAGAAAGTCATACGCCTACCACTACCACCTTCAACCCCCCTTGGGGAGTTGAAGGTGGTAGTGGTAGGTGTATGACTTTCTTGGACAACAGGTCTGGGTACACACACAGGTCTTGTCAAGTGTGTGTTCGGTTGTTGAGTGAGACATCTAGATGTCTAAGAGATTTCGCTTTACCTTAGTAAAGTTAATAAAATCACTGATGTAATAGTCTGTTGGTTTCAGTGTCAATGAGTTCGTTCAAATGGATACTTAAAATGCTGTGTAAAGCTAATTGCTCTCCTAAGCTGATTGAGGAGAGCGATTTTTTGCCCTCCTGCATTTTTCAGAATGCCAGGCCTGCTCATTGATCCATGAGTTGAAAGCTTGCTAGTGAATCTTTTTTCTTGGAAGTGGTAAATAATACTTGGTAAAAAATCTGTCCTTGCAGTGTAATGGTAGTAATCCTGTAACCGGGTTGTGAAAGATCAACACCGACCAGGTTCAATAGTTTATTCACATATATATTACACCATCATGAATTCAACAATTCATTACACTCCATTCTGTAAAACAGAAATAAAAAAATACCGTGTGAAGATCGTTAAAAATAAGTCATAAACTGCCAATTATCAACTCCACTTTTAATTACGGTTGTGCTTTGTTAGGGGTTTGGCGGCAGGAACTCACTAACAAGTTCAATGCGACAGAACGCCAGCCAAACAGACAGACACATGTATAATATTTAGCACGAGAGCGGCAGTTACGCAAAAGAACAATGACGTTGAGTATTAACTCAAAGGAATCAATATCTATACTGACAATATGCTATCTAGCGATCTGTAGCAGTAAACTCACTAGTAAGTTCACTGCGACAGATTGCCAGACAGGCATATCTAATACATCAATCCTGTTACAGCTGTTTGCCCTTAAAAGGCAATAATATTAAGTATTTAGACTCATTAACATAATTACGGTATTTTGAATACTATCACAGTTAGCTTTTAAAACAAAACAACTTTCACACAAGGAACAGGATGTGATACAATCGGGACAAATCCGCCACAGATTGACAAGAATAGCTCACTACCAGCTTGTGTTGCGGTGGAAAATAAGTCACGATATTCAACACCTGTCATCAACTGAACAAGAGGTGCATGATAATTGAATTAAACGTACACAAACAAATAAACATGTATAATCTCCGTGAAGATGGTCGCAACGCCCATTTAAATGTGAAGGGTTAAATACCTTGTGCTGGCAGCTAATCACAGAAATCAATAACTGTATAAAAATCAAACCACGTTGACAAGATTTGGTTTTTAATTATGAGTACGAGATATCTTGGGGGCGTTTACCTGTAATCCGATATTCATTCAGCAACAATAATATTACCAACCAAGGTGCATGATACACGGCCGGGCGAGGGTTCAATGAACCTCCCCGACATTGCATCATACAACCAGGTTAGGTGTAAGATAAATAGACTGAATTAATTATTCTCTGAAATATCGAACAGTAAAGTTATTCATCGAATGCCGGGATTTCTAAATTATTACAACAAAGATTTAAATAGCACCTACCTAATCTGTGGGATTAAAATGCAAGATGTTACAAGTAATTGTTGCAAGATCTTCCGAATTTGTTGTCCGTCTCGTACGGGAACCTTAAGTGAAGTGACACTGAATAACTTCAGGTCTAATCTCGGCAGTGATTAGCTAATTAAAAAGCATGCGGTGAGCATTCAGTCATGTCAATTCAGTGCAGCACGATATCACTCACGGAGCTGACTAAACAGTTTTATAGAGATGATAATTATTAACACCTTAGCCGCGGCAACAATGATAAAAAACAATACAATTACCTACGATACCAATGCTTACCAGTTGTAATTCTAACCCTTCCACATTCTCCCCCCTCAGAGGAAAATGACATCCCTGTCATTTAAATCAAACTTAACCACATTAGTAGCGAGGCTATCCTCACTGACTGAAGGAGATACATGATTCTTGTACTTTTTTAAAAAAAGTTTTTGCACAACCTGTTCTACTGTATTATAATACTTCAAACGTTATAGATTACAGCACTTGCCTAATATAATGTGTTAGTAACATTATATATGTGACTCTCAAACATACACACAAATATATACAAGAAAAATGTGTCCCGTTAAAATAAATAGTAGGCCTACTTCACATCTTATATAGGACCATAATAGTAGCGATGCTATCATCACTGACTTATCCTATCAAGTGAAGTATAGATATATCAACCTTAGATATGAATAACCCTTGGTTATCCACTGAAACGGACACTTTTCGATTAAAGTTCGAAGTGATGAATGAAAATATTATATCAAAATGCTATCGTTACTGATTAACCTGCCTTAGAGATAAATATATAATTGAGTTTCATGCAGTGTGGAAGTAGTGATGTTATTATCACTTATTAACTGCATATAAAATGCAAATAAATAAAAGCTATTTTTATCGAGTAGTAGTAGCGATGCAATCATCACTGACTTACTCTATAACACCAAAGACATTATTTACATCTACATACACATGTAGCAACATTTGCAGAGTGGGATAGTAGCGATGCAATCATCACTGACTAACTGCATATGAAATGGAAATAAATAAAAGTTATTTTTATAGAGTAGTAGTAGCGATGCAATCATCATTGACTTACTCTATAACACCAAAGACATTATCTACATATAATTTGTATCTACAAAATTTGCAGAGTGTGGTAGTAGCGATGCAATCATCACTGACTTACTCACTGCAATAGCTCATTTGAAGAATGCAGAAACAATTGCATTAGAAATTTTTTCAGTTGAGCCTGTAAATACACCTTTTTTAGCTATTGATTCTAAAATAATTGCTTTCTCGGGCCAAGAAGATTTATTAACTGTTTGAGACATTACATAATCACCTGAAGACATCCAAGGAGGTGGTCGTTTATCTCGGCCACTTCGTCTTGGAATTCCTGACCTTGTTTCTGTGGGCAACATTTGATCATCACCCACACTGGCAGTTGCATTTTCGGGTTCTGATTGTCGTGATATACTCTCAATATCAGCCCTCTGAATAGCCGTTTCACTCTCTGGATTTTGTGAACCAGATTGTTGATCGTCACCAACCGAAACACTATTGCCTGCAGCTTCACCAACATTGGACTGGCCGTCACCTGTACAATGTTGTGAAGAAACTTGATCCATTTGAACAACAGGTTGTGTAACCGTTTGGTTGTTTGGATCACATTTATTACTGCACACTTCAAATGCAAAGTCAAGGTCTTCGTCAGAATTGACTGATGAGTTTGACGACATATCATTGGACGTTAAAGAAAACTCTTGTGAAATTGGTAACTTCAATTTGGGCTGTCTAGCCTTAGGCGTTGGCTGTTTAGCCCTAGATTTCGGTGTTGGCTTTACTGGCAGAGATTTGTCTTCAGCCACTGCCTGCCTTGATCCTGGCACTCTGCCCTTTAAAGATCTAGGGGCTGGTATAGGACGATTTTCTTCTTGTGGGAGGGAACTAATTGGTAATAAATGATTGCGGTGAAGAGTTCGTTTTTGCCCTTCCCTATTTTCATTTTCCACAATGAAAACTGGAATATTTTCATTGGGGTGACTCCTAACTATGTAGGCATCATCCTCCCAACGATTGGACAGTTTGTGTCTGCCATCAAAAGCAAGTGCTTTTACAAGCACTCTGTCGCCCACTTTAAGACTAGCTCCGCGAACTTTTAAGTCAAAATTTTTCTTCTGTTTAGCTTGAGCTTCTTTAGCAGCTTTTGAAGCTAATTCATAAGATTTGCGTAACCGACTTTGTAAATCTTTTGTATAGCTAGAAACAGAAGCATATTGCCCAGAGCGATCAGTACCAAAGGCTAGATCAACTGGTAGTCTTGGATGTCGTCCAAACATAAGGAAGAATGGAGACTGTTTTGTACTCTCATGTCGAGTACAATTATATGCATGAACCAGGGGTGCAACAGAACTTTTCCAGTCTTTTTTCTTTTCTATATCTAATGTTCCTAACATATTTAAAAGAGTTCTGTTGAACCTTTCACACATTCCATTACCCATAGGATGATATGGAGTGGTTCTGGATTTTTCGATTCCTGTGAGATCACACAATTCTTTAATAATTTTGCTTTCAAAGTTGGCCCCCTGATCAGAGTGAAGTTTTTTTGGAAAACCATAATGGACAAAAAAATTGTTAAACAAAGCATCAGATGTTGTTTTTGCAGTCATGTTTTTTGTAGGTATTGCCAGGGCATATCTCGTAAAATGATCTGTTATTACCAAGATATACTGATAGCCACCTTTTGATGTTTCCAGAGTAAGGTAATCTGTACAAACCATCTCTAATGGAAACATAGTAGTTATATTTACCAGGGGAGCCCTAATATTTGTTGGAGATTTCCTTTTGATACAGCGGTCACAACTTTGAACATAATTTTCTATCTGACTATCCATAAAAGGCCAGTAAAATCTTTCCTTTGACAAGGATACAGTTCGATCTCGACCAGGATGTCCAATATCATCATGCAAACATTGTATTACCTTTTTTTCAAAAGATGTTGGAATGACCAACTGTCTGAATGATTGGTCATTGATATTAGCACTGTGCTTATACAGCACACCTCTATGCAATTTTAATGAGTTAAAAATTCGGTAAAATGCATAATGTTTGCGATCTTTGGGTAATTTGTTAAATTTGGGTTTAAGTCTGTTACGAACAGCTGTCATCCAGAACGATAGTACTGGATCCTGAGCTTGAACCCTTCTCCATTCTATATCAGTCATAGCGCTGATGTCCTGCCCTACTTCTGGTTCGTCAACAACCACTGAATTCGACAGACATAAACTCTCGATAAAAGGTTGTTTCTGAACGACAGAACATATAGCCTTTACAGAATCAGTATTTACTGTTTCAGAAAGCTTTTCATTATTCTGAATAGCTGGAAGCCTCGAAAGGGCATCAGCATCTGCATTGCTCTTTCCAGAGCGATATGTAATGTCAAAATCAAACGCTGCTAGTGCCGATAACCATCTATGACCAGCAGCATCGAGTTTAGCTGAGGTTAAAACATAGGTTAATGGGTTGTTATCTGTATAAACCTTAAATTTATGACCATATAAATAATCTTTAAATTTTTCAGTAACTGCCCATTTTAAAGCTAAAAACTCCAATTTATGAGCTGGATAGTTTTGTTCAGCTTTCCCCAAACTTCTACTTGCATAACTGATTACTCGTTTTACACCATTTTGTATTTGATATAGAACAGCACCTAGGCCACTACTACAAGCATCAGTATGTAGTTCAAATGGTGCTGTATAATCAGCGTAGGCAAGTACGGGAGGATTGCAAAGAATCGACTTCAATGTTTTGAAAGACTCTTCTTGTTCTGAACCCCAGGTCCACTCAAGAGAAGTTTTATTTTTCTGTCTTTTTTTACTTTGTCTCTTTGCAATGGGGTTGGACATAAGGATTGACAATGGTTTTGCTATATGTGAAAATTTTTTTACATATTTTCGATAATATCCAGCAAAACCAAGAAATTGTCGCACTTGTTCTGGATTAGATGGCCTTGGCCACTGCATAATTTTATCAATTTTACTTGGGTCAGCTTCAATACCATCAGCCGATACAACATGGCCAACATAAACAACTTTTTCTTTAAATATTTGGCATTTTTTTGGACCCAATTTTAATCCAGAATCTCTCAGGCGTTGAAAAACGTGTGTTAAACGTTCCAAATGCTCCTCAAAAGTTTTTGAAAAGATAATCAAGTCATCCAAATAGATGAGACATTCTCTCAGGTGCAAATCACCTAAGCACTCTTCCATCAACCTTTGGTAGGTGGCAGGAGCTGTAGAAAGACCCATTGCCATTCGGTTAAATTCAAAGAAACCTAGCGGACCTACCGTAAAAGCTGTTTTTTCTTTGTCAGATTCTTCAATTTCTACTTGGTGGTAACCCGACTTCATGTCAAGGACAGAAAAATATTTCGATCCACCAAGACAATCCAAAATTTCCTCAATTCTGGGGAGAGCATAGGAATCCCTAATTGTTCTTTTATTGAGCTCTCGAAAATCAATACACAATCGAAGAGTGCCATTTTTCTTTCGGACCAGTACAACATTAGATGCCCAAGGACTGTGAGAACGTCGAATAATACCAGCAGCTAAAAGCTGGTGTAAATGATTGCGAACTTCATCAAACATCGAAGGTGGTATACGCCTATGTCTCTGTTTAAATGGCAAATTGTCTGACAGTCGTATTCGGTGTTTAACTAAAGATGAAAACCCAATGTCATTGTCATTTTTAGAAAATATATCCTCAAATTGCTCAATCACACTGAGTCCCTGTTTAATTTCACTGTCAGACAGAGTAGACGATGACATATCTATATCATAAATCCCACCAGTATTCTCACTTTGGGCTGAATCAGTTGTCTGTTCCACAGCTACAGGTTGAAGTTCACAGACAATGGCTTTGGGAGGTATAACAACAGTTTTAGTTGAAATATTGGACACTTGTATGTTAATAATTCCTCCCCGATTATATGTATAACTTACCATACTTGGTGTAATATCCAAATGACTATCTACATTTGAATGATTTGAAGGCTGGACAATAGCACAAGACTGGTGATATGGTAATTGCTTGTCCATATAACCACGCAAAACTGTCTGTGAATTTGGAGCAACAACAAGATTTCTACTTTCTGCGCTTTTAATGACTGCCAAACAGTAGTTATTCTTAGCTAGATCTTTTTCTCGCAGAGACATGCATCGAAATGCCAAATACCATGGCGTGATCAAAGGCATTTCTTGTAAAAATCTTGAACCCTGCCTTGTGCGACATTGTTCCATAATATGAGATAAAATATTTGTACCCAGCAAAATTGGCACTTCCTTGTTGTAATTACTATCTGGCACAATTAAAAATACAAAATATTGTTCCGGTTGATCCATTAACCCATCAATTTGCAATTGTGCTTCTATATACCCTTTATAAGGTAGACTTTGTCCATCTGCACATTCAATATCAAGGAAATGGTTCAATGGCTCAACAGGAACTGATTTCAAGTGTTTACTATAAAATTCAGAGCTAATTGTTGATACTGTTGACCCTGTATCCAACAATGCTTTAGTAGATACTCCAGATAAATTAACCATAACCTCATTAGCAGTACCCAAAAGACCAGGTGGTTGAACATTTTTCATTTTGGTGGGTGTCTGTTCAGAGAAACCTATGGTCGACCCCGCCCCATAGGTTTTTTGGAGTTTAAACCTTTGTAGTGATCAGTTCTAACTCGACACCCAACTGCGATATGTCCCAATTGGCCACAATTAAAACAACGAACATCTGTGTTACGAGATGAATTTGTGTTTTGAGATGGTGCCGAATGAAAATCACCAGACGAATTGAAAGAGTCATTCCATTCTTGTGATTTTCTTGACTTCCAATCTAACTTGTGATTAGAAGGCTTGTTTTGTGGCTTTTGTCGTTGTTGTTTTAATTCTGCAACATCCTTAGTTAATTGTAAAACCATGGATTTTAATTCCTGCATTTCGTTAGAATTGATTGGTTGAGCTTGATTAACAGGAAACGACTTTTTTGTTTTGGGGACATTATCTTCTTTGTGGTCTTGCTCTATAATTCTGAGAGCAACACGCAATTCATCAAAATCTTGAATTTTGTCATATTTGTGACCACTGATGTCACGAAGATTTTGTCTCAAACCTGTCCAAAGCATTGTACGTAGCATGCTATTAGTTTCACATGGATCCACTAATTTCATTTGTACTGCTTTGTTAAGAGTGTCTTCCAGCCGACAACTCCAGCTTGAAATACTCTCATTTTCTTGCTGTTTGGCACTATAAAACTGTGCAAGAATAGTTTCTTTGGGATCTATAGTTCCATAGATACTATTGAGTTTGGCAAGAATTTCTGTTGGTGTACCAGAAGGGCCCAAACGCATTACAATACGCCCAGCCTCACCTCGTAAAGACCGTCTTATTGCATTTGTTACGACATCCATTGAATGACTCTCAGACAATAAACATTTTACCTCATATTGCCATAGATCAAAAGCTACTTCACTTTTAGCATCACCACTAAAAGTTGGTAGCCGAGGGGGTTGTGAAACATAAACTGTTTTGGAGGAAGGTTGAGGCTTTGTATCAACTTTCGTCTCTACAGATGACTTAGTATATGATGCCATCCATTCCTTAAGTTCATCTGCATTAGATGCTTTGGGTTTAACTCCCATTTCCTCAAAAACCTTAACCAAATTGTCTATCTCTTCTTGTGTCATAGAAGTCATTTTTTTTTTTTAAATAAGCCAAACTCAAATAATGGACAGATATGACAAGTGTATAAGAAACTAAGAAACTGTAAATTAATATTTTGTCATACACTCTAGAAGACGTTTCAACCACACACGAGCTAAAAGAGGTTTAGGATGCACACCATCTTTAAAGAGATTAAAGTTAAGACTATAAATACTCTTAAAGTTTGCTCGTTTTCGATTATTCTGGATATCTAGATGGAATTTTGGACAATAAAATCCTTTACCACTATTAAATGAGTATATCCAATCATTCAAGGCCGTTACTCCTTTTTGCAATTCAATGTCTGCCTCCTTGAATTGTTCAGGAGTAGTATGCCCTCTGGATTTATTCCACTCAAAAATCGAAATAGGAGGAATTCCCAGAAATACTAGGTCTATAGAAGGGTACTTTTCCACTAGATTTATAAATTCTTGGTAAGAGGCAATTGCTTTTGCAACAGACTGATAAATATCTTCCTCTCTCAAAAATACAAACTTACCTCGTTTTACCGATAAATCACATGTACCTAGCCATACATACAATCTTACTTTTTGACTCCCATGTACCAATTTATGAATATTACGCTTAGTATACAAAAATTGATCACTAATCGTTGAACCACTTTTACACCACCATTTTATCTCAATATCTGACTCATCATATTCTGTTTGCAAATATTTACCAAGACTTGATGATACCAGTACATGGGATGTATATTTACTCGCAGAAAGTACACACGGCCTTTCCAAATATTTTTGTAATCTTCTTTCACTCATTAAAATTTCACAAAGTAATAAATTCCAATAAATTTCTAATTAACTCTAATTGGGGTGCAGCGGATTGGTCCCACAAGTAACACACCCTATTACTTAGAAGTTTATGTATATTTAAAGCAAATTTAAATTTAACGACCTCCCATTTTTACCAAAAATTTAAAAGAACCTGAAAACAAAATTTACATGTGCACATCTCTAAATCAAATATAAACTTTGCATGATAAAGGAGTCTATCATAACAGTCATCATGGTAAAAGAGTTTATCATAAAAGTCATCACATGGGCATCTTATCAGAATGTCATCTTCTTGGGCTATTATTCTAAAATACCTGTCCTTTGTAACTGTATGTTACATTAAGTGTTAACAATTTAAAAAAGATACATTTTACACTCCACAGTTCTTGGCCATCCTCACTGTAACCATCTTGTATACATCACTGTAAGTAGTCTGAAATGGTAGCCTCGCCAATTGTAACCGGGTTGTGAAAGATCAACACCGACCAGGTTCAATAGTTTATTCACATATATATTACACCATCATGAATTCAACAATTCATTACACTCCATTCTGTAAAACAGAAATAAAAAAATACCGTGTGAAGATCGTTAAAAATAAGTCATAAACTGCCAATTATCAACTCCACTTTTAATTACGGTTGTGCTTTGTTAGGGGTTTGGCGGCAGGAACTCACTAACAAGTTCAATGCGACAGAACGCCAGCCAAACAGACAGACACATGTATAATATTTAGCACGAGAGCGGCAGTTACGCAAAAGAACAATGACGTTGAGTATTAACTCAAAGGAATCAATATCTATACTGACAATATGCTATCTAGCGATCTGTAGCAGTAAACTCACTAGTAAGTTCACTGCGACAGATTGCCAGACAGGCATATCTAATACATCAATCCTGTTACAGCTGTTTGCCCTTAAAAGGCAATAATATTAAGTATTTAGACTCATTAACATAATTACGGTATTTTGAATACTATCACAGTTAGCTTTTAAAACAAAACAACTTTCACACAAGGAACAGGATGTGATACAATCGGGACAAATCCGCCACAGATTGACAAGAATAGCTCACTACCAGCTTGTGTTGCGGTGGAAAATAAGTCACGATATTCAACACCTGTCATCAACTGAACAAGAGGTGCATGATAATTGAATTAAACGTACACAAACAAATAAACATGTATAATCTCCGTGAAGATGGTCGCAACGCCCATTTAAATGTGAAGGGTTAAATACCTTGTGCTGGCAGCTAATCACAGAAATCAATAACTGTATAAAAATCAAACCACGTTGACAAGATTTGGTTTTTAATTATGAGTACGAGATATCTTGGGGGCGTTTACCTGTAATCCGATATTCATTCAGCAACAATAATATTACCAACCAAGGTGCATGATACACGGCCGGGCGAGGGTTCAATGAACCTCCCCGACATTGCATCATACAACCAGGTTAGGTGTAAGATAAATAGACTGAATTAATTATTCTCTGAAATATCGAACAGTAAAGTTATTCATCGAATGCCGGGATTTCTAAATTATTACAACAAAGATTTAAATAGCACCTACCTAATCTGTGGGATTAAAATGCAAGATGTTACAAGTAATTGTTGCAAGATCTTGCGAATTTGTTGTCCGTCTCGTACGGGAACCTTAAGTGAAGTGACACTGAATAACTTCAGGTCTAATCTCGGCAGTGATTAGCTAATTAAAAAGCATGCGGTGAGCATTCAGTCATGTCAATTCAGTGCAGCACGATATCACTCACGGAGCTGACTAAACAGTTTTATAGAGATGATAATTATTAACACCTTAGCCGCGGCAACAATGATAAAAAACAATACAATTACCTACGATACCAATGCTTACCAGTTGTAATTCTAACCCTTCCACAATCCATACCTCAATATCTTCCCAGATATAGAAACTACACAAAATCGTCTGCTGTATTCAGGATTGCATGGGTTAAGAACATTCTGTTTTTATTTGTCTTGCTGTTGCAATTGCTACTGAATCAACTTTTGTTTTTTACACCAATATGTTTCAGCTGATACTCCATTGGAATAAGCTCACAGATACTTTTGAGAATTTCTCTGCAAAGCTGGTTATTATTTTCTGTGAATTTTCAGTTACTGAAGTGTAATTATGATGGTCACCAATGGCCCTATGAGTAAAATTTGTTGTGTTTGTAAATACAACCATGCAAAATTTAGTATACAGAATGAGTTAGGCCCCACAAAGTAGATCTTCGATTTCTGAGGCCATTTTTTGTGAAATTGCATGCAGGCAGGCACTTTTTTTTCTTTTTGTAAAAATTTCTTTACTATCAGAAGTTCACGTTCTTGGTTTGATTTATGTTTTAGGCCTCAACAAATACAGAATAGCATGGGTGATGGAGTATTTTGTCTCTTGAGTGCAACAAGGCTTTGCTCAAGCATTGCAAAGCCTTGTTGCACTCAAGGGACAAATTTATCAATTTTATTAACTTGGGTAAAATATCAGACATAAACCATTTAATTATTATTTTTTTACGTTTGCATTGGTTATAAAAAGAGATCATATGGCAGCGAAAATCACCATGCAGGAGGGCAAGAGAAACAGATTCTTAACTTTCTTAGGCCTTACCACAAATTTGGAACAACAGTAGATCAGGCATGTGCATTCATTATTGTATTATTTTGGTGTCATGGAGAAATCTTGTTAATTCAGACAACAAAGATGGAAGTGCTTAAATATTTTATATTACATACTACCTCAAAACTTCCTTACCACTCCCAATAGTTTATACCAAACCCCTCCCATTAGCTTATGCATTCTTTGAATTCTAAACTAAAAATAATGACTTATGTAGGACTGTCATGATTAGTCGATTGTTGATCGGTCACAGCGAAATCGATTAGTATTTTTCATTGTCGAATAATCGGTAAATTTTATCCCGCTTTAAACGTTTAATAATTAAAAGAAAAATTTATGAAAAAACTATTGTTTCTAAAGGTAAAGAGTTAAGAACATCGATGTTAAACCCCAAGAAGCCGTTGGAAGCATTTGTCTGTCAGGTGCATTCATCAAAGCTTTGATGTTCTGAACTTTTGAACCGTCAGTGTAATAATTAAGACCGGTCGGCAGTTGCGAAGTTCGCAACTGCCGACCGGTCTTGATTATTACACTGGCGGTTCAAAAGTTCAGAACATCAAAGCTTTGAATGTACCTAAAAGAGGATCTTCTTCGTTGTTTACCGGAGGTAGGTCAACTGACTTGAACTTCATTTTTTATCGACGTCAGAGAGAGGGAGAGGGGGTCATCTAGGTAAGATTAATCGATTATGATCGATTATTTGCGACGATTAATCGATTCCTAAATTAAAAAATCGTGACAGCTCTAGACTTATGTCATCTTGAACTAAAAATACATGTATACTGCTGAAGCAAAAAGGTGATATTTATATTATTATATTATTTTGTTTGAATCATATACAATAATTGTAAATGTATGTAATTATATGTAAATAACTAAATAAAGACTTGCTGTTGTGATAATTTTTGTTTACAAAAACAACTCAATATAACATACATGTACTTACAGAAATTCTTTACTTTTTAGAAAACTGTTGAAGAGAACACTGGAATATTTCAGCACCATTGTCAGTATGCAAAATAGAGATATATTATTCCATAAATAGCTACCTGGCATATGGTTAACAAGTCAGGGATTACTTTCTACTTTATGCCAATACTAGGGTAATAAATTTTCTCAAGAGGTTTAACATTTAACCCTAAGGGCCTATTTCTGACTTTCATAACCTCAGTACAGGTGCTCTTAACATGCATAAATGAGGAGGTCTCGCTGACAATAGACAAGTTACCTAGGCAGTGCCTTCTGGTCAAGTCTTTGCTGCCTGAACTGGCAGACAAGACCTGACTAGAAATCACTAAACCACTGGACATGTGCCGGCTGTGGTCTGATTGGAATTCAGGACAATTTTTCAGCCCCTTAAGGGTTAAAGGCCAAGCCTGGAAATAAGCAGACTATCATCTGCAAAATGAGGTTCCCAGAGGGTGAATTTGGTGATGCTACCCTGCATAGCAGGGTTGGATTACTAAATTTACCCTCTGTGAACCTCAATCTGAATCAAAGTCTCAGGCCTAAACAAGAAGCGGTATCCAAGGAATAAATTGGGGGATTCTGGCCTACTGTATGGGATAGCATCAGCAAATTTACCCCCTGAGGAGCTCATTCTGTAAATGACAGATTGCTTATTTCCAGGCTTGTTAAAGGCCTGGAGAATGCTTTTACGTTTTTTTCTGCACTTTGACACTTTACATCATGTGACGATGGAGTTGTTTCTATTCAAGTCATGGTTGTCAGTATAGGCATCAAAAGCATGCCTAGAACCACTCCAAACCCACATGATGCAAATATATAGGCAACACAGATGTGCTTAGAAACAAATGTCAAGTTACTTAGATTATTACTTGTAAGTTTGCACAGACTGCATATTTGAGACAGTTGTTTCATTCAGTAGAAAGTCAGAATCAGACTTTTATGAGTTAACACTGAAAACATTTACACCTGCAGTAGGTATAATATCACACCTTTTATTGGAGTTTCACAGTGACAATACAGTGCAGTGCTTTAAAAAATTATTCCTTACCCAATGCAGACAATATCGAAAGTTATTACTTTAACCCTTGGCTGGTAGAGTGCTGGAAGCCCATATTTGGGCTTTATTCTCAAGTGCAGGTACTGCAACTTAAAGGCTTCAAATTCAGTGGCTGTGCATCATATTATCTTTGAAGTGATATTATTTAGTCTGTTAAGATTTGCCTTATTACAATTTATAGGAGACTGCCTGTGGGCACTCTCCTATAAATTGCAACAAGGCAGAGACATGTGAAAAAATTTTGGTGGCCAAATAAAATTTAGCACTCTACCAGTTAAAGTCCTGGCGATTTTTCATACACTTCTGTCACACCGTGACATTTAATGCCCTGTGACTTTGCAGTTCTGTTTGTACAAGTCGTGGCTGCTTAAAGACTTGTCTAGAAACAACTACCAATGAACTTAGAGTGTACCTTGCAAGTTTTCCCAAACACAATAAGTTGGAGAACCTGTTCTAATACAGTAAAAATTTACCCAAATCCAAAATAGGCAGTTAAGGGTTAAATATTTTTTCAAATTTTTAAATCAACATCAACAAAACCATATCATGTGATACCTCATTGGAACGAGCTCAATGAGCTCGTTCCAATGAAGGGGCCACATGATATGGTTTTGTTGATTTTTTTTTTGTAATGTATTTTTTCAACTGCTTAAATTGTAAATGACATAGGTGGATGTGGTCAGTTTCTAAAGTAAAGGTTTATAGTGTGAGTGTAGCTAATTCTTTTTGAAATACCATACAGTACTGTGGTTGCAAAGCCATCGTTTTCTGTGTATTCAAAATTTAGCTTATCTTTGTGGACTCCCCCAGTGTGAAAACATTTGGATGTAAACAGTTGAATAAAAAACTTAGAACTGATATTTTTATGCAAGAGGCAGGACAGATTTTCCCAGTTTGTGAGGTAAAGGTCTAATAAGCCATGAAAATCTGTGATATATTTATTTTGCTATTTATGATATTTAAAGAAGCTACATTTAATATATAAGTTATTTATATCTGATTTGCAAATTGTGATTTTGGATGGTTGTGGAAGATCCTTGAAGGGCTGTGAACAGCAATATAAAATGTATGCATTATTTAAATACTAATTCCAGTATTATTTATACAATTATTGTTTTGTTCTTTGAAGATTATGCATATTTTATTTGTGAATTAAATATTCATTATATAATGGATTCTTATTTCTTTCTAACTTTTTGGCAGGAAGTTTGTGCAACTCGCTCAACTCATAATGGCATTCATCCAAAAATTCATATAAAAGAGTCAAGTGTTCTTTGGTTTTGCGGTCTGTGTTTTTATTTCTATTTTCTACGACAAACGTTCATCTGCTAATATTTCCGAAAATGTTACAACATGGTCCACTCATAATGGCATTCATCCAAAAATTCATATAAAAGAGTCAAGTGTCCTTTGGTTTTGCGGTCTGTGTTTTTATTTCTATTTTCTACGACAAACGTTCATCTGCTGCTAATATTTCTGAAACGTGACATGTTGTTTGTTTACAGAAGAATGTGCGATGATTGAATAGTCCTGTGCTCATCGTTAAATTTGCTAATAAGCCAATATAGGGTAGTCACGTGGGTAGAGTGAGATAGCTGTCACGTGGATGGGGTGTGACAGGCATATCTCTCCCAGCTGTCTCACACAAGTTTATATATGTCTCAGTACCTTAGTGGTGGGAGAATATGATCCCCGATAAATCTGGAGGTGGGATGGGGAAATCTCACCCGAGGGGCAAGATATTTGAACCGGACCCAAGGCTTGCCGAGGGTCTGGTTCAAATATCTTGCCCTGTGGGTGAGATTTCCCCATTCCCACCTTCAGACTCATCGAGGATGATTTTTCTCCCCCCCCCCACCCCCCCCCCCCCCCCCCCCCCCCCCCACACACGAGGATTACGTCATTATAGATAATTGGCGATCACGTGCTGACATACCCAATTTATCAAGTCATAGTCCTTTCGAAAAACGAAAATTTCATCGGAAAGATTGTACAAAAGTAGGGTATATACCATAGGTATTTTCTAAAAAATTGATTTGTAACACTGTCCATTAAGGGGTTAATGAATTTGCGCATGTCAAACTCTAATGTAAAGGGCATTGTGAGATTATTGATCGATCGATAAATTCGCGCAGTGATATTATTAAATCTGCAGAGAAACATGGGGTTGAAACAAATCAAGTTTACTATTTGAATAATAATTAAATATTGAGTCTCTATCAACAAGGAACAGATAAATAGGTAATAAACGAACACAATTGTCAAGCCATTTTGTTTATTTACAATTGTGGAGACGATGATGAAATAGTTCTGGCAACCTAATAAAATATGCAAATGAGTATGTCACATGGGGTGGGTGGGATAGAAATATCCCACCCTGCTGTCTCACCCAGGACACGCGTATGTTTCACATATAGTGGGGGGGGAGAAAATTTATTCTTTTTGTTATACACATTGCACTGTTTTAAAGAAGTGGGGGCTATATGGGAATTGCCCTGTACGTCCGTACGTCCATCTGTCCGTCCATACGTTTTTCCGTCCAAACAAATTCTTGTGTGCGCAACTCCTCCTACATTAAAGAACCAATTTTGAAGAAACCTTTCAAACATCATCACTACTAAGTGAACATGCGCATATTCCAAAATTTTTGATCTGTGACAATTTTAACCAGGTTATCTCTCTTGAACTTTGATTTAATATGGATTTCTACATGAAATTCTTGTGTGCGCAACTCCTCCTACATTTATCAATCAATTTCCTTATGGCCTTTGCCTACATGATCAGAAGTGCATTCCTCTAAAAACCCAAAGCGGGGGTATTAATCACCTTCAGTGATAGTTCTAGTTTTATTTGTAATTAAAACACCCAAATGCCCCAAAACTCTTAGAAATATATATTGATTGAAACATATTGCATAATGTGTGTCACTGCCAGAGAATTATTCTCTTATACAGTACAGTTAGCATAGACTGATCATAATCCATGCATGGGCAGTGATGTCCACACATGCATTTACTAGGTAATACAAATGGGAGTGTGGCGGCTCAGTGGTAGACTGTTGGACTTCTATGCTGGCGGTCCCGAGGTCAATCCCCGTCTGGGATGACCTGCATTGTGTCCTTGGGCAAGGCACTTTATCCCAGTTGCCTACATGGGGGCATGATGATGCCGTGTACTAGGGCATACTGCACATCGATGATGCATATGTCTTCAACCGCTGTAACCCTGTTTGAACAGAGCTTGAACAGAGTTAGAATGTTGAGGAGATGACAGCTGCTCGTCTATACTTGGTGGTTCTCTCCAGGCTTCCTCCACCCGTAAAACTGTCGCTGTCACGATTAACCATTGCGCATAAGTATGTGACCTTAAACACCAATAAAAAAATAAATAAATAGGTAATACAAATCATAATCATCAAAATTGGTTATACCCAGCACTTCTTTAACTAAATTTTTGATGATTATTCCTATAATTAGAGTTTGGAATCTAATTTTATTGTATCCGTGGAAATATTGCCCACCTGTGGAAAATGACCAGTCTACAGCGACCGTGCTGTAAATAAACCAAATAGTACTTGGGCTGGTAATCAGGTTTAAACCACTCATAGAATGAAGGTGTGAACAGCCCAGGACAGTTTTAGATGTGATATTAGATAAACGCTTACACATTATGTGATGAAAAGAATTGCTAATTTATCATGATTTGAGATGAAATATCTGAACCCCAGTACTGTAAAACTAACGTGATATGCAGACAAAACAAACATGGTACTGGAACATCACATAATAAAACTGAAACTGTACTTATTTATTATTTATTTATTGAAGTTTAATGACACTTTCACCAGCCATTGTCACCTCATGTCAGGCAGTTTTACAGGTGGTGGAAGCCGGAGTACCCAACGAGAACCACAAGCATTGCTGAGCAACTGTCAGACTTCCCAACATACTAACTCCATACAAGCAGGGTTAGCATTGATTGAACGTGTCATAAGCTATGTTTTTGATGTAAAAATTTAGTTATTAAAGAATTTTGATTGGAAATGTTGTCTGCCTTTCATGTTAGGTAAAATGTTAACAAATACAGGGAAATCCTGTTTAATTAACAGACAAGTATTCAGTTAACATGAGTATGTAATTAATCGCAATGTTATTATTTTCCAGCATTTCTGTAAAAATCAGGTATTGCCCACTGGAGCCCACTTAATTGGATATCTCTAAATTGAAATACTCCATTAATTGAATATAACTTCCAAACACAAATCTATTTACCATACTTTCAGTACAAATTTGGCCTGTTAATAATTGCATATAGGTTATAGAGTAAACTCATGTTAATTGAATAACAATCTTGTAATGTGATAAGAAATCACCATAGCAGTCACCATATTTACCCATGTTTATAGACCTGTTTGGTCACAATACATCCAATACAGGCATTTATTCTATTAGATCGTGTTTGACTGTGCTCCATGAGCTCTGTCAAACAAGAAATGCTAGAATAAATGCTCAATTTATCTCTAGAATACAGGAATGTGACCAAATCTCTGTTAATTGAATATTTAACACCGACAACGTGGCTATTCAATTGACAGGGTTTCACTGTATTATGTCATGTTTGACAGAGGTCATCAAGGCAACAACTAGATGAGGTGTGAACAAGATCTGTGCACTTATAAGATTATGTGGACCAAACAAGGGTAGTAGAGAAATAGGAATCTCCCTGTCTTTGACCTTGGAGGTACAACTGGGCCAAGGTCATGGCATACTTTGGTCATGGACACGAGTCGTGTGAGTGTGAACAAGATCTGTCAGTTATTGGCACAGAGAAAGATGATGTAACAATATCCACATCTTCCTGTATGGACCTTAGATATATGGCAACTGGCTAAGGTTATGGCACACCCTTGAGTCATGGGTAGCTATTGTTTGAAGCATGTTGATACGACCTTGTTATATGGATGAGACAAGGGCAGTACAAAAGTGTTCCTGTTTTGTGATCTTGATTGTGAAAGTATGACATTTGGCCTTGGTCATAATACATCATTGGATTATGAGCAACAATTATGAGAAGTATGAACAAAATGGTTGGATCAATCAATAACCCTACCAAATAATTAAAAAAAACCGTCATCTCTCACCCCAGGGTTTGTAGACTCAAACTTGGCTTAGTTGAAATTCCAGTACTTTTCCAATATATTTCCAGTGTCCCTTGAGAATTTTCCAGTACCATATGCAAAGTTTTTGTCTGGACAACTATGCACCTGAAGCTTAATTAAGCACCCCTGTTCTTTTCACAGTGGTGTTAATAGAAACTGTCATTACTTTCATGCTATCTTTCAGATGGTCAAACGTGATTGTTTACAAGTGTATTCACCCCGTGCCCGGATGACAGCTTAAACACTCCTCCTAATGCTACCAGCGAGCCTTCTGATACGGCCCAGAGGCAACTGCTGCCACTCCACGTACAATGGTAAGAATGGTCTATTGACAAATGAAAGACAATTACTCATATCTGTCACTAATGTTTTTGATGGAAAAATGTTCTCTCGACAAATATGGTACTGGAACGGTCCATGGTGAAACAATGCCGGTAATTACTGACTAAAAATGTAACTTGTGATCTCCTGAATACAATAGCAGTGCCTGATGTCAGTAGCGAGTGTATCCACCACGTGCCCGGATGACAGCTTGAACCCTCCTCCTAATGCAACCAGCTAGCCTTCTGGTACGGCCCAGAAGCAACTACTGCCACTCATACAATGCAGCTTTCAAATCTGCCAAATTCTGTACATGTGGATCCCTTGCTTGCACACGACGTCCAAGAACGTCCCAGATGTGTTCCAAGGGATTCAAATCGGGGCTCATTGCAGACTAAGGTAGTGTTGTAACAGCGTTGTTCTGAAGGAATGCTCTCACGGCATGGGAACTATGTGGCCTTGCATTGTCGTCCATGAATACATGCGAATGCCTCCTACATGATTGTAAAGTTGATATGGTTACTGTACGTGGGAATCTCAATGGCATCAGTACATCCGGGACATCCTCAATCCGGTTGTCGTACCTCATTTTGACAACCACTACTACTCGCCCTATATTCATGGATGATAATGCAAGACCACATCGTTCCCATGCTGTGAGAGCATTCCCTCAGAACAACACTATTACAACACTACCTTGGTCTGCAATGAGCCCCGAGTTGAATCCCATAGAACACATCTGGGACTTTCTCGGACGTCGTGTGCAAGCAAGGGATCCGCCTGTACAAAATTTGGCCGATTTAGAAGCTGCATTGCATGAGGAGTGGCAGCACTTGCCCCCGAGCCATATCAAAAGTCTCACTGGTAGCATTAGGAGGAGGGTTCTGGTTGCTAATGTGTCGTTAAACCCTAATAAATAAATAAATAAATAAATAAATAAATAAATAAATAAATAATGACAGTTTCTATTAACACCACTGGGTGTGCTTAATTAAGTATCAGGCGTATAGTTGCATTACTGTCCAGTTTTCATTCATATAAAGAACCCACTTGCTCCGGTTTGCCTTAGTTTTCCACTGGTCTTTCCTGTATCATGGTGGTCACGATTATATTTGAAGAAAAAATACACCATGCACACAGAAATACAAGTAATAAATTACCCAAATTGTATGGAAATAATTGAGTAGACATTGACAAGAAAATGCTTCTCGTAGCACTAATCTAAAAAATATTTCTAGGGGAGGCCCCAGACCCCGGCCCTTTCAGGGCACGTACATGTAACGCATGTAACAAAGCATCTGCAATACTATCGTAAAAGCAATACCTGAAGATCGCCAAATGCGGATGAACCAGGGGTAAGCCCACAGACGTCAGTCAATGATGGTTGGATGAATCCAACACTTTTTCATTTCTGACCACTACTTCATTTGAAAAATGCTATTTTGACCACCACTAACTCTTGACAGTGCCAGTCACTGAGGAGGCCTCCAGGTCAGTAATCGTTCAGCAATCGAAAAAGTTATGGGCAGGACACAGACAACACAAGTGAAGTTTATTAATTCACTGAAGGGCCTCTCTTTGTCTTAACATCATAACACCATAATGATACTGGGCCTTATACTGAAGTAATACTCTAATACCAAAACCCAACCTGAACGCCAGAATGACACTGAGCCTTAGACTGAGGTGATACTTTAATACCCAAACCAAACCTGAAGGTTCATTTTACTTATGGTGACATTTTCTTTTGTTTTTTTTTTTCCATCTGCAGTTTTATTGCTGAGGAAAATTGATTTTTCTTAGCCCTTTGCCTTGGCATTGCCGACAGCCGATTCTAATTGACAGGGTTGTACTGTAAATATAATTTCAGTGTTCATGCAGTAACTTTCATTTTCAGCGTTGTAAAAACTTCTTATAAAGGCTGCCTGTAATGGGAAGTTGTTGGGAATGCCTTCAGAAAGAGTAGATAATAGCTTAGGTCACTGTTACTATAAATACCGTATAATTTTAGTTCCCATGGGGGCCCTGGGAAATGGGGCAGTGCTTGTTTACTGTGATGAACAAATTATGTTTGATAAACTATGACCTGATAAACAAGTGGCTAAACTTTACTTCATACCTATGTTGCGGTCATGATATTAAAGCCCTGCTATTATTCAAATTTTGAATCTATATATACTATTAAAAAAGTAGGGGATATCCAAACTGGTGTTGATATTTTCGGAAAATGGTATTGGATACGCGTGATTGGACACATCAATATGTTACCAAGTTCAGTGTGGATCATGAATGTCACCGGTCCACGAAAACTTTGTGCAGGTTTTTCGCACGAGCGGCGAGTTAATGTCTGTGGGGTACGTTTGAAATTTTCATTTGTACTGGACGGGCTTTTTCGGAGGTCTCATCTTTCTTTTCTTGGTATAAACTCGTTCATCAATAGCTTCTGGTCGAAACGTAACTTTTGAGGTATGCGAAGACGGACACGTGACCAACGTTTACGTGCCGTTGGCATGTTGGAAGCTGGCAACAGACAGACTGCAGTGGCTCAAATTCTCAACGTTACTCAATGGGCGATTAGCAGGTTATGGCCACGCTACAGCCAGACAGGCCATAGAAATCTGAAACAAGAGGCCCCGGGGGGGGGGGGGGGCTTAGGCGCTTACCGAATGTTCCATACTGTTAAGACACAAATTTTATCAAAAGCTATTCTTAAGGTTCTACAGAGTAAACTGTACTCTCTGTGGAGCTAAAACATCAACAGGACTGAATGGGACAATGCTGCTGATCAGATATCAAAAGATTCTGCATGATGGTTCTGAAGATTTTTAAAAAATTGTCCTTGAATTGCACAAAGTAAACATTCCGCCCCCCCCCCCCCCAAAGTGAGCCCCAATATTGATCAAAAGACTCAATTTGAACAAACGTGAATTCAACCCATACCAAGATGCTGCATACCAAATATCTAAAGATTCTGCCCACTGGTTCTGGTGAAGAAGATTGTTAAAGATTTTTTTCTTAAATTGCACAAAGTAAACATTCACACCCCCATAGAGATCCCCAGTATTGAACGGGAGATTCAATTTGAATAAACTTGAATCAGACCCATACCAAGATGCTGCATACCAAATATCAAAAGATTCTGCCCATTGGTTCTGGAGAAGAAGATTTTAAAAGAAATTTTCTTAAATTGCACTAAGTAAAAATTCACGCCCCCATAGTGAGCCCCAATATTGTTTGAGGGACTCGATTTGAACAAACTTGAATCAGACCCATACCAAGATGCTGCATACCAAATATCAAAAGATTCTGCCCATTGGTTCTGGAGAATAAGATTTTTAAAGAATTTTTCTTAAATTGTACTAAGTAAAAATTCAGGTCCCCATAGTGAGCCCCAAAATTGATCAAGGGACTCCATTTGAACAAACTGGAATCGAACCCATACCAAGGTGCTGTATACCAAATTTCAAAAGATTCTGCCCACTGGTTCTGGAGAAGATGTTTCCTTAAATTGCACTAAGGAAACATTCATGCCCCTAAAGGGAGTCCCAATATTGATCAAGGGACTCGATTTGAACAAACTTCAATCAGACCCATACCAAGATGCTGCATACCAAATATCAAAAGATTCTGCCCATTGGTTCTGGAGAAGAAGATTTTTAAAGAATTTTTCTTAAATTGCACTAAGTAAAAATTTAGGTCCCCATAGTGAGCCCCAAAATTTATCAAGGGACTCCATTTGAACAACCTTGAATCAGACCCATACCAAGATGCTGTATACCAAATTTCAAAAGATTCTGCCCACTGGTTCTGAAGAAGAATATTTTTCCTTAAATTGCACTAAGGAAAAATTCATGCCCCTATAGGGAGCCCCAATATTGATCAAGGGACTCGATTTGAACAAACTTGAATCAGGCCCATACCAAGATGCTGCATACCAAATATCAAAAGATTCTGCCCATTGGTTCTGGAGAAGAAGATTTTAAAAGAAATTATCTTAAATTGCACTAAGTAAACATTCACGTCCCCATAGTGAGCCCCACTATTGTTTGAGGGACTCGATTTGAACAAACTTGAATCAGACCCATACCAAGATGCTGCATACCAAGTATCAAAAGATTCTGCCCACTGGTTCTGGAGAAGATTTTTTAATAATTTTTCTATAATTCATACGGCGCTATCAGAGTTATGCCCCATACATAGCCCCCAGGGGACGTGGCCATTTCATTTGAACAAACATGAATTGCCATATAGTAATGAACATCCACATGAAGTTTCGTGAAAATCGGACCAGTGGTTTCAAAGGAGAAGTCGTTTGAAAAAAGTTCACGACGACGGACGACGGACGACGGACGGCAAGTGATAAGTTGAGCTCCCTTCGGTGAGCTAAAAATTCCTCATATTGACTAAGTTATAATTCAGGCTCCCACGGGGAGCTCAAATATGGACCCAGGAACTTGGGTTTAACAAACTTGAATCCCACCCCCCCCCCCCCCTCCCCAAGGATGCTACACACCACATATCAAAACATTCCGACTGCTGGATCTGAAGAAGATTTTTTAAAGAAAATTCCTCATTTCGAACTAAGTTACAATTCAAGCTCCCACAGTGAGCCCAAATATGGACCTAGGGACATGGCTGGAACAAACTTGAATCTCACCCCACTAAGGATGCTGCATACCAAATATCAAAACATTCCGACTGCTGGATCTGAAGAAGAAGATTTTTAAAGAAAATTCCTCATTTTGAACTAAGTTATCATTCGGGCTCCCACAGTGAGCCCAAATATGGACCTAGGGACATGGCTTGAACAAACTTGAATCTCACCCCCCAAAGGATGCTGCATACCAAATATCAAAACATTCCGACTGCTGGATCTGAAGAAGATTTTTAAAGAAAATTCCTTATTTTGAACTAAGTTATAATTCGGGCTACCACAGTGAACCCAAATATTAACCCAGGGACTTGGCTTGAACAAACTTGATTCTCACCCCCTAAGGATGCTACATACCAGGATCTATCATGTTATGCAGACAAGACACAAAGTGGAGGCTGACAAGTAATAAACATACTTCTTCATTTCAGAAAAGAACTCCAACAACTCTTGAACTCTTTGTAGGTCACCAGATGATGCAGCTTCATGAATTGTTGATCCCTTCAGTTTCTTTTCTCTTGTCTCATAGATTTCAGTCTCTCGTTTTTTCTTGTCTTCCTCGGCTGCTTTTAACCCTGCCTTTAGAAATCAATATAATTAGCATTGTTTTTATTTTTTTTAACAGGTTAGAACTGAATTAATTTATGAAAGCCAAATAAAACCTGCATTTTAAAAAAAAATCTACCACATGACCTACTCAATGCATGCCTTACTTTCAAATTATATATTTTATTCATTAAAACCGTTTTGCCCAAATTTATAGAAGTGTCTGTGACACTCTCCAATAAACTGGGAGAAAATGATTATCCTGAAAACATTTATATTCAGTAAGGTGAATGCCAAGTGGATGACTGATGGGAAAATATCCCAAGTTGTGTTCAACTCTTAACCTGCTGAGTGTTTTTAACCCTTTACACAACGCAAATGAAATAAAAATTTGCTATTTCAATTATTTTTTAAACAAGAGGCCCCAAGGAGCCTTAATCGCTTACCCGCCAAAGTGGTTCAAAGAAGTATTTGGGGTCACATTCAGTTAGACATGGTTCATCAACACTACAAAGGAATGAAGTCATGAGAGACAAATTTTATGGAACTAGGGACATGGCTTGAACAAACTTGAATCTTACCCCCCTAAGGGTGCTGCATACCAAATATCAAAAGCATTCATCTGCTGGATCTGAAGAAGATTTTTGAAGAAAATTCCTCATTTTGAACTAAGTTATCATTCGGGCTCTCACAGCGAGCCGAAATATGAACCTGCCCATTGGTTCTGGAGAATAAGATTTTTAAAGAATTTTTCTTAAATTGTACTAAGTAAAAATTCAGGTCCCCATAGTGAGCCCCAAAATTGATCAAGGGACTCCATTTGAACAAACTGGAATCGAACCCATACCAAGGTGCTGTATACCAAATTTCAAAAGATTCTGCCCACTGGTTCTGGAGAAGATGTTTCCTTAAATTGCACTAAGGAAACATTCATGCCCCTAAAGGGAGTCCCAATATTGATCAAGGGACTCGATTTGAACAAACTTCAATCAGACCCATACCAAGATGCTGCATACCAAATATCAAAAGATTCTGCCCATTGGTTCTGGAGAAGAAGATTTTTAAAGAATTTTTCTTAAATTGCACTAAGTAAAAATTTAGGTCCCCATAGTGAGCCCCAAAATTTATCAAGGGACTCCATTTGAACAACCTTGAATCAGACCCATACCAAGATGCTGTATACCAAATTTCAAAAGATTCTGCCCACTGGTTCTGAAGAAGAATATTGCTACATACCAGGATCTATCATGTTATGCAGACAAGACACAAAGTGGAGGCTGACAAGTAATAAACATACTTCTTCATTTCAGAAAAGAACTCCAACAACTCTTGAACTCTTTGTAGGTCACCAGATGATGCAGCTTCATGAATTGTTGATCCCTTCAGTTTCTTTTCTCTTGTCTCATAGATTTCAGTCTCTCGTTTTTTCTTGTCTTCCTCGGCTGCTTTTAACCCTGCCTTTAGAAATCAATATAATTAGCATTGTTTTTATTTTTTTTAACAGGTTAGAACTGAATTAATTTATGAAAGCCAAATAAAACCTGCATTTTAAAAAAAAATCTACCACATGACCTACTCAATGCATGCCTTACTTTCAAATTATATATTTTATTCATTAAAACCGTTTTGCCCAAATTTATAGAAGTGTCTGTGACACTCTCCAATAAACTGGGAGAAAATGATTATCCTGAAAACATTTATATTCAGTAAGGTGAATGCCAAGTGGATGACTGATGGGAAAATATCCCAAGTTGTGTTCAACTCTTAACCTGCTGAGTGTTTTTAACCCTTTACACAACGCAAATGAAATAAAAATTTGCTATTTCAATTATTTTTTAAACAAGAGGCCCCAAGGAGCCTTAATCGCTTACCCGCCAAAGTGGTTCAAAGAAGTATTTGGGGTCACATTCAGTTAGACATGGTTCATCAACACTACAAAGGAATGAAGTCATGAGAGACAAATTTTATGGAACTAGGGACATGGCTTGAACAAACTTGAATCTTACCCCCCTAAGGGTGCTGCATACCAAATATCAAAAGCATTCATCTGCTGGATCTGAAGAAGATTTTTGAAGAAAATTCCTCATTTTGAACTAAGTTATCATTCGGGCTCTCACAGCGAGCCGAAATATGAACCCAGGGACTTGGCTTGAACAAACTTGAATCTCACCCCCTAAGGATGCTGCATGCCAAATATCAAAACATTCCGACTGCTGAATCTGAAGAAGAAGATTTTTAAAGAAAAATTCCTCATATTGACTAAGTTATAATTTGGGCTCCCACAGGGAGCCCAAATATGGACCCAGGGACTTGGCTTTAACAAACTTGAATCTCGCCCCCTAAGGATGCTACATACCACATATCAAAACATTCCGACTGCTGGATCTGAAGAAGAAGATTTTTTAAGAAAATTCCTCATTTCGAACTAAGTTACAATTCAAGCTCCCACAGTGAGCCCAAATATGGACCTAGGGACATGGCTTGAACAAACATGAATCTCACCCCCCTAAGGATGCTGCATACCAAATATCAAAACATTCCGACTGCTGGATCTGAAGAAGAAGATTTTTAAATAAAATTCCTCATTTTGAACTAAGTTATCATTCGGGCTCCCACAGTGAGCCCAAATATGAACCTAGTGGCATGGCTTGAACAAATTTGAATCTCACCCCCCTAAGGATGCTGCATACCAAATATCAAAACATTCCAACTGCTGGATCTGAAGAAGATTTTTAAAGAAAATTCCTCATTTTGAACTAAGTTAGAATTCGGGCTACCAGAGTGAGCCCAAATATGAACCCAGGGACTTGGCTTGAACAGACTTGAATCTACCCCCCCCCCCCCCCCCCTAAGCAGGCTGCATACCCAATATCAAAAGATTCTGCCTGCTGGATCTTGACAAGAATATTTTTAAAGAAATTTGCCTGAAATGTACTAAGTTCAAATTGGGCTCCCATACTGAGCCCAAATATGAGCCCAGGGAGCCGATTTGAACAAACTTGAATCAGATCCACCCCACAATGTTGCATACCAAATATCAAAAGATTCTGCCTGCTGGATCTGGAGAAAAAGATTTTTTAAGAAATTTGCCTGAAATGCACTAAGTTCGAATTTGGGCTTCTATAGTGAGCCTAAATGTGAATCCAGGGGGTCGATTTGAACAAACTTGAATCAGACCCATACCAAGATGCTGCATACCAAGAATCAAAAGATTCTGCCCACTGGTTCTGGAGAAGAAGATTTTTTAATAATTTTTCTATAATTCATACGGTGCTATCAGAGTTATGCCCCTTACAGAGCCCCCAAGAGACGTGGCCATTTCATTTCAACAAACCTGAATTGCCATATAGTAATGCACATCCACATGAAGTTTTGTGAAAATCGGACCAGCGGTTTCAGAGGAGAAGTCGTTTGAAAAATGTTCACGACGACGGACGACGACGAACGGCAAGTGACAAGTTAAGCTCCCATCAGTGAGCAAGAAAGACAGATATCTATGAGACAGGCAATGTTGATGGCAGAGGTTGATCAAGTCGTCCAAGGGCGACAACTGCTAACCAGGATCGTTTCATCCGAACCACAGCATTACGTAACTGCCGTCAAAGTACCTCAGAAATTGGACAGCAGCTGCACCGAGAGACAGATGTACAGTGGTCAGCCTTTCCGAAATCGCCTGCACAACTGGAATTTGTACGCTCGACGACCTCGAATAATTCCACGTTTGACTGAACGTCACATCGCAGCAAGGCGTAATTGGTGTGGAGTACGACATCGCTGGGACAATCGTCGTTGGAGGAACGTCATGTTTTCCGATGAATCGAAGCTCACTCTCGACTTCCACGACAGGCGAAACAGAGTGTGGCGGCGAAACGAACTATACCATGACGTAACCGTTAGGCAGCACGATCGTTTTGGTGGTGGATCGGTTATGGTGTGGGGAGGCATAACCATGACAAGCAGAACAGCATTACATGTCATCCAAGGGAGTGCCACAGGGCAGTAGTACCGTGACAAAAAAAGTTAGCAGCTCATGTGGTGCCATTTGCGCGACGTCACGACCGTCGATTCATTTCCAAGATGACAATGCAAGAGCACACAGGGCCCGTGCCGCTACAGAGTTCCTCCAGGAGCTGAACACCACTACACTGCCTTGGCCAGCACTTAGTCCAGACCTTTCACCAATCGAGCACAACTGGGAAATGCTTGGCAGGCGCCTACAGCAACGCCAACAGCCCCCTACCAATGTCCAAGAACTCGCCGCTGCACTGCAGGAAGAATGGAATAGCATCAGTCAAGCTGATATTGGACGTTTGGTGAGCAGTATGCCACGTCGGATCCGCCCTTGTTTCGCGAAACGAGGCGGATTTACAAGGTATTGAGGTCTTGGACTGAATGTGGTACATTCTTTGACTGACCGTCCTTGTCTTCTACAGCTCAGTGCGTGGAATGTGTGCTTGAGAGACACCAAACTATCGCTGAAATCATTCACCGGATGTCACAGTGCAATACCTCAACTGTCTTTCTGATGAAAATATAAATATATTTCTTCATATATCTCATTTGTATCAAATATCCCTTGCTTTTTTGAATTGTGTATATTCTCGAATCAACCTGAATCAAACTGATTTTGCATCAAATCATGGACATTCAATCAAATCGAATCAGCCGCAGTGAACAATGATCGTGTCAAGTGTATCAAGTTTGTATCCATCTGACAGAGTCAAGGAAATGAAAGGAAACATTTAACATACCATATAAGCTAATTTGTACTTATTTGGATTAACTCTAAGGGAGCAATAAGACCCCCCCCCCCCCCCCATCCCACTCACACACACACACACCACTGAGATGTGGGATGAACGGTCATCCCACATGAAGGATGAATACCGACAGAACATGACGACAATTACATGATCGTCTCATTCCAGCATCTCCAGATTGCGAATTTGTTAGTATTATCCTGGATCGAGATAACACTAAAAAGTCAAAATCTGGGAGAGGCTTGAATGAAACTGACTACCCAACAAAACTAGTGCCTTCCCGTTGTATTTTTATGGCAAATGAAGGAATATTGGTGCATAGTTCATAATATTATCTAATGTATGCATGTTGCGACTCTCAGTGTCTTTTAAGAGAAAACATACAATTTTCCTGATATTTCCTAGTGCAAGAGAGTGACATATTCTATGAAGAAATCGGGGCAAACAGGACCATTTCTAAATGCTGATGAGAGTTGTGAACATTATTATTCAGCCAATTCAATTAAAAATGTAAGTGTCAATGACACTGTAGCTCAACTTGACAACTTGAACTTGGTAAGTTATAAGTGAAATGGCAAAACTGAAGATCATTGGTTCCAATGTTATTTGGTGGAACTTCAACATAACAACATTGTGTGTGCACAACGTCAGGGCAATCCATGCATTTTTAAATGTAAACTGTGCGGCTGACTAAAGGCAAAAGTTGAAAAAGAAATGCAGTAAGTCATTATAAATGGCAACATTTTCCAAAGAAATGAATGCTAATCGATAGCGCTTATCTGGAGGTCTCGCCAAGTTCTACAACAATCATATAGTAAATGCGCCCTGAAGGCCATGTCAAAGAAGAATGTTGATGCACAAATGCTCTAAATTCAAAGGTAGTTGCAAACACAACAGTTCTTGACGGAAATGGAAGAATATCGATAGCTCCTATCTTGATAACCCTGAATAAGCATGCCAAGTTTCAAAACAACCCGATAATAAATGCGCCCTCTTAGCGTGCCAAAGGAAGTGTTAATGCACATATGCACAAAATTTGAAGGTTGTTGCTGGCGGCAATGTTTTTTTCTCTTTTGAGTGAAATGAAAATGAAATGGCAAAGTTAAAGATCATTGGCTGCTATGAGAGAAATTTAACAACACCATAGCATGTGTCACAGCTAACCACTACCACTTCTGAATAGTGCACCCTGCAGTGCGTGCCAACGAAAAATGTTAATGCAAAAAAGGCAAAGCTCAAAGATCATTGCTAACAGCAACGTGTCTCGTCGGAAATGACAGAAAATCAATCGCTCGCATCTAATGGCTGCTCCAAACAAGCACACCAAATTTCAAAGCAATCGGATAAATGTGACCAGTGCGGTGTGCCAAAGGAAATTGTCGATGCACAAAAGCACAAAGTTGAAGGTCGTTGCTAAAGGTAACTTTTTTGACCGAAATGAAAGAAGATCTGGGGATCAACCCAAAATAACATACAAATTTTCAAAGCGATCCATTCATGAATGTAGCTTGTCGGGGGTGCCAAAGGAAAAGGTTAATGCACAAATGCAGCTAAGTTTGAAGGTCGCTACTAACGGCAAATGCTTTGACAAAAATGGAAGAAAATTGATAGCTCTCATTTAGAGGTCACCACAAATAAGCATACAAAGTTTCGAAGCAATTCGATGATAAATGTGACCTGTGCTGTATGCCAAAGGAAATTGTTGACTTCCCAAAACATAACTTGAATGACTTTGCTAACGACTTTTCTCGACGGAAATGAAATAAAATCAAAAGCTCCCATCTAGAGGTTAGCCAAACAAGCATACATAGTTTCAAAGCTATCCATTCGTGAATGCACCCTGCAGGGCATGCCAAAGGAAAATATTGATGCCCAAATCCACAAAGTTCAAAGGTCAAGATAACAGCAACATTTTTCAACGGAAATGAAAGAAAATTGACAGTTCCTATCGAGAGGTCATCCCAAATAAGCATACCAAGTTTCAAAGCCAGCCAATGATAAATGAGACCTGTGCATTGAGCCAAAGTAATTTGTTGTAGAACAAAATGGATAAGTTAAACATCGTTGCTAACGGCAACATTTCTCAACGGAAAAAATGCAAATCAATAGCTCCCATCTAGAGGTCATCCCAAACTAGCATACCAATTACAAAGCAATCAATTTATGAATGCACCCTGCAGGGTGTGTCAAAGAAAATATTGATGCACAAACCCACAAAGTTCAAAGATTGTTGCTAACGGTATTTTTATTGGAAGTGACAGAAAATCAAAAGCTCCCATCCAGAGGTCACCCCGAACACACATACCAAGTTTCAAAGTGATATGATGATAGATGCAACCTCTGCAGTGTGCCAAAGGAAATTGTTGACATCCAGAACGGATAAGTTGAACGTTGTTGCTAATGGCAGCGTTTCGCGGCTGGAATGAAAGAAAATCAATAGCTCCCATCTGGAGGTCATCCCAAATAAGCATACCAAGTTTCAAAGCAATCAATTTATAAATGTGCCCTGCAGGGCATGCCAAAGATATATATTGATGCACAAATGCACGGAGTTCAAAGGTCACTGCTCATGCAACATTTTTCGACGGAAATTGAAGAAAATCGATAGATCCCATCTAGAGGTCACCCCAAACAAGCATACCATGCGACCTATGCGATGTGCCAAAGGAAATTATGGACGTACATATGTTCGCCGATCGATTGGAAGTGACTGCAATAGCTCAGCTTGACTTTGTCAAGTTGAGCTAAAAAGAATCGATTCACAAATCTGTTTCCCAATTTGAATTGAGTAACGATTTGAAGTAAAATTTCCAATTCGCAGGGCCCTACATTATAGCTGCTGAAAGTGACCCTAAACACAAATAAATAATTAAATAACCCCATGGTTGTGCAGGTAAGAATTCTCTTCATATACAGTCTGTCTCTGAGAATGGGATATTTCGTGTTAATTTTAGATATAAGGGCCAAGTTTTAGATACATGAGATCAAAGGTCACTGCAACTAAGAATCTCAGTTTGAATCAATTTGTTAACCCTTCTACAAAACTCTTGATTTAATACACAGATCGGTTTTAAAGGGGGTGGAAATAATTGGTTGTGGTTGGTTGGGTGAGCACGAAGGTACACTTCTGTGCGTTCCTTCTCACTTTTTTTTTTACTTTCTAACTGTTTTAACTGGCAGTGCTAAATTATATTTTCAAAGGTAATTTATAACCCGAGTATATTTTGTTTTCAAAGATACTCCCTCAGTAAATTGTAAAATTGTATCATAACAATTTTATATAAACTTAAGTTTTTTATTGCTGAGTGACCAACAAGCTGAAAAGACACTCATGTTGCCTTCAACGCTTTTCAATAAAGCCACGATAGTGGCTTCTAGCACTCAACCAGTGTTAATGCTGTAGAATAGAAGCAACATCATTTTTTCTACTCTTACCTCTTACATTATACATTGTTGGAAGTGATTCCAATGACCACTCCAACAAGGCATAAATAGCAGGGTGGGTGGGGGGGGGGGGGGGATAAGGTAGGGAGGGCCCGGCGAATCACAATTTTTCACTCAAATTGAATCCTGAATCGAATCAGGCTGAAGGTTCAAAACCAAATCAAATCTCAAATCGAACCCCCTCCCAATTGTTAGGATACTATGGCTGTTTTACTATTGGCGGTTAATTTATTCTGTATCATCAGACAAGTAGATAGAGGACCGAGACAAATGGTTATAAAAATAAACATTTGTCTCGGTCACTCGTGAGATAATTTTCGGTACCCACTCAAAAACACTAGATTCCACTCGTTTCAACCTTGAATTGATGCATGAAAGTAAACAGCTGATGCACATTGATGCGCGAAAGTGATCTGCTCGATACTCTGAACAGGTAGCGTTTTGCAATCTGTTTAAGCTGGCGGGTTTCATGCATCAATTCAATGTGAACATGTGTTGAATTAGTGTTGGAAATGATTGGTATCCACTCAAAAACACTAGATTTTCTTTTCATTGTGCGTTTTTAGAACAAATTGATCATTTTCAGTGATAATTTGACTCATATTCACCTTGAAGTGATGCTTTGAAAGCCGTTATTTTGATTGATACCCTGAAAGTGAAAATTTCTATATCTTCACAGTGTGTGATATGATTTCTAACTTTCCGCAATTTTTTCGATAACCTATCATTTAGCGTATAAAAAATAGAGGATATCTACGCTAGTTTAGTGAATATCAAACGCTCGTGAAAAATAATACTTTGAGGTCCACAAGAATGAGATAATTCCCCATATTCACTAAAACAGTGTAGATTTTCTTTTTATGATATGCTACGTGACATTTTACTGCCTAATATTCAACCCAATTCGACTGCACAATAACAACACGCTGCTGATTGTTCCTTCAAGGCGACGTCATGCGCCGAAGCGTAACGTTATTTAGGATGCTACTGAAAAAATTCAAGCAAGCGCTCGTGAAAAATAAAACTTTCAGGTCCACATTCATGAGATAATTCCAGATACACTGACTAAAATAGAGATTTTCTTTTTTATTATATGCTACGAGACATTTTATTGCACAATATTCAGCCCAATTCGACCCCAAATGCGTACGATTTAAAACAATAACAACGATCATCTGACTGTTCCTTCAAGGCAACATGATGCGGCGTAGCGTGACGTCATTTAGGATGCAACAGAGGGATATTCCTCGATATCCATCGAGTCGATATCGAGAAATATCTTTTAGATAATTTGCGTAATTCACAGGCTATCATATACTGTCCAAAACAAGTTAAGCCCCCCTCCCCCCCCCCTCCCATAATACCTGTGGGTGGGTATACGAATAGCTCATATTGTGACGTTCTGCATTCCTCTATCGGATCGGACATACACCCTTAAAACAGGTGAATATTTGCTGGCTATTTACCATTTCACTGGCGTGTGATTATAGAGAAATGAGACATCACAGTGAGAGAAATTCGGTAGGTCATGGTCAGCATGCCACGCCGATTAACCCTTTACCCAACGTAACGGCCAAAACCGGCCAGCGCTATTTTCAAAAATCTCCAATTAATTTTCATTATTTTTTCATTTTTTTTGTCCCCAAAACATAGGTTATGACCCCTCGTTGGAACGAGCTCGTTCCAACGAGGGGTCATAACCTATGTTTTTGAGACAAAAAAAATGAAAAAACATTAGTTATTCAAGAATTTTGTTTGCAAGTGTCGTCTGCTTTTCATGTTAGGTAAAAGGTTAAGGTGTGTTGAATATTCTCGAGGCTGTTCAACCAGGTACTGAACAACGTGACGTTTTTTAACGTTGTGATGACGTTCGCGGTGCCTAATATTCATTCAATAAAAAAGAAATCTCAAGAAACCCTTGCTTCACTAATATTCCCCCACTGCAAATAGCAGGTTTTCTCGAGAGAATTTACCAATCTGCTGTATACCCACTGGTATTATGGGGAGGTGGCGGGGAGGGGGGGGGGGGTGCTTAACTTTTTTTGGACAGTATATAATAAATTGAAATATGCCCTGTTTCTGAAAGATTTAGCAATTTATTCATATGGCAACAAAATGTATTCCATGTAGAAATTTTGGCATAGACTAGTGCCTAGACCCAATGTGCAACCTACTTTCATTAATTATAACTGTGTAGGGCGGGGTTCTGACGTATTGACATTAAAATTACTCGAAGCTGTTGCTTTGAATATATCACTACCTAAAATATTTTGGACATTTTCTTAGCAGTGGGACTAACGAGCATTGACGAGGTATCGCCACAGTGGACAAAGAAAAAGCCATCTCTCGTCCCTTGAGTGAAACAAGGTACCATCTGCAATGCTTCAGCATTGCAGATAATTCCTTGTTCCATTCCAGGGGTGATAGATTGCGCAAACTGGACGTAACGCGACCTCCACTGTGGCTCCAAATGACACATTTATGAATTTTCCAACTAAATTTGTGCTATTCAGTTAGCCTGGATCGGTTATACTAAATACCGAGGGATACCGAGGTGGAGGAAAATAGGGGTGGAAATAGGGTGGGAATAGGGTGAAAAGAGGGGTCCTGGTCTTTTCGGCCTCGGGAACATTCGGCCCCAGGCTATTTTTCCGGGAACATTCGGCCTCAGTCGAGGCCGAATGTTCCCACTTTTGAGGCCGAATGTTCCCACTTTTGAGGTAGAATGTTCCCACTTTTGATAACAATTTTCGGAGTTTGAGAGGTGAAAAAATAATTTAAAAAATAATTGTTTAGTTCATTTTGTTATTTTGTTTTATATTAGGAGTGTTTCTAGAATATTTATTAAAGAATAATATATACGGTGTACCTACCTTTATTCCTAAAGTCGAAAGATATTAAGCACAAGACCAATCCATAATGAATTATAATGTAATATGAAATCAATTCTATAAAATCCACTGTACTGAATAACGAAATGACAATACATGTGCTCCAATGCCGTCATGCAATCCCGAAATGATATACTTCTTCTTGGATGTTATTTGCTGATACAGCGGTTATAAAGCTTGATTGATTTAATAGCACTTGATAAGGCGATCATATACTGTTTTTACAGTTCTTTGGACCCTTAAACCTTTTATGTGGACTGTTATTATCCTTGATGAGATTATCTTATACTGTTTTTCACGGTTTCTTTGAACATTTATCTGAACACGTCTTGCGTAAAAACAACTTCTCACATACATAAGGGTCTCATGAAAAGAGTTCAACATCAATCTTGATCGCTTACTTACTTGCTGATTCCTACCTTATTAGGCGAGGCCGAGATTGCGAGGATGAATGTGGTTGGCGGTGATTTGGAAACCCGAGTTTGAACTGTAATAAGAAATATGTCCAAGAAGTTAGAGGAAGCATGGGAGAAATATAAAGAGAATGATATAACTACATCTAGATTTTTTAAGTTGTGTGCCAGTATTTATAAAAAGTGTAATTGTATTTTGTATTTGTCAATATATCTGTCAATGTATTTTATGTTGTATATATTGTATATTACGCTGTATTTATTTTTGCTTTTGGTTGTAATAAAGGTGTTTAAACTCATCTTAATCCGCGTCTCTCTTAGTCTCCCTTGTTTAAAACGGATGCCGAATGTTTCCAGGCCGAATGTTCACGAGGCCGAAAAGACCCGCTCCCGAAAAGGATATGGAGTGGTGTGTTATGGGTATATAAATAGATTTAAGCAGTATGCGCATAGTTTTAAAACCATTTTTCTGACTTCAGAGTGCGAACATCTGACCAGCGACTGTGTCAACACTGGAATTACCAGAAAGACCCACGAGAACCATCTCAGCTCTGGGCGTCTCTTGTCCGATCTCCTGGACTATCCAGGAGACTGGCAAGAGCGTCCACCCGACCTTGGAATTTATCACTGAAGAGAGCAATACACCACCCTCCTCAGGGAGAGGGAGCACCTTTCGAGAGAGGAACTCCTCTCACACTGGTCTTCACGTGAGGGAGTCAGGAGGCCCTGAAAAGAAAGAGAAGAGTAAGAAGAGTAGGAAAAAAGCCCGTCGACCACGCGCAGGGACCCCCGACGCCTGGAGGCCTTCCTGAAAAAAAGAAGAAGGAGAGGAGTTAGGGGATGGAGGTTTCGGAGGCAGCCCCACAGTCCCACAGGCACACCCAACCAACTACCGGTTCCCCAGCCGATACAGTTGGACGAGGAATGTCCTGTGGAGATTGAGGAGGAACTGGAAGTTGCTTTTTCACCACCTCCCACCCCTCATTCCTATCTTCCTTCGCTTCCGGACAGCCCGGGCAAGGGACGTACAGAGAATCAACCACCACAGACCTCAGACTCACAAAGCATAAAGAACATATTGGAAGAATGTAATCAGGTCCTGGCTGATTCCCAAGAATTTAGGAAACAATCCAATGAAATCTCCAGAATGGCTAGAGAACTACTTGAAAAAAGGAGTCAACAGCAAACAAATCAACAGCTAGACCTCAACATACATATCACCATCACAGCCACCTCCTAAAAAGAAGAGCCGCAAGAAGCATAGAAGTGGATAAGCTGCTTCCTTCTCTTTTCCTCCCTTACCACGCTCAGACATGGCACAAAATTATACAGTCATTGAGGGTCGAATGGGGCTTGCCCTATACCGTCCCTGCGCGACTTCGGCGCGAAAAAACCATTTCATTCTCTTTAAAGTCATTTTTGAGAATTACGGGCGCTAAAGTAATAGCGTTCACTGAAAAATCTTCACATCGGTATCTACACGCTGGTCATCCGATTACCACCTTTGCGGTGTAGTACCTCGTTTGCGGTTTAAAAAAAGACGGAAACGGTTGAAGGTAGGTTTCATAAAATATGGTATAACTGCTATTAACTTGTGTATATCACTAAAAAATATAATCTGGCGATCTATGGAATGTAATTGCATTCTTGTACATAGTGTCGGTGTGTTTTATGAAGTAATTGAGCTCTGTTATTGAAAATACATTAGCGTTCATCCTCATTCTTTGGGAAATTTTCGACAAAATTTGTTCTCTCCGTGAATATCAAGGACATAGAAGGTCAAACCTTCGCTCCATTGTTGCTTCAGACTTTTGTCTTTGAGTTTAGGTCAGCTTCAGCTTTCATAAAAAGTCCTGCATTCGCCTTATTTGGCAGCTTCGACGAGAGGTGTTGAACTTTTAGAATACCTGATTTGCGGTGTTGTCTAAACTGCAAAAGGTGGTAACTTTACACCGCAAATAAGGTATTCATAAAAATCAATTACCCCCCCCCCCCCCCCCCGATAAATTCCGTTTAAACATGTTTTCACACAAGGCTCACAAACGTAACTTACACATTTGGCTAAAATAAGACAATTCTCTATACGGATGCTGCTCCAAGGACTCACAATAGCATATTTTAAATATAATTCGCAGTTCAAACCCAACAACTGGAATTTTTATCTCCATATTTCCATTTTAAAATACTTCAAAAAAATTGTTTTTTATTTCTCTCATGAAAATATTTCTTGGATGAAAGTATTGGTGATTAATACCTACCCTGAAAGAGTTTGCAACACAAGTAGGCTTGCTGAAATGCGTGTACTTACCAATTTTCCAACTTGTATGCGAAACAATCTGCTGTTTTTTAAACCGCAAACGAGGTACTGCACCGCAAAGGTGGTAATTGGATGGCCAGCGTGATCTAGTAGGTAGCTTGGTAATTAGTATTCACATCGGCTGCACCTCCTAAACAGTCACCGAGGGTCGAAAGGGGCTTGCCCCACGGCGTCCCTGCGCGCTAAAACCATTTCGTTCACCTCAGTTAGCAACAGTGTGAATTGTAAATCACATTGTGACTTGTTAATTAGTTCTCTGTGGCTGTCGGCAATTGTCTTCTTTGGTATGACAGTCACGGCTAACAGGATCGGCGAATTAATTTTAAGGTCACTGGCATGAGTTTCCGACAATTCTAAAAATCAAACTTCGACTGACGGACGTTTGACTATACATAAAACGGCGGCAATTCAAAAAAACCCTGGTCAGGTAAAGAGGGTGAACACCTCGAAACAAAAAGTGTCAACAGACAAATCAAGGCTAAATTAAAGCCGTTTACCCTGAGCCAAAACGGCTAAAAGATATACTGTATATATGGGTGTATGGCCTTTGCCCACCCCACCCCCCCCCCCCTCCCTGGAAATTTGCCCTCCGGAAGTATGCCTCCGATGATTTGCACTCTTGGACACTTGACACCTCCGAAATTTTCCCTCCTGGACATATGCCCCTTCACTTACATTTGGCCACCTTTTACTTCAAGACATTATCTGTGTTATCCTTACCAAATTTACAACTGACAAAAAAGTCATTTTATTTTCTCATTTTTATTTCATCAGTCATGTAAGACATTGTTTATAAAGCATATATCGGATGTAGGGCATTGACTCCCTGGAAATTTGTCCTCCAGAAATATTCTCCTATCCCCCCCCCCCCCCCACACACCCCTGGTGATTTGCCCTCCAGGACCCTGGGCACCTCATAAATTTGCCCTGGAAATAATATGCCCCCCCCCCCCTCCCTAGCATTTGGCCACCTTTTTCTTCAAGACATGACCTGTGTTATCCGTCCAAATATACAATTGAAAAAAATAAATAAATATATCCAGGGAGGGGGGGGGGGGGCATATTTTCAGGTGGCGTAATTCCTGGGGGCAACTTTCCAGGAGGGCAAATTTCCAGAACCCTGCATATAAACATATACTGAATACAAGCTGTAGCTTTGGATGACTCGGACACAGTCGAGCGATACTTATAACACATACACTTATCACACACAAAGGCTCAATAACGGCACAAAGCCAATAATGGCAAAAAAAACCCTTTGAGCTGCCAGAACTGAAAAGTTCTGCAGGTTCAAAGCCAGGATAAAAGCTGATGGGACTTTTATTTTTATCAAATGTTACAGTGATCTGTGTTGTGATACCCAATTAGCATTTACACAATCCATCCACACACCGAGGTAACTTGTTAATTACCAAGCTACCTACTAAATACCGAGGGGCAGTTTTCGGCGACGGCTCGGTCTATAATATATCTTGCGTTTACACGAATAAATCAACGGTTATATCGCATATATTGCTTCAAATGACTAAATTATATGTCTTTAAATATATATAATTACATTGTTATAATGTAGTTATACGTTTTGAGTCCAAATACTCGATTCCCATTGGTCAGCTGGATGAAAACGTCATGACCAAATGTAATTCATTTTCCAATGAACACATTTGGTCGAACTTGGACCTGCATTTACGGTAGAGCGCAATTGTCAGAATGCAATTCGGGCGGTGTTTGGGTGGGTTTTTAAAATTTTAGCTGAACATTCCAAGTTTCGTTGCGAAAGACGGCAATTTGACAAATTTGTTCAATGCCGAAAACCGGCGCTCAACTCTAGAGTTGTGCGCTTTGTCTTTTGTGTGAGGGTGGTTTTACGCCTCGTTCGTTCGTACATGTTTTATTTCGTCTTTCTGTTTTGTTGTTTGGTAAAAAGTAGTTTAAACAGTCACGGAATGTAATTATAAGAATTGAATGCAATTTCTATAATCTTTATTGGAGTATGAACGTGTGGGAATGGGTACAAATTGTATGAATCCCTTCGGGATTCATACATAATCTGCACCCATTCCCACACGTTCATCATCCAATAAAGATTATAAAAATTGCATTCAATTCTTAATTAAACCTTTTAAACAACCCTCACATACTTATTTTCCTTCACTTCAGTCAGTATCCCTCGGTATACCTCGGTGTTTAGTAGGACCCTCCTGGATTATAGTCAATCTTGTTTCTCAAAAAATATCAACTTCTTCTAGTCAATCATTTTTCTCAAAAACTTCAGGCTGAGTTGTCGTCTTCAGAATGTCGACAATAAAAAAAAATGTAGAAAATCTAAAACTCTCCGGGATTCAATATTTTTCGAATAATCAAGATGGTTTCGAATCGAATCTCGAATGATTGTTGGCCCTAAAATAAGGAACATTTCTTAACCCCTTACCCACGCAGACGATATCAAAATTTATTATTTTAAATATCATTGTTTTTAAATTTTCAAAAAAATTCAACAAAACCATATCATGTGACCCCTCTTTGGAACGAGCTCGTCGAGCTCGTTCCAATGAGGGGTCACATGATATGGTTTTGTTGAAATTTTTTGAAAATTAGTATTTTTTCAGCTGCTGAATTTGCATATTACGCGGGCGGATGTGGCCGATTCGTTGGGTAAAGGGTATAACAATGTATTTTTTTCAACTGCTTAATTTTTAAATTACGTGGACTGAAGTGGCCGATTCGTTTGGTGAATGGTTAAATTCATAAAACATATGGAATGCTTAGGGAAATACAAATAATATACTGTGCAATAAAGATGGGACATTTTTACGGCAGCGTATTATAGGGACATGAAAAAAAAAAATTCTCAGACCCAGAAAGTCGAAATTTCGACTTTTTATCTCGAAGTTTCGACATAAAATCTCGAAATTTCGTCTTTTGTTCACTAGCAGCTTACGATAGATTCCGATACAACAGGTTCTGAGTTCTAAGAAATTCTCACCGAACCGACAGGGCAGGAATGCTGCCCACCCCACCTCCGGCCTTCGAGGGTACCGTTAACTCACTTTTCAATAAAATCCAATACATGAGGTTCATTAAAGACTTCCCACATGCCCTTGGAAATCTTCTATATCGCGCCATTATAGAGACCACAGAGGTTCACTGAAGACTACCACATGGCATGCCCCTGGGTGTCTTACCCATCCCACAATTATACATCACAAAAAGAGCGATACATCCTGATACATCCAAATAATATCAAAGCATACGTGCGTCTCCCACCCTCTGATAAGTAATTCTGCATCAGCCCTACTCCCCCCCCCCCCACCCCAGTCAGTCCCAGAAAGTGCTGTCCAATAAATATCACTGGAGTATTTATTATTTATTGGTGTTTAAGGTCACATATTTCTACACAATGGGTAATCGTGACCACAACATGGAGATAAAGTCAAGTTTAGTGTCAATCGTTTATACTCATTTTAGAGAACTTCCACCCAAGCATTGATGAATGGCTCCTATATTTTAACAGTAAAACAGAGCTTGTTTACAATAGTAAACGAGCACTAAGTGAACGAGCACTAAGCACTACTTCACGTCCCGGGGTACCCACGGTGAATCACGGGAGTAGTAGTCTACCCTTACGAAGATATGTTGCCCAGTAAATATCACTGGGGTATTTTCCCTTACGAAGAGGTGCTACTTTTTACCCAGTACAACTACCGAAATATTACAGAATATATAAAATAAACAGCTGCGCCATGAGTGCATGATACGCCCGTTATTAATTACAAGAGGAAAGCACACAATATGAGTATACATGTGTACTTGTCAGGTTTTTTTTATATTCTTGTACAATAATCATAACCAACAAAATACTGTGTTCATTTAATTTTGAAATAAATTATTTGAATTTCATGTATATATCTTATGTCAATAGAGATCATGACTTCAAGAAAAAATTGTCCGACATGTG